>CM042141.1:33578897-33601397 GCA_023376005.1 Doryteuthis pealeii
ATATATCATTTTGTGTCTTTAGGCAGCGACTTCTCCCCATTGTGTCGATGTTGGGGGAGAACTTTCGCTCCTACTGTCGAGTTAGGAGCATCAGCTCCAAATCTGTCCAGTCTGGAAGAGCGTAAGCTCCCACTCTCTCTAGTTTTTCAGCTCTATGGGCCATTTTATAATTTCCTTTTTGTCATTGTCTACGTGATCATTAAGCTAAAATATTCATCAAATATCAGGTGATTTGAGATGATGCAATATCGAATGATTTTGGTACATTCCGATGGCGTACATATTTCCCACGGAATTTAAACCATTGTTTCTATTGTTCATAAAATATTTCTAAACTAATATTTATTCGATTCTCTTTTGTTTACCTAATTCTAAACTCATGACATACAATTGTAAAACTAGTTGTTTAAGATAACTTAATTATTTTAATTTATTCAATTCCACATGCCGTAAAAATATAGGGGCCAATCCCCATAGTGCCTACATTGTTATTATTCCAAGTTACATACTGACCAGAAAAGGTAGTACCTATTAGGCTCTCGCCTTTGGGTCAAATATATCGCTTTTAAAAATATTCAAGTTCGATAGTACCGTGTGCAACTAAACTCATTTAAGGAACAACTATCTTCTATTAATAATGGAGATTCGCTTCCGGTTTTTGTCTATAACAAGAATTACGTCATTGCTTACGTCACATTACCCAAAATCGTCATAACATAGAATAAATACACTCAAAATTTGAACATGCAACATTACACAGTCCTCATTGTTTTTTTAAAACAAGTTTTAATAAATACATGACTCGTATTATATATTTATATATAGTTTGTTTTATTTTAATACATATTTAAAGTTTATATTTCAAATTGTTTTATTTATAAAACTGGGTGGGTAAGCGTTAGTGAGGAGAGGTTTTGAATGGTCTAGCAGGAATCATTGGAGAGGAAGAGAAGGAAATCAGAAGGGGAGAGAAATAGAGATAGTGAGCAGGAGAAAGTAGAGAGATATATTGTAAAAGAAACAGGTTAGGGGCGGAGGTGGGTGGCCTTCTTGTCTCTCGTCTAAGTAGCCAAAATCTCCACGCGTTTGTTTGTTGGTATGGGATTCATGAAAATAACATATGAGCTTGAAACAAAGCGAAAGTCAGCAAGGCAACACTAGACGCCCCTGTTTAGATCCAGAATAACAGAAGAAGAGATTCAGCCACCAGCCCAGACCAACCAGCGATCAGTTATGAGTGAAACAATTCAAGCTTCGATCACTAAGCCAGTTATTTGCCGTTTCGATCGAAGCCGTGGAGTGAAACGTATCTCAGGCGTAATCTATAAGACTTGTAGAGACCTCAATGTTTCCCTTGAGAATCATATTTGATACCGTGATATACTGAGCACACCAAGAGGAACTGTCACAACCATAAATGTGGTTTATTCCTAAAGGGACAAGAAATACCTCTTTATGTTTTCAGGGATTAAATTCAGTGCCTTATTTTGCAAAGGTAGGGACAAATCCCACATTCTGGTTTGCTGATAATCTAGATAACATCACGAACCTAGTTATTTCAATACTGTATTTTAAACCTCTTAAACCACTGTAGAAGATAGATGATAGCAGAGGATAGACTAATAGACAGATATAAAAGCTCCATGAAGGTCCTTTCATTTTAGAAGTCCATCGTAGACAATAGTTTTGGACCCTCTGGTGGCTAGTTAGTCCAATTCTGGACTTGCAGATGCGGTCACACACATTGCAAGGGAAATTCCCATCTTCATTTAGTGGTTCCTGACGACGCACACGACGTCGTTCTGCAGCCATGTTAATATCGATATTGAGCCGCTCAGCTTCTGTGCGGCACGCCTCTCGCCAACTCTGTTTGTTGAAGGCCAAATCTTCCAGGCTTGAATGTGTGATGGTGCATTTCTTGAGCGTGGTTTTAATATGGTCTTTGAACTGCTTTTGGGAGCCTCCTGCCCTCCGCGTGCCATCTGCGAGTTCACCGTAAAGTATTTTACGGGCGGGTCTTTCCGCAGCCAAGCGGATGGTATGACTTTAGCATGATCTCAATAGTAAGAAGGTGACTATACAACAATATTAACAAACCCTGATGGCAATACGTCTTTCTACTTTTTTCTACTTCTCTATATTAAAAGTAAACTGATGATAATTCCTGTCCAAAAACTTCGGTAATTTTCACCTATTAGTTGTCAAAATACCTAGCAAATAAGGCAATTAGAGTAACCTCCCTTGACTTTCACTTTGAACCAAGCCGGTAGCTATTTTGAAAGTCTCCGTGCGAAATAAACAAATATTTGAAACTTTTTCGAAAACAATACAACTGCATGCTTTAACAGAAAAATATCATAAAATATGTTCCTAATAACAATTAAGTTCATTTCAGATAATTTTATGCTAGATATTTAGCCAACTGACTTTCACTTTGAAACAAGACGGTAGCCATTTTGAAAGTGTGCGTGCGAAATAAACAAATCTTAGAAACTTTTCAAATACAATACGACTGCATGCTTTAACACAAAACATATCATAAAATGTGTTCTTAATAACAATTAAGTTCATTTCAGATAATGCGCACGCACAATTTTATGCTAGGAATTTTGACAACTAAAGGTGAAAATTACCTTTAATTAAACTTCAATTGTAAATTTCCTCATAGATACAAACCAATTATCATAAAATAACCTGATCAATTGAACTTAATCTAATATTTCTCGTTCATTATTCTTCAAAGAACTTAATAACATTGAGCAAACATTAATTAATAATGTGTTTTTTTTTTCAATTCATGAATATAATGAAGGAAGACAATCAAGTGTGAATAAAATAGAATAAAACAATGAAGAGTATTAAATATCAAATTTGTATTTTATGTTAAGTGATGAAACACAAGTGTTCTATTTTTGGGTTAAAGCTATGTAGATTAGCAGACCATTACTAATGTTGAACAAAGTTTGATTTTTTACTTCTCAATTCAACCCAAACTAAGTTAAACTTAATGAATACCTTTATACATCTCTCTCCCTTCCTCTCTCTATCTCCTCTCTCTCTCTCTCTCTCTCTCTCTCTCTCTTGGTCCCTGTATTTCTGCCTGTCTGTATCGCTCTCTCTGTCTCTCTCTGTATATATATATATATATATATATATATATATATATATATATATATATGTATTATTATTATTATTATTATTATTATTATTATTATTATTATTATTATTATACTAAAGCTGAGTTAATCAACTTTTGTTTCCTAAAGGCTTTTTTACTGTTTAGTTTAATGGCATGAAAATTATACTAAATTATTCCTTACTTTTACGATTGAATAATGTTTGAAAAAAATTATGTTTGAATCGGTTCTAATTAGTCATAATTTTCAATTAAATCAAAAACCGACCATCCCTTAGTTTACTCTCTATCACCCTCTTCCTCTCTATATATCTCTTGACAACCTCTTCGTTTTATAATGCTAATTTCTCTGAAGAGAGAGAGAGAGAGAGAAAGAGAGAGAGAGAGAGAGAGAGAGAGAGAGAGAGAGAGAGAGGGGGGGGAGATTTGAAATGTATTTCTATGTTAAGGAATAGTTTATTTGAATGAGCCGGGCAGGCCTATGTTTCTCTCTCTCTCTCTCTCTCTCTCTCTCTCTATATATATATATATATATATATATATATATATATATATATATATGTGTGTTGTGTGTGTGTGTGTGTGTGTGTGTGTGTGTGTGTAAAAATCTATATGGATGTGGATCTGTGTGGATTGATATATATATATATGAAACAATTCCTATAATCAATAAAGTAAAATTCAGACACTTCTAAGATTTCCCTTACATTGTTTAAAAAGATGATGATGATGGGAACTTTTACACGTGTTTAATATATCATATCTTTACTCCATGTATTTTTTATCTCTATATCTCTGCTCTTATAGAATCTTTCTTTTATTCTGCTTTTCTTACTTAATCCGTCATATTATTCTGCCTTTGTCGATGTTTATAGCTTTCTTAATCATGTAAATATAGAAGTGTGCAAGTCCCAGTGCATTTTCTATTCAGAACTGTTATTTTCTGACGTAAGCCCATTCTTTTAAATCTTTTATGTTCTTTTATTACATAATAGGCTTTTTTTTTTGTTTTGGTTTATTTTTCTTTCGGTTTTATGTTGATGCATTTTTTTTTTTTTTTTGGCGGGTTTCATCATTAATATGTCGGGGCATGAACTGCCTGCGCCGTGATAACTATTGATTTACAGAGCTTCTCATCTCCTGTGCAATTTAATGCAATAAAACTGAAGCATCTTCTGTAAAACACGTATCAGGCCTTCCTCGTTATTACAGCTTCATCTTCTTTTTGTTGCGTTTAAGTATCTTTTTTATTTCCTAATTTTCTTCAGCTTATCTAATTTTTCTTCTTTTTCTCTCTCGCTTTTTCCTTCCATATCTGTATCCTTCTTTACCTTCCTTCTGTATCTTCCTTTTGTATGTTCTTTCCTTTTTATATTTCTTCTATTTTTTCCTTCTGGATTTCCTTCTTTATTTTCCTTTCTGTATCTTCTTCCTTGTGTATCATCCTTCCGAATCGTCGTTCTTCTCTATCTTCCTTTTGTATCTTATTTTTTTATCTTCTTTCTTTATCTTCTCTTTGAATCTTCTTCCGTCTGTATGTTCGTTGTTGTTGTAATGGAATATACCACACTCTCTATCACCTATGTAGTTTGACTATATATATAGTGAGCAAGACATTATACTGGGCTGGATTCGAGGATTAGTAGCGGGTCTCACTATTCCTTGTCTGTCTTATTGACAATATTCTTCTTTTCTGGATGTTGTAATGGAATATACCACACTCTCTATCACCTATGTGGTCTGACTATATATATATTGAGCAAGACATTATACTGGGCTGGATTCGAGGATTAGTAGCGGGTCTCACTATTCCTTGTCTATCTTATTGACAATATGCTTCTTTTCTGAATGTTGTAATGGAATATACCACACTCTCTATCACCTATGTAGTCTGACTATATATATAGTGAGCAAGACATTATACTGGGCTGGATTCGAGATTAGTAGCGGGTCTCACTATTCCTTGTCTGTCTTATTGACAATATGCTTCTTTTCTGAATGTTGTAATGGAATATACCACACTCTCTATCACCTATGTGGTCTGACTATATATATATAGTGAGCAAGATATTATACTGGGCTGGATTCGAGGATTAGTAGCGGGTCTCACTATTCCTTGTCTGTCTTATTGACAATATGCTTTTTTTCTGGATGTTGTAATGGAATATACCACACTCTCTATCACCTATGTGGTCTGACTATATATATAGTGAGCAAGACATTATACTGGGCTGGATTCGAGGATTAGTAGCGTGTCTCACTATTCCTGGTCTGTCTTATTGTATTTCTCTGCAATAAAACCCTCTATCTTAAATCTACGAACGTGTTGAATGTTCCTTTCACTCGACTACAACCATGTCGGATTGTATCCCTTTTAAGGACACAACAAATAATAAGAAAATAATAACTTTTTTATTGTAGATTTTGCTGTTCCAGTACTTGTATTTCAATCACCAATTCAAGATCAGAAGACCAAACATAGTCTTAAGTAATGTTGTAATGGAATATTCCACACTCCCTATCACCTATGTGGTTTCACTATTTATATATATAGTGAGCAAAGTATCATAATGGGCTCGCTTCGAGGATTAGTAACGTGCCTCACTATTCATTGTCTGTCTTATTGTATCACTCTGCAATAAAACCCTCAATCTTAAATCTACGAACGTGTTGACTGTTCCTTCCACCCGACTAGAACCTTGTCTGATTGTATCCCTTTTAAGTACACAACAGATAGGAATACATGAAACCATATAAGTGAGTACAAATTATTTGTATTAGATAGGAATACTTAATACGTGTATGATCTATTAAATATCATCATCATCATCATCATCATCATCATCATCATCCATATTGTTTTAATGGAATATTCCACACTCTCTCACACCCATGTGGTCTGACTATATATATAATGTCCACGACATTATGCTGGGCTGGCTTCGAGGATTAGAAACGTACATCAGTATTCCTTGTCTGTCTTATTGTATCCCTCTGCAAAAAAACACTGTATCTTAAATCTACGAACGTGTTGACTGTTCCTTCTAGTCGACTACAACCTTGTCTGATTGTATCACATTTAAGGACACAACACTTATATATATTCCTTCTTTTTCTTCATTCTTTATCTTCTTCTTTCCTTATCTTCATTTTTCTTTCCTCTGTATCTTTCTTTGTTATCTTCTTTCTGTATCTTCCCTTTTGAATTTCTTCCTACTCTATTTTCTTTCTTCTGTGTTTTCTTCCTGTGTATATTCCTTTCTTACAAGAATGTTATGCTTCTTTTCTGGATGTTCTTAAATATTTCCAAGGGGGGGGGATTCGCATGGCGTAGTGGCTCACGTGCTGAACTCTGACAACAAGATAAGCGAGTTCGAATTTCAGTCATCCTATGTCTCACTATTCATTGTCTGTCTTATTGTATTTCTCTGCAATAAAATCCTCCATCTTAAATTTACGAACGTGTTGACGGTTCATTTCACTCGACTACAACCTTGTCTGATTGTATCCCTTTAAGGACACAACAAATGATAAGAAAATAAGAATTTTTTATTGTATTCGACTAGTACCGTTGAGAAAGAAAGGAACCCCCTAATCTCTCTAGCTATGTGTTAAATAGTACCACAAATGTTCTTCTACAAAGCTAATTTTGGTAATAATTAACCCATGAAGGTTGATATGCCATTAAACAAAGAAACCAAATCAAACCTTAAATATTTCACAGTTTCGTTCATGTTTTGTTTTTCTGGTTTTGATTCTTTTATTCCTCCAATATTTCCTATATTTCCATGTTGTTTGTTTTTTTTATTTTTTTTTACCTGGTACATAGTGTAACGTTCACCATTGTAGAAAATTGACACGGCAGCTAGATTGCAACTGTTGGACGAGGCTGTTGGCGTTTTCCCTAGCGCTAACACCCTTGGGAAAGATATGAATCCGAATATTCTTCCTCAAGCTATGGGTAAATGATAGGACAGATTTGGCTTTTTAATGTTGATTTTGTATACCCTTCTTTACCGACACTAATTATCTATATGTTATATACTTCTCTTACTTCTTATTCTGGTCGTCTACTCTTCTGGCCGGCTTGGTTCTTCTATCATCTATCTTGGTCTGATATATCTTCTAAGTCTCGTCTGGTCTTCTATTGAGGATTCCGGGTCTGGTTTCTGTTGGGGATCATTCCTTATCAGAAGCCCTGTGTCATTGTTAGCTTTTAATAACCACAAGACTTCGATTTAGGATGATGTTACTTTATTTGTAGAACCCCAGACCAGACAATCACGCAGTGAGACTCACATCTTGCTAGCTTCGCTTCTAACTTCTAACTCTAACTAACTGAGTTGCTTACCCCTTAAACCGGAAGGGGTCCTTCTGGTTCTCACGTTCCATCCCCAGAACGCAAGGTGAGATCGAGGTCAAGCGCCGGCACTCACCCTCAAGGCCATCAGCTGCACTAATATTATTTCTACACTATTGTCATAATCATAATCATGACTCTTACTCCAGAGTAAGAGTCATGTTCTTGTGATTACCTGAAGATGCCGTATTAATACGGTTGAAATAAATTATTGTAATGAAGCAAGTTTAGAGTTTTTCTTCATTTACTATATATATATATATATATATATATATATATATATATATATATATATATATATATATATATATAAAGTGTTGTTATGGGTCCAACGGGAGAAAATTAGATATTTTATAAAAAAGAAGGTTCGCAAAAAGGATTATGTTTTTTTTCAAAAAAATATTATCATCTTACATATGCGACACGTGTTTCAGATCTTCTGTTATCTTCTTCAGGCATTAATTTTAGAATGTTAATATGTACATGTGTGATCTCTGATATTTGATAGGTTGTGTGTGTTTTTGTAACTTACTTTTTGTTTATAACGGTTGTATAATAACGGTTGAACGAATATATACAACCGTTATAAACAAGAAGTAAGTTACAATAACACACACAACCAATCAAATATCAGAAATCACACATGTACCTAATAACATACTGCCAAAATATGGTTAATTAATGCTTGAAAACATAACAAAAGATCTTAAACACGTGTCGCATATGTAAGATAATAATAAATTAAAAAAAAACATAATCCTTTTTGCGAACCATCTTTTTTTTTTATAGAATATGTATATACATGCATATATCATCATCATCTTGTCGCGTTTTCAGCATGGATATCCATGACAATCTCTCTCCATCCGTCCCTATCGCTCATCATTCTCGGGAGGTCCTCTATGCAGCATCCTGCATCCGCACAGAGCTGATTAAAGTTACTTTTTTGCTGGTCGGCCCACACTGGCCCGTCCATGTGCTGGCTTCCACAGGAGGACGTCGCTTATGAGTTCGTCCTTGCTTCTCCAGCAGTGTCCCGCGTGTCTTGTCCGTCTTACTCGGATGGTTTGGGTGATATGTGGAAGGTGGCCGTACAGCTGCTTTCTCGTAGGTGCTGTTTCCACATCTTATATATATATATATATATATATATATATATATATATATATATATATATATTATTATACTAAAGTTGAGTTTATCAACCTTCTCCAGCTAAAGGATTTTTTCTATTTATGTTATGGACACAATATTTATACTTAGATATTCCTTGGTGTTAGCACTACAAAGTGTATGAAAAAAAATTCAGTTTAATTGGCTTTAATTAGGCGTAATTAGCAATTAAGTCAACGACCGACCAATCCCTGTCTTGGAGACTACCTGTCACTCTTCCCATCACGCTTTATCAGTTAAGTTAACTCTCCTCCCACTTTGTATTTGTCAGTTAGTGAGAGTGCCTGTAATAACTGAAAAATCAGCACTGACGCCCACACCCAAGTACCTACGTACGTAGATTCACCCCCCTTTCATTTCTCCAGGCTAAAGAGAATTTTTTTTTTAATAAAGTGGCGTAAGTCAGACTTTAAAATAGATTTTTTGAATTACTTTAATTATTAATTTATAGAGTCAAATTTAACATGATTATTAAACTTTAAAATATTCATGTTGGGTAAAAAAAAAAAGTAGTTATATATTTAAATGTGATGGATCTTAATCAAATGAGCAAACGTTGTCTCCCCCCCCCATCGTTTAACTAAAACAAACTAAAACATACTAAAAGAATACATTGCTGACTAACTCTTTTTTTGGTAATTTATCTATCTTAAATTAGTGAATCAATCAACTTATTTGGTAAGTAGATAAATTCTCTTTGTTTCTCTTTTTCGAAAAATTAAAATAAATTTAGCTGCGAAATAATTCAAATCAGCCTATTTTGTTTTAAAATCAACGTTTTTGTCGGTAATGTGATTTTTTCCAACAATCTAAACCGAGCACAATGGTGACCCACGTATTTTCTAGTATATATATATATATATATATATATATATATATATATATATATTATATATATATATATATATGGAACACAATTTTTTATGTATTCTTATTCTTTTATATTTTTAGTTTTTCAAACTCTCTTCTTTGTTGACTGTTGAACGTAACTAGGTTTTTCTTCAATATTCCACGCAATCATTTTTTTCTAAAAAAAGATAATGGAAAACTTCGTAATTTTCTGTTTGGTCCGTCATATCCCCATCTTCTCAAAATCAAATAAAACGCATTTTTTTACATCCATTAATTGTCCATGTTTTGTTTTATTCATCGATTTTTTTTAATATTCTTTCTCGTTTCTTTTTTTATTGAGCCCAGTTTTTCACTGTTTAGACAAAGAAAAAACCTTCGTATTTTTTTCTTTCCTTTTTTGTGTTTTAGAATTGCTAATTTTTTCTCAGATAAGCGCCTTTTCCCCTGCCACGCAGATTTTTGCTTCTAATACATCAACCTTGATAATTTATTGAATCTTTGATGCTGCTGACGTTATTGCTAAACGGTATAATGTTGCTGATGATTATGATGATAATGATGATGTTGATTTTCGCAATATTTTACTCTGCGACAAGAACACTTGTCAAATTGAACTGCCTCGTCACATCATTTCCAACACAATCCGGGTATCAGTGTTCAAACCCTGGTAAAAATAAATAAATAAAAAAAATACTTCGATCGCTGATTTTCACAACATTGATCAGTGTACTTGAATATATTAAGGGCCAGGTTAACTCAGTCTGTAGAGCACTTGCCAATGAATCTCAAGGTTCCTGGTTCGATACCGGTCCTCGCCAACTAATCGTGTGAGTAGCACAGGGTTCTGTGCGGGTAAAATGCAGAGCTGATGGTTGCTGGGGCGCTCTACCTCAGATAGTAAAACAATCTCCTTGGTCTAGCGCTAGTGAAAAGGGTATAGACTCCCTTGCTGTCTGGCTGATAGCGGCTTTAGGCCACCCCGACGACGACTTGTAGATATTAACCCAGCCAATTCGCCATGGGTTGGATATGATTCAAGTCGCAAGTGTGGGGCATCCAGCGAGGATCGAACTCGATATTCAGTAGTAATGGATCTGAGAATAGATTGCTAAAATTATACCACAATGGGACGCAAGTAGATACTTATCCCACATTCGTGATGGGTAAAATGTGGCACAATGCTGATAGTATGGACCAACCCGCAAGGATCGAACTGGCCATGATAAGGATTGGACAGGAGATCGCAAGTGTTGGCCATCCTGTGAGAATCAAACCAATTCGGTAGTAATGAATCTGTGAGACTAGCTTTCAAACACTTTCACCAAGATTGGACGCTTTCTATTTTAAACAAATTAGCAGTAATGATGGTTGTGTAACGTAGCGGTAGCGATATATTCACGGTACCAAAACAGATATACATAACGTTCTAATAGCGATATATATTGTATAGCGGGTCTTGTCAACGTGCCTCCAAATTCACGACACTAAAAAGGTGTTCGGCACGTGGCGGTCATCTTGTCGATAAAAAAAGACAACGCGAGAAATATATCGTCACAAGCTGCTTAGCTTTTATTTCCAGGGCTGGTCTCGTGGGCTGTGTCAGAGAGGAGGAAAGAGGGAGAAGACACTGTTAAATTACTGTGATCCCAACTGGACTAGAGGTTCAGTCCGTACCCTACGCGTCCGAAAGCAAAAAGAGGCCGGTATTTTTATTCGTCGTTCCACGTCACCACGTGACTTCGGGTTCTGGTCAACACCCGAAACTTCCGGCTGACATTTAATTCTCCATTCGGGGGGTCACGCCCCGGTCAAACTCACGACAACCGTTTTTGTGCTCATCACTTTTTTTAAAACTTTACTATCTCTTATTTCTTCTTCTTCTTCCTCTCTTTTCTAATAGTAATTCTCGCAAAACTAAGGATAATGAAGCGTTGTTAACCATTATTAATGTTTGACTTGAACGTGTACTATACTATCATGAATGGCAATAACATATTTTTGAAGGAGGACTGGAGCATTCACATAATTACCAAAGGGATATTAAGCTGACATGAAACATAGAAGAAATATTAGTAGATGAGTTCATAATCTGTAAAGTCAGCGGAGCGGTCTATTGTCAGTATCAGCCGAACACCGACGGTATCTATCCCCTTTTACACTAGCGCAAGACAAGGGAAATTGTTTTTGCATCTGAGGTGGAGTGCCACACCTACCATCTGTTCGCCACTTCACTGCATAGATCCAAGTTGCTACAGGTTGAATGCTGAGCATCAACTTATCTTTTTTTGTTTGGTTTGGTTAGCTTTTGTTGGATTTTACGGTACGTCAACTGTTCTTGGTTTATATTATACTCAAGTCATAATTCCCTTAGTAATTGACGTCACATTCACCATAAATTTATCCTTATTTTTACCTCAATTATTAATAAAATTGTTTTACATTACTTATACTGTTAACCATATCTACATACTATAAACATGCAATTGTATTTATATATACAACAAAATAGCGGTTTACAGTGTGAACGGGAAGGCTAATTTGCATATTGATATTAAAAATGTAATTTTAATAAAATATATGCTTAGTATTATTGATTTCTACTTGTTTGGTTTTATTTAATGAATATAATCAAAAATCTCTTCAATGAATCTTAAATGAAATCCATTAACAAGAAAAATAGCTGTAATTTTATTCTTTACTTCCTCTTTTAACTAAATATTAAATTAGGAAAATTTGCAATGAAAGACGAGAGTGATTGAAGAGTAAATTTCAGTTGTTCTATTTTTTGATTATACCCTCCTCTGTTTCAAATCTTTTCATCTGCATCTTATTTAGTTTCATTAGCGTTTCTAATTTAATACTAATATTTCATTGCATATATTCGCTAGTTCATTTTTAAAAAATTGAACTCGTTTTTTTTACTCCATCTTTCTATTTAAAGTCATAGATGGGACCCTAGCAGATTCTACTTCCCAGTTCTGAGTGGGCCTGCTAGTAATGGCGATAAAAGGGTACCCACAATCCCCAGTGCTCCAGAATTGGAACCATAATTAGATACAATTTAATATCAAAAACAAGACCCTCAGCCACCGCACATATATAATAAAAAGGACTGGAGGTTTGTCATAAGAGTACTAGGACCCTACAATCATATAAGTGCTTGAGCTTGGCGTAATCAGCTGATTGATCGAAGAGGATTAAGTAAAGGTTAAAGTGGAGTGTTGCATGTTACGGAATGCACGTCCTCCACGATTCCGTCGTTATTCTTGATGGGTCTACCCCAAACAAGGTGGTCTCATTGGGGGATATTACCCCACTGTCGACGTATTCTACAGCCCCAGCCGGCAGGGCGGTTTTCTATTTGTAAAAATCAAAATAACTAATTTCTATAATGCTGTTATAAGCCCGAATCTCCTTGCCACATCCTTTTTGTTTTCCATAATTTGTTCAACTTTTTTCCTTTCTATCCAAATTTACTTTTTTACCTCCCATTTTCTTTGGCAATTTACCACTTCTATTTATAATATGCAAATGTCTCACGTACGAATTCACGCTTCTGCGTTATCAAACGAGATTTCGGTGTGGGCTCGCTTAACTGGAGCCTTATTTTACGTATTGAGCAGTTAATTAGATTCTATTTTTAAATCCAGTTTTCTCTGTGTCAGTTTGAAGAGGTCGATGACTTCACGAAGATATGGCCGAGAAGGTACGGAATGCGATTGAAAGGTGTTGTTTCTTTTTGTAATAGAAATGGTAAATCTTAGATTCTTTGTATTCTTCATCCTTATTTCATTAACACGTGTACAGAAAGTGATGTAAATATATGTATATTTCCTTTTTCTATTATGTTATACTCAGTTGTCAGAACATACCTTGACAAAGGGTGAAGGTCACGCCAAAAAATGGGAAAAAATGAAGCAAACCAGCGACAAAACATCGGTTATGTATTGGATATATATAAGAGGATTTGCGAACAAAAGTTCATTCAGGTCTCAAACTCGGCCAGGGGTAGTTGTTAATGTATAACCACACTGATGAGAGGTGATACCTCGAAACACGTGTCTGTGGATTACTTATTTAATATATATACTCCCAGTTTGGTCGAGTACTTTAAATAGGGATTTAATAGCAAGTTCACCGTTCTGGTATGTAGCTAAATCTCGCTTTGTTTACAAATGTTTGAGGCCTCTGGTGAATCCATTTCCGCTTAGAAATGTAAGGATTAAATATTCTCTTATATTCGACAGCTGCCTCTGGCCGCACGGGTAAGAGGATTGGCGAACAAAATTTCATTCGGGTCTCAAACCTGGCCAGGCTAGTTATTACTGTATAACCACAATGATGCGAGGTGATACCTCGAAACACGTGTCTGTTGATTAACTATTATATATATATATATATATATATATATATATATATATATACAGTTATGAATTAGTGAATATATGAATGAAATAAATGAAAAGCCCTTTCCAAAGGACCCCTCTTAAGGGAAAAAGGAATAGAGAAGAAAAAAAGAAGATAAGAAGAAAATGGCTGATTCTGTATCATATTATTCATGAACTGATTGAGAATATCTTTTTCTTTACTCGCATGAGATCTATATCATTACACACACACACACACACACACACACACACACACACACACACACACACACACACACACAATATATATATATATATATATATATATATATATATATATATAATATATACAAAGTGTTGTTATGGGTCCAACGCGAGAAAATTAAATATATTATGAAAAAGAAGGTTCGCAAAATGGATTATGTTTTTTTTTAATTAAAAAAATTATTATCTTATTTGTAAAATAATAATAGAATTAAAAAAACATAATCCATTTCGCGGATCTTCTTTTTATAATATATATATATATATATATATATATATATATATATATATATATATATATATATATATATAAGGTAGCTCTTTAGGGGCGACTTTCATAAACTTTCACCGACAGAAAAGCATAACGCAATGATCATCTGTTTACAGATTTGATCTCTCTGTTGATCGTAAAGTATATACACAGATGTATGTATTTTAAACAGTTAAAACATCGCAGCTGTCAATACCCTAGAGGTTAAGGTATCGGACAGGCGTAAAGTCAGTCGGGATTTGCTTCTGGTCGGAGTTAGTTGTTGTGTCTAGCCACACTGAAGAGACGTGAAACGTCGAAACACAGTGTCTGTGGATGGCTTATATATATATATATATATATATATATATATATAATATACTTTCTGGATTTTAATATAGAAATCTTTGAGGAATATTGTCTTTATGTATATATGTACCCATATAAGCCAGGCCGAATGGAGCGACGTGGTTTAATGAAGTCATAAATTTCTTTATGGAAATTGACATATATTTAACGGGTTAGCAAGACAGTCCCTAGCACATTTCGGTTTGGTTACGATTTATAAGAGAATGAATATTTCTTCCATGAACTGAACGAAAACCATCTAACTTCCTGTTCATGAAAATCACTCCGAAAAGAATATGTAACTTTCGAAATAAACGGGTGTGGATTTATGTAACAACGTTTTTGTCCCGTTTCTTTTATCATCGGAAGTAAGTGACAACCACTTCCCTTACGTCACTTCCTTTATCTCCTCGATTCGTTCGAGACCACATTCGTTTACCTTCGTCAAATTCATTTCAAATTCATTATTCATATCATTTACATTCGAAATATATTTACAAATAAAAACAAAAACTGAAGTTGTATTTATAAAGGCAAAAAGGGACAAAGTCATCCATGTTCAGGAACATTCCATATAGATCCAGTTCTGAGTATTTGAAAGGAACTTTCTATGTTTTACTAAACATTTTTTCCAGTTTTTGTAAAATTTAATATTCATTAATGTAAATTTTCGTTCATATATTATATAGAGATAATAAATAAATAAATAAATAAGGGAAACACGTTGTTCATGTTACGACTGACTAATCAGTGTAGCGCAGCGTTGTCAGTTATGTTATTAACTGGTTTCATAGGGGGGTTTCGGGTCTTCCAACATAATAACCCATTCCACCAGTCAGACCCCGTTAGAGTTGATCAAACTAACTCGCTGCCTTTTTGTTCAACGCCGATGTTGATCAATTCTAAATCTCATTATCCAGGGCACAAAATACCATTTTTTCCAACCATAAGCAATTAAGAAATAGCATATACTGCCCAGGAAGAAAAAAGTATTTGCATGTAATGAAAAAACAAATACAGTTTAAGTAACTAGTCGTAATACAAATAATTTTCACACATATTTTATATGGTTTTAATTATTGCTAGCTAATTCTAAAATGTATTCGATAAAAGTAGACGTAATAATAAATGAACACAGACGGCTGGGCTTGAGAAAGCTTTATTCTACTTAGAATACTGTTGTAGTTTCTTGGGAGTTTATATACTTACAGAAAGTTAAAGTTTTACACAAAGGGTAGGTAATAATAAAACAGGGGAAGTGATTCTCAATTACTTATTACAGCAGATAATATTGACAACTGTCCTTAACTGGGCTGGAACACTGAACGCTGGTGCAAAATAAGAAACATTAAACTTATATAGTATATAGTAGAAAGAATAAGTTTTTCAAACTACTAACAACTTCTTAATTGTGAATTGAGTAATGCATGGTCAGTGGCCGACATTAAATTCGCTCGAGAAAATAGAAATAACGAATAAATAAACAAATAAGGGAAATATGTTGTTCGTGATATGACTGACAAATCAGCACAGGGCAGCGTCGTCAGTTATGTTATTAACTGGTTTCATAGGGGGTTTCGCGTCTTCCAGCATAATACCCCCCTCCGTCAGTCAGACCCCGTTAGAGTTGATCAAACTCTAATTCGCTGCCTTTTTGTTCAACGCTAACAGAAAAATGGATTTAAATAGAGTATGCCAACGCAGAAGAACATGAAGAAAAATTCGCAAGAAAATGTTAAAAAGAGAAGGATTATACAAATTTCCTCACAGATTGAAGTTAAAAACTATAGTAAAATATAGGGAAAACGATGACACTCAACAAGAAACAGACAGCTGCCCTGTAAAGATCCCCCTCTAATGGGATCACCTTTGGTCCACAATCCCCAGAGCTCCAGAATTGGAACTTCACCTTTAGATTAAATTTAACGTCATACCCAGAACACTTAGACCTTCCGCCACCGCCTTCTAGCACATATATAATAAAAAGGATTAGGGGTTGCGATAGGGGCAATAGGATCTTCACAATCATATAGGTTAAAGAGCTTGACGTGATCAGCCGATTGATCGGAGGTGGGCTCTCCGACTACCCGTCTAGCCTAAGTAGGTGCCAAAGTGTAGTGTTGCAAGTCATGGACTGCTCAGCCACCAGTATTCCGTCTTTAAGTATCATAGATGATGCAGGTCAGCACTGTTAAAATCAGCTAGAAGAGCCCTGGTAGCATAAGGGAACTTACTGTCATTCAGACACCAGTAAATTATGGTACATTAATGTAAGCGCTGGTTCCCGCGAGATCACCGAAATTAAGTAGGGATGGGCCTGCTCAATATTTAGTTTGGGGACCACTTAATCAACAGCAAGTACTGTAATCAAACTGAGTTCTTTGTTTATAAAAATTACTTGATTCAGCTTTAAATAACCCGAAAGAGGGCTGATATGCCGTAAAAAAAAAACAGGCAAACAATTAACCAGACTCCTGTAAAACAACGCCAGTTAAAACTGATGGAAAAAAAAATTCTCGAAGGGGATGATTGGTTGGTTGGTTCATAGCTTGGTTGGTTGGTTGGGCTTTACGGCATATCAAATATTAGGTTACTTTATGCTGAAGACGGTTTGTTTTATTTATTATTCATGGTATTCATTTTCTTTCAAACTCAATTTTTTAAAAACAATTTTTAAAATTATTTTTCTATTTAACCCGTCGCATAGAATTAAAATAATCATTTGTTTGCATATAGTTATGTCTATTACCAGAATGTAATACCTGTTAGTGTCCCATATATGGGTAAAATAGAAAAACGGGTATTAAAAAAATGTGTTTAAAAAATTGAGTTTAAAAAATGAACCATGTAACCTTTAGGCACCCCTTTTGTGATCTCGATTCGTGGCGACATTTTTTTTCCATTTACACCGTAAAAATCCGGTTAATTGTTAACAGACGATTTTAGAGTTTTTTTTTTAAATAACCTAACCCCTAACCCTAACCTTAACCCCAACCCCTAACAAACAACCGGATTTTGACGGTGTAAATGAGAAAAGTGTCCTTGTGAGTCGAGATCGCAGAAGGGGTGCCTAAAGGTCATATGGTCCAAAAGAATTGAGTACTCAACAAGAATATATAAAACAAAACGCCTTTAGCATAAAATAACCCAACAAGGTTTGACATACCGTAAAATCCAACCAAATAACCAATCAACAAACCTATCAAATGCTAACAATGGTACAGAAGTGGTACACACTGTGAGGATCAAACTCGTTTTAGTAGTGAATTGAACTTTCGAAAAGCTACTGTAGATACACATAAGTTAATATTTCATAAGACCGTTCTCTGTTTCTGGCTTTTGGCACACTGGAATCCAAAAATAATTAACCCGAAGCTTGATGCCCTAGGATACGTATCTCAGGCAACAGTTCTGCATTGAATTAAAAGTGTTCGTGTCAGGGGGGCATGCTGTGGCGTCTGCTGCAATAGCCTAAGGAAACAAGCCATTCGTGAATGACCTCCCATAAACACTGATTTGAGTTATGTGCAGGATTGGGAGAGTAAACTAATTTCCCAGCTCTAAAACCGACCCTCTGTCACATTTTACCCTCATGGTCTAATAAATAACATAAATTCCTACTGTGAGGATATTAAAGTGATATTTAGCAACCTCGGGAGGTTGGATATTGCTAATAAATTCGATATTCAATGGGTGTCACATTATTTTAACTCGAGGCAAGATCAAGTGGAGTATAAAGTAAGTAAGTAAAGTCATCGGGGCGGCCTAAAGTCGGTATCAACCATTCAGCGAGGGAGTCTATCCCCTTTTCACTATCACTAGACCAAGGAGATTGCTTTTGCATCTGAGGTGTAGTGCCATACCTACCATCAGCTCCTTACTTTACCTCACAGATCCCTGTGCTACTCATAGGCTGAGTTGGCGAGGGCCGGTATCGAACTAGGATCCTTGTGGATCTAGCCGAACGCTCTACCGATTGAGCTTTGCTGTTATCGTAATTATTTTCTTATAAGACGCACTCATGTATAAGACGCACAAGTAACTACGAAATCATAATAAAAAAGAAATGCCTCTCTATAATAATCACTGACGTTTAAGAATATGTAGCAGCTAAATCTTGCCTTTGTTTGGTTGATTTTACTCCATGTCAATCCATGATGGGTTATTTTATGCCGATGGCTTTTTGTTCTATTCATGCATGATGTGTATTCACATTTTTTAAAACTTAATTTGTTAACATATTTTTTAAACTCATTTTTCCTACTTAAACCTATAGATGAGACCCTAAGAGTTAGTATCATTCCGAGTCAGAGTGGGTCTGGGAGTAATGGCGATGAAGTGGTACTCCACACTCTCCAGAGCTTCAGAATTGGAACTTCACCATTAGATGAAATTTATCATCATACCCAGGACATTAGGACATTAGGACCCTCAGCCACTGCCTTCTAACACATATATGATAATAAGTGCTGGGGTTTAGCATTAGAGCAATAGAGTTGGGACAATCATATAAGCTCTACGGTTTGACGGGACCAGCCGATTAATCAGAGTGAGGTTGGGGGCAATCCGACCGCCCGTCTATCGTAAGTAATCGCCAAAGGGGAGTATTGTATGTCGGGGACTGCTTAGCCAGCAGGATTCCATCATTAAGAATCTCGGGTCACCTCCCACGGCCAAAATGTGGCCCTATTGGCGGAGTTTTACAACTCTGCAGAGGTGCAGTCAGAGTTTAGCATTAGAGCAATTGGGTTGGTACAATCATACAAGCTCTATGGCTTGACGTGGCCAGCCGATTGATCGAGATGGGGGTGTGCTATCCAACCGCCCGTCTATCGTAAGTAATCGCCAAAGTGGAGTATTCTATGGCATGCACTGCTCAGCCACCAGGATTCCATCATTAAGGATCTCGGGTCGCCACCAGCAGCCAAGAGTTGGCCCTATTGGGGGGGGGGGGGTCTTACTTCTATGCAGAGGTGCAATCGGTGTATTCTACAGCCCCAACAGACAAGGGTTACCATACGAGTCCTTCTTTAATCCACGAGCTCCAGGAAGTTGCATAAGATCTTTAAATCGAAATAGGCTGTACCGTGCGTCCAACTTTCTTTAAAACTATCCGGCCTGTTGGTGGGGCTTAGAATACGCTGGCTGTACCCCCTGAAGGTGGGAAACCCCTACCAAAAAAGTGGGTGGTTACTAATTTCCTACCATTTAACATTAGTTGGTAGAATTAGTAGGCTCATGCTTTTGTCAACACATTATTTCAGAGTAAACAACAACAATCTGAACCGGAATCAGAACTCAGCTCACCGACTCCATCTTCCATTCCATTAACCTTTAGACTACCCATTCTTCCACCATGCTGATATACAATAAAAAAATTAAAAAAACAAAGAAAATGCAGATGCTTTTGCATGTGGTTTAGTGAGGGGAAAGTGTAACCGTTCTCTGTTTGCACGAAATATTTTTTTTTCTTTCTGATAAAGAAAAAAAAAAAGGAAAAAAACAAAACAACAACATTAAAGAAAGTTTGTTTAAGTTTCTCGCGATGTACGAGAAACCGAAAAGAAATAAAACGAAAGAAAAACAACGTTGAGTGAATAGAACAATAAATTAACAAAAGAAGACGAAAGGTAAATGTTGAAAAATACTTTGCAACTAACAAAGACACACGTTCTGTAAATAAGTCTTGTCTTTGTTGCTTAAAGCAATGTTTCCTACATATTACTTCCTACTGTTTTACTAACAAACATCTCTTTTTTTTTCTTCTAATATATATATATATATATATATATATATATATAAGAACATTATATATGAAATATTCTTTTGTGAGACCATTAGAATAAGATAATGTTACTATAGACAATAGCGTGTATCAACTTGTAAGTGTTGTTTTCGAGAGATAATGTCAAAAGTAGTCATAATATAATGACACGTATTTCCATTATCTTTTTTTGTTTTGTTGTTGCACTATTACCGCGTCTCGGGGAGGCGTCCGGGTGTAATGGTTATCGTCGTAGGAAATGGACACGGCGACCCGAGTTCAAATACTGGATGAGGTTAGTTGCATTTCGCATAGGTTTATTATCCTCGGAAAATTAGAGGACTAATAAAAGGATCATCATCATCATCATCATCATCATCATCATCAGCAGCAGCAGCAGCAGCAGCAACAGCAGAAGCAGCAGCAGACCCTGGTAAGGGTATTTGCCTCTCGTTCCACTTATGAGCGCTGGACACAAGGTCTCGTTTTAACGTGGGCGCATAAAAATTGCGTGGATCCCGTCGGCATTCCCCCTCAACGGGGCGCCTCAGGCGCTGGGCAGTTAACACAGCCCTGCCCCTTTAAATCAAGGGAACGGGTATTGCCTGAGGGGATAGACCCCTGGGTTGGACGCTATTAATTTACTTAACGAACCACCGGCCGAAACTCACTGGACCCCCGTCTGGGACAGGTTAGTATGTGTTAATTTACCTAGCCGGTAGCAGACATCGTACTTATGCCACGTTCAGTCATATTTTATATTCTCGTCACTTGGAGGGCCATCCTTAACGTCGTAGGAAATGGACATGACGGAACAAGTTGAAATCATGGAGGAAGGTGTTTGCATTTCACATAGTGCCTATAAAAGATATGAATCCACATATTCTCCCTCTAGCTATAGTTAAGTTGTAGGGTGGGCTCTAATCTTTAACCTTGGTTAGGCAACTGGCTTAGTGTTACATAATCTATGTGGTTGCATAAGATTATAGTCAATCCCCTGTATTTCTAAAGGGATGTCCCTTTTCATATCACGTGCGGGACTTTCCATGGAATAGTACAGAAAGCCCGCCAAATTACGTGAAGTCACGTGGTACCTGGGTTGGTCCTCAGTTTTCAGTTAGACGTCGGGCAGATAAGGTATTTCTGCCTTTGCCGAAGCTCACTGCATACGCGCACTATGTTAGTCAGATATTTAGTTACATGAAATGTTTAGTTAAGGAAATAAAAGATTAAGATAATTAACACGGTCTTGTGATTAATGAATGTTTTGGTAACAAGACTGATATAGAAGAAGAAATGAGTTAAGTGCGACCGACCACCAAGACGCTAGAAGTCCAGATGTTAGAAGAAGGCGTAAGATGTCAAAGAACCTAAGATAGAAGAACAGAAGAAGAAGAATAGAAGTAATGAAAATGGTATACAACATTAGGAGAAGGAAATCTGAATTCAAACCTGTTGAACTCCGTTTTAGAAATTGATATTGTGTCACATCTTGCTCGTGTGTGTGTGTTGGGGGAGTAAATATGTATATAATGATCGTGAACATTATCATAATTGTGTAACCCGAGATCGATAACGGCCCTCCGTGTGTTTCTTTTCATTCTTTCCTAAATTCGACTTAACACGGGATATTGTTTAGATTGACCATGACTTCTCAAAGTGATCCCTATAGACATTTGAAAAGTGTGAATAAAAGTATAAAAATTAATAGAGAATGGTCCCAGGAATAAGCATGAAGAAAAAGAAAGAAAGAAAGGGGGGCGCCCGAGTGTAATGGTTAGCGTCGTAGGAAATGGACAAGGTGACTCGAGTTCAAATTCTGGATGAGGTTAGTTGCATTTCGCATAGCTGTATTGTCCTCAGGACATTAGAGGACCAGTTTGACCATGACTTCTCAAAGTGATTCCTATAGACATTTGGTGGGAAAAGTTTGAATAAAAGTAGAAAGATCCATGGAGAATGGTCCCAGGAATAAGCATGAAGAAA
>CM042141.1:33606397-33637972 GCA_023376005.1 Doryteuthis pealeii
TGTGTTTCATTTTAACGTGTGAAATATAACCGAATATGACTACCCCTGATACATCAACCTCCAGTCTATGTGAGTTTATATAAATTTCACAATCTCAATATTTTTTCAAGTGAATTTACCAGCCCTATCGGCTGGTGCTGTATTATACGCCGACTGCACCTCTGCAGAGCGGTAAGGATCCCCCCATCAATGAAACCACCTGTTGGCCGGATGTGACGACCCTTGAGACTTAAGGACAGAATCCTGGTGGCTGAGTGGTCCATAATATGCAGCAGTCCAATTTGGTAGATACTTGGGCTAGATGTGTTGTTAGAGAGACCCCTTCGAACAATCAGCTTGTCACATCAAAGCTTAGTACCTATATGATTGTCTGGACCCTATTGCGCTTTTGGAAACACCCAACTCTTTTTTCATATGTACACTAAAAGTAGTGGTCGAGGGTCTTAGTATGACGTTAGACTGCATCTAGTGGTGAGGTTCCGGCTCAGTAGCTCTGGGGAATGTGGAGTAACTCTCCATTTCAATTACTCGCATTTCCGGCAAATACGCTGCTTTCAAACCAATGCTAACAAACGCTGTTTAATTGTATTGTATCTCATATATATATATATATATATATGCTTAATTGGAGTCGTACCTAATTTTGAAAATTAATTAATTAATAATGAATTAGGCGGGAATACCTATTAAATGTATAGCTAAACAAATCGAGAAAAATCAATCTCTGTATGTACATTTCGGCCTATTAGGCCTCATCAGCAGAGCTATAGATCTATAGCTCTGCTGATGAGGCCTAATAGGCCGAAATGTACATACAGAGATTGATTTTTCTCGATTTGTTTAGCTATACATTTAATAGGTATTCCCGCCTAATTCATTATTAATTAATTAATTTTCAAAATTAGGTACGACTCCAATTAAGCACTTATTCTCCAAAAAATTATCGGCAAAAAGCCATTCTAAACAAACCTTGTTTATATATATATATATATATATATATATATATATATATATATATATATAAATAAAAGTAATTGGTAATTTGCTTGAAGCATTGTTGAGTATGTTATAAAAATAATAAGATTCGAAGGCAATACAATGCGTAAAAAATAAAGACAAAAAGATGTTTTATATGTCTAACCGATTTCAAAGCAAAGCTTTATCATCAGAGTTTCTTTGCTTTGAAATCGATTAGACATATAAAACATCTTTTTGTCTTTATTTTTACGCATTGTATTGCCTTCGAATTTTATTATTTATATATATATATATATATATATATATATATATATATACCTCTGTGTGTGTGTGTGTGTGTGTGTGTGTGTGTGTGTGTGTGTGTGTGCGTGTGTGTGTGTATAATAGAAACATAAAAACCTTTCTGAACACAGCGCCTTTTTCAAATATTTCTTACATACTTCGTACAGTTATACAATAAACCTTTATGCGCTAAGAATCCAGGCACGTAAAAGTGTGAAGGAGTGTATTCATTTCCACACATATATGGATCTTCCTCAATTCATATATATATATATATATATATATATATATATATATTATATAGAGAGAGAGAGAGAGAGAGAGAGAGAGAGAGGGGAAGAACCATTTTAATTCCGGCACGCTATTTCAGTTTCTCATTTTGCCTCCCTGCTGGAATGATCCAACTGTTTCTTCACTAATAAAATTTCCCAGATTGGATTGTTAAAAAAACCCAAAAAACAAAGCAGAAAATAAACAAAATACATTTGGTAGCATAGATTAGAAAAAGAGCTTTCAGATTGCCTCAGCTTCCCCCCCCCTTTATTCTCCCCTCCGCGAAATACAGAAATGAGACGTAAATCCGCGCGAATTGTCAATTGCGCATGCGCAGTTCGGGAACACACAGCAAGAGCGTGGCAAGAGAAAGCAATCATCAGCAGGTCATTTTCTAACTCCACTTGTATCGCGATCGGTATTCTTGACGGAGACACTAAGAGTCGGGCGATGTCAATGCGAGTGTATTGTGAACTGTCCTTAAGTTGAAAAGCTCCGTGGCATAAGCAGCGTGTTAACAATACGGGTCGATATTGGCCGACCGCATGCAAAGGACTTGATGGAATCCGTAATTAGCGATGAATAGTTGTTAATTAGCTTGTCACACACTTTGCGCATCTGATCAGGGATGTTTCTCATTGAATAGGTCCATTGGTGTGAGCTACTGCTCGAAGCAGCGTCTAACTAAAGCAGAAGGAAATTTATCAATAGATGAAATACTTGAGACTTGTTGTAATGAAGCTCTATTGTCGTCCATAATCAGGTGTGCCGAACGGAAGGGATGGTAAAAGGGATTCGTGGCCCTGCAATCACAGATTGAAAAGCCGAATTCATGATATTATCTCGTAATCTGATCGCATTGTACTCACGAACAACGCTGGTCTCGTTTACGCTTTCTTCATATGTCAGTTAAACCTCGATCAAGTTTTGCTCCACAAAAATAGACCTTATACCAGACTTGATTTTTATCAAATAAAATATACAGTGGTAGCTTCGATTACAATTGCACAAACATACCTGTTTTACCGAGTTAGGAGCTGTCACTTTGTTTTTTGAGAGCTAAAATTTGCGGTACGTGCGAGATGCTCTCGTTTACGCTTTCTTCATATGTCAGTTATTCCGCGATCAAGTCGTGCTCCTCAAAATTGAACTTGTATCAGACTTGATTTTTATCAGATAAGATATACAATGGTACCCTGAATTACAAGCGCCTTAACCTCCGTGTTTACTGAGTTACGAGTTACTAATTATGACCAGAGAACATGGGGGACAAATACATTACCATCCATAAATATGTAAAGCAGTTATTCCTATCAATGTACAGTGGTACATTGATATACGAGTGTCCCAACATACGAGGTTTCGGAGTTACGAGCTGTTATTTGGTCAATCTTTTGCTTTGTTTTGAGAGTTAAACTTTGAGATACATGCGAGCGTCAGGTGTGCTTATGTTAATAGGTTCAATAAAAAAATTAAGTTTCCAAATTTATTATGCCAAAAAATATTATCTATAAAAACTAAACATTAAAGCTTATATAATTCATTATATTCTTTTTTATTATGTTTTATACAATACAGTACTATGTTTTTTAAATAAAAAAAATCATAAGAAAAAAAGTAGAGTGTATTAACGACCTGGAACGGATTATTAATATTTCAGATTATTCCTGTAGAATAATCACACTAAGTTCCAATTACCGTCGAATTGGTAAGACAAGGCAAGTAGTCGTAACTGAATATGAATCTTGAAGTCAGTCAGTATACTGTTGGTTTGAACAACAGCAACTGGTTAAGCACAACTGCCAGTGCACCAAGATAGCTGGTATTTATGGAAGTCAAGAATAGTCCATACATGTATTTGGGTGATTCCATTCATTGAGTCCTGACTGGCTGCTTGGTTTCTATGATGTTATGAGGCTTCATAAATACCCTGTCATTTTGCAGTAGTATTGAGACAAGATTAGATTCGTATTCAGTTACGATTACTTGTTGCCTTGTCGTATCAATTCGGCGTTAATTGAAACTTAGTGTGATTATTCTACAGAAATAATCTGAAATACTAATAATCCGTTCCAGGTCGCTAAAACACCTCATCACCATTGCTCCCTGATCCACTCAGACCCGGAGTGGTAGTACCTGTTAGGGTCCCATCTATGGGTTAAATAGAAAGATGTATTTATAAAAGTATCCATTAAGAATGACTTTATTTCAAAACTTTATCGACATTAAATGACCCACTGAAGTTGATATGCCGTAAACCAAACCAAACCAAACCAAACCAAACCTATAACGATAACCGTTACATTAAGCGCATCCTGTTTAAGTAGTCATTATATGATCGTCCTTTACTTCAAGGGAGCCTCAGACAACATTACTCAATGATATATCTCTTAGCTCATTCTAGCGTAGTTAGTTAGTATTTACTCTAACAGGCATTAAGGACTAACGAGATCTTCACGTTAATGAGTTGGATCTTAACTGATAACCATACGTATTCCCTGGCACTAAAGCTACGTAAATCTTATCAAATAATTAAAGGTCGTGGAGTTTCCTTTCGTCGGTTTCAGCCGAACAGCGAGGGAGTCTATCTATTTTCGCTACCGCTCGACCAGGGAGATGGCTTTTGCTGAGGTGGACCGTCACGCCTACCGTCAATTCTCACTTTATCGCACATATCTGATCACCCAATTTGTGCTCTTCATGCGCTGAATGGGCGGGGACCAGTATCGAACCCTGAACCTTGCGATTCCTAGGCGGACGCTGAAATGGCAGAGCTAAACCATCCTCCTCTTATTAAATGAATTGTTGTAATTTGCAACTTGAATTCTAAGAAAACGGAAGTAACAGTTTCGGTATTGTGTAATGAAAACGGAAGTATCGTTTCCGCCATTGTTTTTTTTTTTTTTTTTTTAATTTTTTATTATATCTGTACAAAATTTCGGGAAGGGTCCCGATTAAGACAAGAAGGTTCCGTGTTCGAAGAGAAGTTTTCCAAGTGCGAGGAGGGTGTTCCTGAGCTCGAAAGCTTCCCGAGTCCGACAAGAAATACCTGAAAAGGGCGGAGGACACATCGACCAAAACGTTGTGCAGATAACAATAAAAATGAGGACAATAGTCTGAAAAATACAAATAATACAAAATATCATACCTTAGCTCAACATTCCAGAGAAATATTTTTTGTCAAAAAAAAAAGGTGATATGACTCTCTTACTCAGTATGTCTGTTTGTCTATCTCTCTGTCTATCTGTGTGTCTGCCTATCTCTTCTCTCTCTCTCTCTCTCTCTCTCTCTCTCTCTCTCTCTCTCTCTCTCTCTCAAGCCTCATTTCCTTCATTATTTATTATCTTTTACTTTCTTTCTTTCTTTCTTTCTTTCTTCATTTTTTTTCTTCCGTTCTTTGTTTCTTTGTTTTTTTCCTTTCATTCATTTCTACTGATTGCCTTGTTTCTTTCCAGTCTCTTGATCATTTTCCATCTCTCTCTCTCTCTCTCTCTCTCTCTCTCTCTCTCTCTCTCTCTCTCTCTCTCTGTAGTTATTTATCCAAACCGTTCACCACGAGTAGGATGTGACTCCAGTTCGCAAGTAGAGGGTACCCATCGAGGATCGAAATCGCTATTCAGTAGTAATGGATCTGCGAGACTAGCTTGCTAACCATTACACCAGGATGGAACATCTACAATCATTATAGGATTGACATGTTATCATTTTACGTAACTATCTCTCTCCGATTTTCTCTCTCTCTCTCTCTCTCTCTCTCTCTCTCTCTCTCTCTCTCTCTCTTCTCTCTCCAGCCTATTTTCATTTCATTGGCCATTGTCTTTTTCTTTCTTCTTTTCTTTTAGTTAGTTCAACTGATTGTCTTGTTTCTTTGTCTCTATTCCTTCAGTTGGTCATCGCACCGTTCTTTCTTTCTTTCTTTTCATACACTTCGACTATTGGCCTTTCATTGTAGACTCACTTCCTCTAGTTCATCATTTTCCCTTTCTTTCTTTCTTTATTTCTTTCTTTCTTTCTTTCTTTCTTTCATTCACTTTGACTTGTTGCTTTCTTCCTTTCCATCCTCTCTTACTTCAGTTGGTAATCGTCCAATTCTCCCTCTTCCTTCCCCCCTCTCTCTCTTCCTCTCTCTCTCTCTCTCTCTCTCTCTCTCTCTCTATCTCCCTCTCTTAACATCTGCCTGAAGTTTTGTGTCCAATTTATAACAGAGTAGAAAACAGAAAAATAATAATGAGAATGAAAAAAAAAAACTACGTTTCATCATTTAATTTCAATTTTTTAAATCATAATTCGTTTTTTCATCTTTATTAAACAGGTGTTTCATTTGATAGATTTTTATAGATATTCGCATATGAGATTGTCATTCTTTCACGTTTTTATTTATTTACTAATATTTAAAACAGCAGATATTCATTTTTTTAAGAGTATTTCAATTTCATTACGTTTTGATGCTCTGCTATTTGCAATATACATTAATGAAAACAAAAACATAAACACACATAAATGTATACGTAAGTTCTAATTTTCGTATTGCTCCACTCACATCCTAACTTTTATTTAAAATATTTCTATGTAATAATTCGAAACTCTGTGCTTCATAATTTTAATGATCTACACTCACACACACGCGCGCGTACACACACACACACACACACACACACACACACACACACACAACATATATATATAATATATATATATATATATATATATATATATATATAGCTAACGGACTCATATGTTTATATCAGAAAATTCTCTTTCTAAAAGTGGTCCTGAATAACTCTGAATGACAACAAATCGGTCAAGTATCGATCCCGGCATGAAGTAGCCTGTCTGTCTAGCCACTCTGAAGAGAAGCGATACGTTGAAACAGGACTGTATGAGAACGGCAATATATATATATATATATATATATATATTATATATATATATATATATATATGCAGGACCTCAATATATAACATCAGCATTAACTCAAACATTCCTTTATGAAGAAGCGTCGGTTAAAAGATAACGAGTTTATTTTTTTTTTGATCTTTATTAAATCTGATCACCCTCTTCAGAATTGTCTTATTCTTTGGCTGTACCAGAAATATTTATAGCCTTGTCGGTTGGGGCTGTTGAATATACCGACTGCTCCTCTGCGGAGGGGAAGACCCCCCCCCCACACACACACACAATGGAGCCACCTGCTGATTATCAGTGTCAACCCATGATGCGTAATGTCAGAATTCTGGGGTTGATAAGTCAATGACATGCAACACTCCAGTGTGGCCTTAGACGGGTGGTCGGAGAGCCCCCTCTGATCAATCGGCTAGTTGCGTCAGGTTTTGATAGTTCATAACTCTGAAGTAGTTAATGTGCCGTTAAACAAATAAACCAAAACAGAGTAAAATAGAATTGTCTAAGTTCACTTCTTGCTTTCATAGCTACACTAAATCTAATAAATTTGATTCATCTTTACAGTAAAGAGGACAAACAGTGTTTTTTTTTAGCCAAAATATAAAAAAACAAACTCTCTAACGATAGCATCATCGAAAAATTCAGCGTAACCACAAGAGACCGGGACACTTTCGTGCGACCGCTTATCGGTGAAATATCGCACCAGCTACTCAAGAATAATGATTGATATCATTGCGTTCATTGACATCTTCGATTGGTTTAGAATCACGACCTGATTCTGTGACAAAGTGAAAAAACAAACGGTGAACAAAGAAATATTCCGTGAGATATCTCGTTAGCTATCTTCAAAACAATCATTCCCTTTACCGTCTTCATCACTATCTACGAGTTATCTTCAGACACTCTTTGATACAATTCTAGAAAACCGAAAACATATAACGAAATGTCTCTTGAGATATCTTATTAGCTGCTTCTTGACACGAGTTTCTTTCTTTCTCAGCTCTTTATCATTGTCTACGAACTGGCTTGGATCCTATTTAATTTATTGCCGATAGACTGAAACAAACTAAAGAAAAAAAAGTGAATCAAAATATTTGATCCATCTTTTTCTGTCTTTTTTTTTTAACGTCTCAAATTTTGTTTAGTCAAAAAAATCGACATCACTAACGAACACTAAGTTACTTTTCTTTCTGTTTTCTTATATTTCTGTTTGTTTAACCCTTTAAAATTAAGTTTGTTTTGTGAAATTGTGATTATTCTTGTTTAACTTTGTAGTTTGATCCATGGTAAAATATGATCTAAGATTGACCTTGCCTCTTAATGTTGTATACTCTCTTTCCTTACTTTCTTACTTCTATTCTTCTAGCGTCTCTTCTAGCGTCTGGACTTCGTCTTGGGGACTTTGTGTCTGGTCTTTCATTGGGGATCTCTCTTTATCAGAAGCCCTGTGTCATTGGTAGTTTTTAGATAATAACACAAGACTTCGATTTAACTTAGATCATATTTTATTCTGAAATCCCCACCAGACTACCTGCGCAGATTGAGTCGGAGCGTGCATAACACGACTTACCACCGTCGTGGTTTTTGGTCGATCTAACTAAAAATCTATTTCTAATCTAAACCGGAAGAGGGTCTTCTCCAGCGATTCTCACGGTATCCACAGGAAGGAGGATTAGGACAGGTCAAGCCTTGTCACTCATCCTTCAAGGCCACCGGCTGCAACTTATAACAGCCATTTTGATTTCTACACTACTGTACATAAATATTAGGAATCTAATAATTATGTAACATTAATTTTCTCTATCTTCTTCTTTCTTTTTTCTTTTTGCCATATGTCATTGTTTTAAAATATCTATTTTGTAAAAGTTCAATTACATGATTATATGTTAAAAATTTATTTAATTTTGCAGATGATTTTACATAAATGCCTACGAATTATGACTGCAAAATACTAAGATTTAAATAACGGTATTTCTTTAGTTTGTTTCTATCTATCTGCAATAAATTAAATAGGATCCAAGCCAGTTCGTAGACAATGATAAAGAGCTGAGAAAGAAACTTGTATCAAGAAGCAGCTAATAAGATATCTCAAGAGACATTTCTTTATGTTTTCAGTTTTCTAGAATTGCATCAAAGAGTGTCTGAAGATAACTCGTAGATAGTGATGAAGACGGTAAAGGGAATGATTGTACGGTAAATGGAAAGTTACCATTAACCGTTTTAACGTCTCAAATTTTGTTTAGTCAAAGCATCGACATCACTAACGAACACTAAGTTCCTTTTTTTCTCTATTCTTATATTTCTGTTTGTTTAACCCTTTAAAAATAAGTTTGTTTTGTGCAATTCTGATTATTCTTGTTTAACTTTGTTTTTTGAAATATGGATGAAATAGGTGAAATATGATCTAAGTTTGACTTTGCCTCTTAAGTCTCTCTATCTCTACTTCTTTCTTTTTTCTTTTTTTTTGCCATTTGTCATTTTTTATATTTATTTTGAAAATGTTTAATTTCATGATTATAAGTTGACATTCATTTAATTTTGCTTTCTATAAATAAGATAAATGTAGATAAGACAAAGACATTTTCTTCGGTATATCTAGTCAGCTGTGTAAAATATGGGTCAAAATATATTTTAGCAATTATTTGTGTATATAATTTGGGCACACCATTTCAGTCAATTTTTATACATTAATTCAACATTATCGCACAAAAATGTAATGGGTTTAGTGCAATATTAATGTCTTAAACAATGTATTAATGAAGTTCAAAATCATTTTTTATATTAACTAGAAGATATGTATTTGACCCATAGTTGGAACCTTCACAGGTACAGACACACATCATCAGAGTAGACCTGGAAGTAATGCAAATGAAGGCAGCCAATCCTCACATCCTAGAACTTCTTACCCAGCAAGTAAAGTTGTTTATACTTAATTTAAAAATTGATAAAGACTGAAATGTTAATTAACATTCTGTTATAGGTGATATACCCTATTGACCAATGGAATGCGCCGACAGGTTACTATAAGAAACAGGGATAATTGTGGTTTGGCAGCAAGCCAATGTGAGTAAGCCGATAACTCTATTGTCTGACATAATTTCCACTTATCTCTATTGTATTTGTCTACTTTCTGTTAATACATTTTTCTACATTTGTTACCCGTCGTTTTGTTCTTATTTGACCCCTTAAAACCTCACAACACATTCTTAGGAAAGTAAATATGCTGGTATAGGGTATATTACGTTTTACTGATATGTCTTTTAGTGAAAAGAGTTGTTTTTTTTATATTTGGCATTGTAGTAGCAGTATTAAAACTAAGTTATCTGTCAGTATTAATCGTGAATAAAAGTTTCTGCTGATCTAAAAAGCCAGGTTATTATATATTATAGTAGAAGATAAATTTTATAGTTTAGTGATTCCTGAAAAATCCACCATTACTTAATGGACCGTCAATTTCTACTCTATAAGCTGACCAGTAGCAATCAACGTTTTTTATGGGGTTTTGGTTAGACTAGTGTCTGGGCTGAGTCATTGTGGCGTATAGGCTAACATGCTGGACTGCGACATCGATGAAAGCGAGTTCAAACTCCGGTCACGCTATTTCATTCACTTCCAAGCTATGATCCTTGAAAAAGTTGTAAACCCCCTCATGCCCCAGGTAGTGGTTAAATAGTACCACTACTGTTCTACTACAAGGATAACTTTGGAATTAGATAAATAAAGAAGGTTGATATACAATTAAACAAAGAAAACAATGAACCAACTATCTATTAATAATATACATTCGCCCTTTATTTGTCTGTAACAAAAACTACGTCACTGCTTTCGTCAAATTACCCAAAGTTGTCATAACATAGAATAAATACACTCAAAATTACAGCATGCAACATTAGACAGTTTTTACTTACTTAGGGTACAAACTTTTTACTTACTTAGGGTACAAACTCTCAGACATTGAATTTTTAACTCCCACCCTATCAGGCAATATCTTTCAAAAATGTATTTTTACATCGCCCGGGGGGTGGGGGTGTTTTTTTTTATTTTGCTAGTCCAACTAACAATCCAACCAACCATCTGGTTGTCTTGTAGATGAAATCTATATCATTGCTTTTGATTGGAAATAGAATCAGATGACATTACCGTGATTGTCTTGAAAATACACTTATACAAAAATAAAATAGACGACAAACAATTGTGAATATCGTTTTATTGTCAATAACAGCCCCAAGTTAACACAGACATACGGTAGATGATAGGGGAGTAATTTTTTTCAGCCAGGGACAATTTTGAATCTGAGCGCTTTATTTGTATGTCCCACAACTGTCTGTCAGATGAAAAAGTGTGTTTCTTTTTTGTGGGTGTTCGTCCATTTTGTCTTTTCAGATTGTCTCGAAGCTCATTAATCAAAGGTAGGTTCCACTTGAGGGGTTATCAGCAATTATCAATCCACTCATGTTCTGAGACGACGCCTCATATATTGTTACATATTCATGTTTGATGAGGTTTCGATAATTGTCTTGTCTTGTCAGATAAATAGATAAATAAATAAAGAAAGAATGAATGAAGATAAATCTTAATTTTGTATACAAGGTTTTTCTTTTTCTAAATAAAAAATGACAGTATTTATTTTATTTCTAGTAGGATATTTTACAATAAAAGCAATAATAATTGCCGTATTTTACGGCATATAAGGCGCACGTGCATATAAGACGCATCCCCATTTCAGCAGGTCAGATTCAGGAAAAAGAGTTTTTTTGTGTACTTAAGCATATATTGTTGAAACAGTCTAGCTGTACATTACACAAGCATAAACATAGCTGTATGAAAGCAATTTGGCAGTTTAGGGTAGGTAAAAGTACTGAGCGAAAGCTGGGTTAGTGAGCATCATAGAGAAGATTAGCCTAGGCCCACGGGAGGTCTCAAACTTCACCTACGATGTATAAGACTCAGGGCAATTTCTTGAGGCCAAATTCTGAAAAAAAGTCCGTCCTATATGCCATCAAAAACGGTAGGTTTAATTTGGTTTGGTTTGGTTTCTTTGGTTAATGGAATATCAATCTACATAGCTTATTTAATGCCAAAGACATCCTTGTAGAAGAACAGTAGTGAAACCATTTAACCCATAGCTGGGGATTCATATATTTCCCAAAGGGCATTAGTCTAAAAGTGAATGTTTAAACATTTCAAAAATTCAAGAAGTCACAGATGAAATTTCCTCCAAATAAAGTTGACATTTCAAGAATTTTCCGATCATAAAATTTAAGTAAAGAATTTTTTTTTTTTTGTCTTTCTTTTTAAATATTCAGTAACTTTTTTTAATTCTTGATATAGAAAATTAGTCTAAATGCACATATACTACACTGAGCCTAGGAAAAGGGCTGGTAAATAAAAAAAAAGATTAAAATAGAAGAGGGAAGGCTAAAAAAATTATTGTGCAAACAAATGTTTATTCACATATAGAATAGACCAACCGCTCCAAATATAGTCATCACTTTTACTGTTTTTATGAAAATCCCTCAATTGTCATGAATCACACAACCCAATCAGATTCCAGTCGAACCGTCTCAAATTTTCCGGAAACAGAACGTTAATTATGAACTTTAGTTGACCAAATTCCTATCATAAAATTGCGCGTGCGCATTATCTACCTTAATAAATTTGCTTGTATAGTTTTTCTTATGAGATTTAAATGAATAAAAATACATTTCGTTCTTATCGACTTAATTGTTATTAAGAACACATTTTATGATATTTTTGTTGTGCACTGTCTTATCAACGCATTTTTGTTTGTATGAGAAATAAAAATTTTATTTCTGAAACAAACAAACAAAAATGTGTCGATAAGAATGAAATGTATTTTTATTCATTCAATTGTTTCAGAAAATCTCATAAGAAAAACTATACAAGCAAATTTGTTAAGGGAGATAATGCGCACGCACAATTTTATGCTAGGTATTTGGACAACTAAAGTTCAAAAATTACCAATTTGTCTAGTATGCGTCTTCATATGATTGTTTCAAATTGAACTTGTATCGCTTCTAAAATACTATTTCAAAATTTAAAGAAAAGATACACAACAGAAAACAGAAAAACAACAAAAAAAAAAACAGAAAAAACAACAAAAAAAAAACATATTTGATAGAAAAGTATACGTAAGATTTTTTTTACTGCTGGTTTTGTTTATTTTTACTTCGCGCTACAAGTAACATTTTTGTTTCTCTTTCTTATGGGAAAATAAGTAATTTTTTTCTTCTCTAAATGTACCTTCTGTGTATCGTGACTATAACGTATTTACATCAAGAATACACGACATAACAAGTCACTGCCGAAGGGAAATTAGGTAATGGTTTCAAACCAACAAATCAGCAGACTTTTTGAACGGTTCATCAGTATCAGCCCACCAACCTCAACCAATATTGCTCTGGCCGATGGAGATGATGAGAGAATTAGTTTTGTCAACAATTTACGGACCATATAACCTTTAGGCACGCCATATTGCGATCTCGATTCAGATGGACATGTTTTTATTTACACCGTCCTTATCCGGTTGTTTGTTAACAGACGGTTTTTAGAGTTTTTTTTAATTATAAAACTTACCCTAAGCCTAACCATAACCCCTAACTCTAACCCCTAACCCTAGCGAAACATTTTTTTAAATAAATACTTTTTTAATAAAACATAAAAGAAATACACGTTTTATGTTAAAATAGTTTTTATTTAATCACAAGAGAAATGCATGCAGATATGTTATTTTCAATATTTATTTTTAAATAAAAATTTTTTTTTATTTACAAAAACCTTAAAAACAAAAACCAAGTTTACCCGGGATATAGTTGTTGTTGTGTTAGCCTATGTGAAAAAATTAATTTTGCACTAAAGATAAACTAATATTGTTATTTAAAAAAAAACCTAAAACGAAAGACATGTTGATTTATTTTCCATGTGCCGGATAATTAATATTTAAACAGTATTTTTTTTTTTTAAAATATTAGGAGTTAGTTTTTATAATTAAAAAAAACGCTAAAAATCGTTTGTTAACAAACAACCGGATTTTGACGGTGTAAATGAAAAACATGTCCTTCTGAACCAAGATCGCAGTTGGGGTGCCTAAAGGTTACATGGTCCCAATTTACACTAAATATTACTACGATTTTTCTTTCGTCTTTACATTTATCTACACATCTTATTCAATGTATGTGTTTGTCTAAGAATCGTGGACAATCACAGAGCCTCCATGTCGGCTGGAGCTGTAGAATATCCTGACTGCAAAGGGGTAAAATACACTCAATGGGGCTACCTGTTGGCCGTAGGTGGCGACCTGTGATGCTTAAGAACGGAAGCCTGATAACTGAGCAGTCTATGACATGCAACACGCCACTTATTCTCTTGCCTATGTTAGATTGGCGGTCGGAGAGGAACCCCCCCGATAAATCGGCTAGTCCATCAGACCTTATGCAGCTACTAATATGATTGCCCTGACCCTATTTGACCTCCTGGCAAACGCCAACCTCTTTATATCCTAATTCTAAAACTCTGGAATTGATATTTTATCCTTCATCGCCAGTGGCTCCGGGTCCTCTGAGCCGGGTGGTAGAAACAGTTAGGGTCCCATCTATAGGTTAATAAGAAAAACGCGTGTAAAAATGTGTTTAAAAATTTGAGTTAGGTTGTATATAGTAGTGAGGTTTCAATTCTGGAGCTCTGGGAGTGTGGAGTATCCATTCATTGCTATTAATTCCAGGTCTACTCAAGCCAGAGTGGTAGTACCTGTTAGGGGCCCCATCTATGGGTTAAATAGATTAAAATGTTTTTAAAAATATGTTTAAAAATATGTTTCTAAAAAAATTGAATATACAAGAATGAATAAAACAAAAAACGACTTTGGCATAAAATAACCCAAGGGCTGGCATACCTTAAAATCCAATCAACCAACTAGTCAGCTATATCTGGTGTAGGACAGAAAGTGATGGATTCATGACAGTCCCAAGGGTATTAGCCTTAAATGGAACATAAAAAGCTTCGACGCAGAATTTGAACTCGGCTCGTCGATTCCACGTTCTCTATCGTACGTACATGTACGCATGTATCTAGTATTTCCATGTAGCCCAATATATTTCTGGTTAAAGATATATAAGACTTTGCACATATAGATATTAACCATCCCATCCACACGAGCAGGATGCGACACAAAGTCAATTTCTTAAGCGGAGTTTAACAAGGTTTTAATTCAAGAGTTTTCCTTTCCTAGACTGGTTAACCTAATCATGGTTCAGAGCCCAGTCTGCCCTGCTATTTTACCTATAGGCTGAGGGAGAATTGGATTCATACCTTTCCCAAGGGTTTTAGCGCCAATGTAATAATATAACAGCTTCGTCCAGGATTGAATCGGGTCGACGAAGTCATTTCCCCCGATTCTAACCATTAGACCATGCGCCTCCACTTTGACTATCCTACATAATAGATACGCAGATAATTCATATAACATGTGAGGCAGTGCTTGTCTGTGGAGGAGTAGCATCATAATTGCATGTAATGTTGGGTCCCTATTTTTTTTTCCTTTCAATGTCCCTTTATCTAAAACTGAGTTTTTTATATTTATTTATTATCAAAATGGACATCTTGCCTAGCGTAATTGATAGCAAGTTTTTTTCGAGCACATATTGTTATTGCGTCGAATGTCAGCTTTTACAAAACAAATATATGCCTTAAATAACTACATTGTTTTTTTACTCCATATTTATATGCAATATATGTATATATAAAAGGGTATGAAAATACACACAATGTTGCTAAAATAAATATATTTGCTTTATATCATTTTCATTGCTAATATTGAACAATATTTCGATTCATAAAAAAAATTATCATCAGAGCATAATGATAATTTTTTTTTACTACGGACTCATCAGCAGAAAATAATTTTTAAATTCAAACCGGAAGCATTGGTTTTTTTTTTTTCCAAAAGCGCGTAAACCATGCAATCGCTTCCTCTTTGTTCATTTCGCTGCGTCTCACTGTTTCGCTAACGTCATGGTACTTTCGCTACATCGTGTTTCTTCAGTGTAATAGATTTGAAAGAAAAAAAATCAAATTCAAAATAGAAGAATTCTCTTTTTAAAAGAAGAGATTAAAGCCCGTTCATGGTCGCTTAGTAAACGGATTTTTTCAGAAAAGAGAATGTTTTTATCTAATTATTTAAAAAAAATTTTTTATGTAACTATGAATGGTGTAGTAAGTGTGTATTGGAATAATTACACACTGTAAGAATTATTTATTATATACACATACACTGAGAGAGATATATTTTTATGTGTATACATGGATAAATGATATGTATATATGTGTGTCTAGCGGTTGTGTGTGTGTGTTAATGGGGGGCATGTGATGTAATTGTTTATCGTCGTAGGGTAATAGACACGGGGAGACGAGTTGCAATATGTAGCAAACCTCTTTTCTTTTTCACATTGTGCTTATAAAGTTGTGAAACGAATAATGTCTAACTATTCTCCTTTCCATTTATGGTAAATAGTAGATCAGACTGTGCTCCTTTAAACTTGATTAGGCACCAGTCTAGGTACAGAAAAACTCTGAATTCAAGCCTGTTAAACTCCGGTTAAAGAAAATTAGCTCTGTTTCCCACCCTTCACATGCAGAGATTTGGTTTGGTTTGTTTTGTTTACGGCATATCAACTCAGTGGGTCATTTAATGGCGATAAAATTTTGAAATAAATCATTCTTAATGGATAATACAATTTTTTTATAAATACATTTTTTTTCTATTTTAAGCCCATAGATGGACCTAACAGGTACTACCACTCCGGGTCAGAGTGGACCAGGGAGCTAATGGTGATGAAGAGTGCTCCACATCCCCAAACCTCCAAAAATGGAACCTCACCATCAGATAGAGTTTAACGTCAATTCCCAGATCATGTAGACGCCGCAGGCAAACCGCTTCTAGCACCCATATGATAAGAAGGGGTTTGTGGCTTGCCCATAAAGGCAACAGAATTGGGAAATCATATAGGTGCTAGGGCTTGACGTGACCAGCCGATTGATCGGAGGGGGCCTCTCCGACCGCCCGTCTAGCCCAAGATAGGGCCAAAGTGGGGTATTGCATGTCATGAACTGCTCATCCACACGCTGGGCTCTATCCTTAAGCATCACGGTCACACCCGACGGGCAAAAGAGGTGGCCCCATTGGGAGTCCTTACCCTCTGCAGAGGTGCAGTCGTGGCATTCTAACGCCCCAGGCCGACAGGGGGCGGCACATGCAGAGAGGTTGGGTATATATATATTATATATAGTATACTATATAGTAATATATATATGGGGGAGTAAGTGTGGTGCGAATGTACGTATTCATGTCTGGTTGGGCTGGTAATATATAGGCAAATAAAATTAAACTTTTTAAAAATGTATATTTTTTAAAACTATTCAAAAGTATAACATAAATAACTATATATCATATATTACATTATTCGAATCGGTACAAAATAAATCAATTTGACATAAATCCATATTTTAAACAAATGCTAAAAATATAATTCAATACGACACACGCACAAAAATGTAATAGTAAATAATATATATATATATATGAAATTTATCGCCTTTTCAATGATTAATTTATTCATATTAAATGAACATATATACTCTCCGCCTCCTCTCTCTCCTCTCCGTCTCTCTCTCTCATCTAATTCCCGAGATCTCCTCTCTCTCTCTCTCTCTTCTTCTCTCTCTCCCTCCGGGAGGCATGAATAGGATGATTATATCAGGCTTTGTGCATTTTCCCTCAGTTTCAATTGTATTATAATCCATATATATAAGAATCTCTCTCCCATATAATATATTATATATATGATTATATATATATATATATGTGTTGTGTGTGTGTGTGTGTGTGGTGTGTGGATCTAGTCGCTTTTCAATTTATTAATTTATTTAGATTTATATCAATAACTATTCTCTATTATGACCCTGCGCGATCCTCTCTCTCTCTCTTTCCTCCATCTTCTTCTCCTCTCTCTCCTAGTATATATATATAATATATCTATATATATATATAATACAATACACAATATATATAAGTGTATATATATATATATATATTGTGAGAAGAATATTATACTATAATCCCGCTATGTGCATTTCTGTCAGTTTCAATATATTATATCACATACATGAAGAACCAGCCATGCAACATACACACGCATATTATGAGTATATTATATATATATATATATATATATATATATATATATATACTGTATGTAAAACATATGTGTGTGTATGTGTGTGTTTATGTGCGTATATATATGTATATTATATATATATATATATAGTATATTAGTATATATATATAGTTGTGTGTGTGTGTGTGTTGTGTGTTGTGTGTGTATCTTGCATGTATGTATAACAATTGGCCATAGATATGAATATTGATCTACCGTTTTGAGTTTTGTTTATTACACGTGAGATTTACGAGTCAGCCAGAAAGAAAATGAAATATTGAATTTTTTTTGAATACTTTCGCTGTTCGAGAATCTAGCTTGTGAAATCATCGACAAAATCGAAAATTTTCGAAAAGTGTCTTGCAACCGTCGACCTGCTGCTTCACATGTGTTCTTATATATGCATTAAATATATTGGCAGAAACATATTTCCACTCCCACCAGTGCTGGCTCGTTCCCGTGGCTTTAATTAAGTCCTCTCGACGTCTTGTTAATATATTATTCATTCAAATTAACATTATATTACATTTCCAGTGATAAGAAATCGCAACTGCTTTTGCACCCGTGAAATGCAGATTTGTTTATTCATGTTTTGTCCCCCTTTTTTCTGGGAATAGAATAACTTATTCTAGTAATGATGTTCCAAAATTGGATTAGGGCCGCTAAACACGGCTCCAAATCTATACGCTCTGAGTTTAGTCTGGCAAAAGAAAAAATGTTTTTTGAGCGTCCCGTAACATAAAAGCTAAGAATTAAGAACATTTTTTTTCTTGTCATTCAGTTCGTGTTGGTTACATTAAAATTTTACTATTTCTCTGAATTTTACAATTGGACACATGGCGTAGTGGATAGAGGCGTTGAGCTTATACAATTTTAAGTGACAGTTATCTCTAGGCTGCAGGTTCAATCCTGTCAAGAGGTGACAGTAACATAGAATGATGACACAGCTTAACACTCGTACCTGATCATGGTAAGGGAATGAGAACAGCCTACCCACCGTGGATTGAATAAAGGGTTAGGTTCGAAATTCCGTGAAGGTTTCCAATTACGACAATAAGGTTCGCGAGTTCGAAGAGAAGTTTCCAATTCCTGAGGTCGATAAGGTTCCCGAGTCCGACAGAATACCCAAAGAAGGCCGGGTGGCACATCGGCCGAAAAGTGTGCAGATAACAATGAAGATGAGGACAGTAGTCCGAATAATACAATAATTAAAAAAATCAAAAATAGTACTCAAATAAAAGGTATACGTTAGTTTGAAACATTTTATGGCTAGTGATTGGCAAAGGAAAAACCACATAACCTCAGCTAGTCCTAAAATCCAGGTGGGAGAATTGTAGCACACCTTAATGTACCAAAATAATTCCAACAGAAAGTCACTCCAGTATCTTCAACATGCGAAGTACCGTTCATTGTCAAACATATTCTTTAAACTGTAACAGTTTTTAGACAAACTCGTTCCAAGTACTTACCAGACAAGCAACTTAAAATACGTTTTAAAAACACCAAACCAGAAGAAGACATCTTGAAATTTTCTAAAAACAAAAGCACCTTTTCATCAAGACTGACCAAAATCAACCTTTTTCACCAAAAGTTAACGACCAAACATACAAATACTACATAAAAACCCTAAAAGCCTAAACCCATATGGAAAGAAAAAACCTATTAACCCTTTTTTTGGCATTAAATGGCCCACAGACGTTGATATGCCATTAAACAAAACTCAAACTTACATAATGATTTGATCAGTCTATTCATCTCCGTGATGTATAAAATATTAACATAAAAAAATAAAGATTGTTCTTCCAATTCGTACTAGATTACAAAACAATATTTCTATTGGAATTTAGGATTGGAATATCTAAACATCACGGGTCTTAGGACATATTACTTAGAAGAACTGTGGCCACTTTCGCAAATCGATTAAGTCTAATCATTGAATTATATCATTTCATCAGTAAACATTTTAAAAAGGTGTACTTTTCCTTAGAAACACTAGCAAATATATGCACCCTCCGGGTGCAAGTATTTAAGTTTTAATGTAATAAAACATGGTATTAAATTAGAAAGGTTAATGAAACTAATATAGATACAGATAAAGATTGAAACAGAGGGAGTATAATAAGATTTGAAACAGAGGGAGTATAAAAAAAAATGGAACAACTGAAACTTACTATTCTATCACTCTCGTCTTTCATTGTTATTTTTTCTAATTTAAGTATTTAGTTAAAAGAGGAAGTAAAGAATAAAATGACAGTTATTTTATCTTGTTAATGGATTTTCATTTCAGATTCATGGAAGAGATTTTTGCTTATATTCATTAAATAAAACTAAACAGTTAGAAATCAATAATACTAAACATATATTTATTAAAATTCGATTTTTTTAATATAATATGCAAATTAGCCTTCCCTTTTACAACTGTAAACCAGTATTTTGTTGTATATATAAATATAATTGCATGGTGTCAGTATGTAGACATAGTAACAGTATAATAATGTAAGACAATTTTATTAATAATTGAGGTTAAATAAAAATAAAAATCATGGAGAATGTGATGTCAATATTAGAGAATGTGACTTGAGTAGGAATTATAGTTTTCGGTTACAGACAGAAAACACACAATACTCCATTATAATAAGATGTCATATTATATTTGAGATTATATTCTCAATGAAATTTCCCTAAGTCGACTCATAAGATTAGACCCACGGACATTTTCTAAGTCCGACTCATGAGATTAGAGCCAGGAACTTCGAACCACACTGGATGCCCCAAAATTGCGACTTGTGACACATCCTACCCATGGGATTAATTTATTAAATTTATTAAATTAATTAAAATTATTAAATTATTAATTAATTAATTAAATGAATTATTATTTTTTCCTTAAATATTGGTTTACGGCGAGCTTAATATGACAAATGCTCTGAGTGATAATGACTTAAATCAATAAATGTGTACGATACTTACGTATATTTACAGATTATGTTTAGGAAAAAAGATTAAAATCGATCATATTAGCAGTTATAGATCTATTTCTACCCTTATATATACGTATATACATAGGGATTTCCTCAGACGACTAGATTTTATTGACATTTAGCTGTCTGATGAAACTCATACGTATATACATATACATATAGGAGAAAATATCTATAAGGGTTAATATGACCGATTTGTAGGCCTTTCTACTTAGCGTATATATTGCTCTGTACAACATCATTGAAGATTGAGTTCTCAAATTGGACAGTAAAAGAGACCTACATTAAACTCATCCTAACACCAACTAACCTGTTCATTTACCTATCAGTATATATATATATATATATATATATATATATAAGAAATGAAATACATGTATATTATTCACTTACGCAATTGTCTTTAATTAATCAATTTCTTTATTAATTCATTACAATTAACCCTGATGATGCTTTTTAGTTAAAACTTAAGTAGGTTGTCTATGTATACCTATTTACAAATCCCACTCTACTAACGTATTGAGCACTTCATATTCTTTATATTCGGTTAATATTTGTATCCACCATCGATGTGTGATTAACTCGATATTCTATTTCCCAGTAAGTCATCTTCTTTTATCATATATATATAATATACATACATATATATTAATTATATATAATATATATATATATATATATAGAGAGAGAGAGAGAGAGGAGAGAGAGAGGGGAGAGAAGAGTAAGAAAGAGAACAAGGGAGAAGAGAGTGGGGGGGGGAGAAAAAATGAGAATTAACTTCTTGTTCCCGCAATATGCCAGGGAATAAGAATGGTCTTTTAATCTTAGAATAGATTTTTAGCAATAAAAGAATTAGATCTCTGAAATTATGATTAAGTTTAAATCAGTAAGAACAACAATCCCACCAACGTACTAAAAACTGTAATAGAGGAAATGAAAAGAAGGAAAAATGAAAAAAGTGTGGCACATACAATTTTATAAACTCATGAATATGGATGGATTTTACAAAATTACTAATAAGGCTGCTGTCATAACACACACACACACACACACACACACACACACACACACACACCTATTATATATATATATATATATATATATATATATACGTATATATATAATATATATAATATATATATAATATATATGTGTGGTGTGTGTGTTGCGTGTGTGTATATATGTATGTATATGTTACGTAAGCAGCAGCCTTTATTTGTAATTGTAATAATATATATATATATATAATAATATATATATATGTGTGTTGTGTGTGTGTAAATGAAAACTGGAAATGAATCCGACGTTATTCAAAAAAATAAATAAAGTAAAGAAACATAGAATGGATATAATAGGATATTTTAATCATTTTACTTTCACGTGTTTTCGGTCAGGAGTTTTCCCATGTGTACATTATTCAACTATTATTATTTTAAATAACCTAATGAAAAAAAATTAAATAATAGAAACAATGAAGAAATATTCCGCACACTAAGAAAATTCGACCTTCATCAGAGTAAATCCTTATTGGAAATGAAAAATTCGTTGGAAAAAGCGGAGATTTTTGAAATGTTCGAAAAAAAACATTTTTAAAAATTCACGTTCAGACGCGGTCAAGAAAGACGGTTAATGACGTTCCATATCGCATGCGAACAGATTTTTGACGCAGAGAGAAGTTTTGGAATTATACATTTTCAAAGCATGGAGGATTATTATTTATTTATTTATTTATCTATTTTTTTAAAAATAAGAACATTATACGTATGTGTAATTGTTGGTGTTAATTTTTTAATTTGTTAATAAAGTCATTATAGTGATTTTCTAAATAAAATTGTAGTTTTAGTCAAATAAAAATGAAGTATTTAAATATGTTTAGAGAACATAAAAACCAATTTGCTATTTTTCGTATGAATAGGAGGAGAAGTAAACAATATTATGCAAGAATGAAGTCGATGATTAACGACGGTGGTAAGAGAAATAAAGGAAAAGAACAATGTATTACTATAGATAGGAACATTTTTTTTTAAGTTTTAGAAAAAAGGGAAAATAAGGACGAGTATAGGAAAGAAATTTTAAAGATATTTAAAAATTGGAAAATGAATTGGAAATTTTAGTGTAAATATTATGAATTTAAGTGATGTAATATTGAAGTTTTTTTATATAATTCCTAGCAAGGAAGGAGATATTTTTATAAAAACCATGTCTCTGTGGTAAAGTATTGAGAATCGAAATGGCCGAGATTCTACGATAAACGACTGCATTTCGATTGTGGATAAAAAGCGACCATTGAAGATTTCTGCAAAATAAAATTGTGATTTGTTAATAAATTGTGTGTTACTAACGATGGATGTATTTCCAAATTTTAGGTTCTTTAAGAGTGTTCATACAATCGTTTTTTTTTTTCTGGCAGTTTCACCGATGTAGACCGTATCGCATTTGTCGCAACATATTTTATAAACACCGGCATTGGATTCCTTGTTTAATTGTGGAGTGTTTTAGTAAAATGTCTAATGTTTGACTTGTGCGGGTGACAGTTTTAATTCCAAGATGATTTAGATTTTTTTCAATTAAAGGTGTTATAAGGGGCTTTTGAGGTAGTGTGATGGAATTGGGGTTTGGGGATGTTGTAGGGTTTATTGAGTTAGTAGAATCTTGTTTATTTTTTTGTAGATGTTGTACTAAAAAAAAGAAAAGGAAAAGTGGACAAAAAAATAACACAAAGTAGATGTAGGATATATATAATATATATGTATATTATATATATATATAATATATATATAAGATAGATAGAATAGATAGATAGATAGATAAGAAAGGTCTATCGTGAGCCTATCTATGATAAATCAAATTAAATGTACATTTTGGTAAACATCCTATGCATATATATATACATTAGAACGTGCACACACACACAGACACACAGACACACACAACACACATTAACAACACATATATATGCGTGTGTGTGTGTGTGTTTGTTATATATATACATTGTATAGGATGTCACCAAAATGTACATTTAATTGATTTTCCTTGATAAAATTTGTCATAAGATATATTTAAGTTATAACCCAATATAAAAGTATATATATATATATATATATATATATATATATATTATATATATATATATATGTGTGGTGTGTGTGTGGGTGTGTGTGTGTATGTTAAGTAAGTATGTATTTTGAGCGGGGATAAACAGAGAGGACAGAGAAACAGAGAGAGAGAGAGAGAGGAGAGAGAGAGAGAGAGAGGAGGAGAGAGAGAGAGAGAGAGGGTTGGTAATAGATATATTTGGATATTTGTATATGTTTTCATGTATGCAGAGATACAAGAAATAAACTAAAGAATAAATATTTTTTTGTTTCAATTTATTTATGTTTTCTTCAATCACCACTCGACGAACCTGTTGAACCGAATGATATTTCGTGCAAGGATATTAATTAACAGCATTGATCATTTCCTTCTTGCTTGGATTGAAATGGACCTCCATTTAACATTATGCTGATCAGCTGATAAATTATGACTTTATTCCATTCCAGAAGACATTGATTTTTTGTTGCAAAATAAATCAAAACTGAATCCCACAAGAATGATTGCAAATGTCACACACACACACACACACACACACACACACTATAATATATATATTGACATCGGCGCTAGAGTCCTACAAGAGATACATTAGCACCTATATATATTATAAATGCCTAGACAATGTAACTCCGAACATGATTAGATACCATAAAGAAGGCCTCACACTAAAAAAGGCAAGAACAGGCGATATCCCGCACAGACTGTTACAGATGCAGACTACGCTGATGACCTTACACTTCTTGCAGATACACAAAAATCACATGCCTAGGCACTACTGCATAGCATGAAGAAGGCAGCAAAGAATATCGGCCTCTACGTGAACTTTTGAGAAACCTAAGCTCAATGACTTTCAAAAAGAGGAGACATCTCCACACTCGACGGTAAGCCTCTTAAGCAAGTAGAACAATTCACCATCTAGGTAGTAATATCTCATCCACAGAAAAGCTGTGTTAATACACGAATAGGAAAGGCATGGGCGGTTACAAACAAATTATCAAGTCATATGGAAATCCGTTCTCACTGACAAGTTAAAGTGACAATTCTACCAGACTATGGTTATATCAGTACTGCTGTATGGCTGCACCACCTGGACCCTGACGAGGCACCTTGAGAATAAGCTAGATGGGACCTTCACAAGAATGCTGCCTGCGGTCCTGAACAAGTCGTGGAAACAGCATACCACGGGGAAACAGCTGTATGGTCACCTGCCCCTCCCCCATCTCACAAACAATTCGAGTGAGGCGGACAAGACATGCTGAACACTGCTACAGAAGCAAGGACGAGCTCATAAGCGACGTTCTTCTGTGGAAGCCAACACACGGATATGCTAGTGTGGGCCGCCCATCAAGGACCTACATTGACCAACTATGCAAAGATGCTGGATACTGCGCAGAGGACCTCCCTGGGTCAATGAATGATAGGGAAGTTTGGAGAGATTGTCATGAACATCCGTGCTAATTGCGCGACATGATGAAATATATATATATATATATATATATATAATGGTATACACAGAAATAACCTATCCACCATAAGGATCTTCAGGTTTAAATCCACTGAATTAATCAAGATATTAAACTCGAGTATATTATTCCTGTGTATACCAATATATAATAAATTTGCTCTACTCACGTATTGAGCACTTTATAGTTGTTGTCTTAAACTTGTATCAACTAACCCTTATGACCATTTTCACTGGTAAGTCAGCATTTTCATATATAAAGTCATATATATATATATATATAATATATATATATATATATATAATATATATATATATATCAGCGTATGAGTAGCACGGGGGTGTGGTAAAGTGAGGAGCCAATGGTAGATAATGGTGCTCCACCTCAGACGCCAAAAAACAATCTCAATGGTCTAGCGCTAGTGGAAGGTATAGACTCCCACGATGTCTGGCTGTTACCGACTTTAGCCCACCCTGACTATAATATATTATATATATAATATATATATTATATATAAAACGTATGTACTCCATTTTGACAAGATGAATAATTGACAATTCCGTTTTGATAATGACGAAGAGAAATGGAAGATAAAGAACAAGTTACACACCAGAAAAAATATTATAAGAAAGAAAGAAAGAAGAAGAAAGAAAGAAATAATAAGATAGAAAGACAGAGTGAAAAAATGAAAGAGAGAGAGAGAGAGAGGAGAAAGAGGAGAGAGAGAAGAGAGACACACACACAACACACACACACAAATATAATATATATATATATATATATATATATATATATAATATATATTAGTGTACATTTTGGGTGACTGCAAATTACGCTAATATTGTATGACTCGCCTTAAAACGGACAGAGTATTCTTAGCAGCATTTATAACATAGATATATATGTATGTATATATTTATATCAATAAAATTCTCTTCCTTAAGTGGATTATGGTGATGGCCCGTTTGGTAGTATCTCGGAATTATATATATATATATATATATATATATATATATATATATATGCTCTTCACCCATGCTGGCTTGAGCTTTCAAGATTGAGCGGACAGGTCTAGCTCCCAGTGTGATTAGGGCCACAATCCGACCAAATGAACTCTGGCGAAAATCCAGAGTGTGTCCCCATCAGCGTCGGGAATCAACGGCTTTTGTTGTACTTGTCAATGCCAGAGCGAAAAATCTGTGGAAAACAAGGGCATCCTCTTTCCCTAACCAGGGTTTGGGGACGGCTTGTGAATTTCCTATGTCCTTGTTACTCTTTCCCTGAATTCACCAAATATGAATTCGTTGGAAGGAGCTGGCTCAACTGACCAAGAGTGAATGCTGTCACAGAATAAACATAAAACAGTTTATATCAATGGGGGAAATTGATTACGTATATGTAATGAAAAGATTCATTCTGCTTAGAATGATTGCTACACGTATCGTGACTTTAGATAGGTTAGTAGTTACCAAAATGTTCGATCGACTTGTATTATTAAACTCGACCACGTCCTCACTTAGCTCGACTTTCTTTGTCCAACGTCACTTTCTCGCAATTCCGTAATGCTCACTCAAGCTCGCCTAAATGAAATTAAAACCCCCTCTTCTGCGAGTAATTTGACTCTATATTTACCTACCCCACTTCTACACTGCGTCTCATTTCCGGTCTGCTTCAAAAAAGTCACTTTCGGGCGTCACTCTTTATCTGGCCACGAGGTAAGCGATGTTCTATTTTTTATTTAAGCTAGAGGGGTAATCACAAAATAGCGGAGTAATTTCTCGTTATAGGGCCGGTCCTAGCTCAGTCGGTGGAGTATTCGGCTAGGAAACACAATGTTCCTGGTTCGATACCGGCCCTCGCCAACTCAGTGTATGAGTAAGCCACAGGGATCTGTCCGGTAAAAGTGAGGAGCTGATGGTAGTGTGGCGCTCCACTTCCGACGCTAAAAAATCTACCTGGCTTAGCGCTAGTGAAAGGGGATATACTCCCTCGCTGTCTGGCTGATACCAACATTAGGCCGCCCCGACGACTTCACTTACTTAATTCTCGATTAACTTATTACAGTATACAAAGAAAATGAGTTACGAGCGGAACGTAATTGAACTCGTAAGTCAAAGTAAATTTTTTCATATATTTGCATTCTTATCAGTTGCACATTATTAGGTGCCTGGTTTATCCATTCTCTGTAAATTCTTATTAAGGTATTATTTTATTATTTTTATAGAATAGGGAAAAGAAAAGAAGAAAAGAAAACAGAAAACCTTAACACCAGATGATTAAAATCTTTCTATATTGGCCGCCATTGTTATCTTTCTTTTCCATTAAGGGGATTAGCGTTCAACTGACGGATTAATTGAACACACAACAATTGGAGAAGAGGAAAAAAACATCAACTTCAAAATAGATTTCTCTGCAGTAGCTGAATGGATTCAAACAGGAAATCCGGGTATTTTTTTTTCACAGGCATAATTTTCTCCACCACTTTATTTCTATCGAGTTACCTCCCTTTCTTTCCTCGGTTTGATCTCTGACTAAACTGTCAAAATTAAAAGGTTAATGTATAAAAAAACAAAAGAAAAAGATAAAATGAATAGAATAAAAAGAGAAAAGGTTTTATAAACAGATTCATATAATATGACTGTCTAAATAATAGATGAACAATATGTCCACTTAGAACGTTTATTTGACAAGAGCGACTTTACGTTTAACGTTTATAATTCTAAATTTTGCAGTAAGATCTTTAATGGCGAATTGTCGAAGACAATTTCTAACTGAAATAAAAGTTAAAAAAAAAACACAAACATGTTGCCTGTCAATCTGCCAGTGTTAAGTGATTTAATACAATTTGAAGCGACTGATTTTTCTTTTTCTTTGTATTTTTCACTTTATTCGTACTCTCTCGCTATTTTCCTACTTTTTATCGATTAGTACTGTCTTTCTTTCCTCTGTGTAATAAAAGAGAGCTGTCTGTTATTGTCCATAAAAAAGTCGACCTCCAGCCTCTTGCAAAAAGCAGAGCACAGGAAGTAATTACATTTTTATAGGTGTATTTAATTGTAATTTTCTTTTTTTTTAATTAATGTAAATTTAATTGATATAACTTTAACTGCTTCAAATAACCTTTTTCCACAACCTCCGACTTTCTTTTTTACAAATTGTGTATTTTTAATTAATTAATCTATTTATTTACGTATTTTTTAGTTTGTTTCTTGATGCCCTGCACATAATGTTTGCGCATTGGAAACAATTCTTTTAACTGACTATGTTTTTGTGTCGATGCGTCTGTAGATGAACGGAAACTAGTTAGATTAAAATGCGGAATAAAAAAAAAACTCGGTTCTTCAAGCCGTCCTCGTCCTCCGTACCGTTGACGTTATCCCTAACATGACTGGCTTGGTCCCTTCCTCTCGATCTTTCACTTGTTACGACTTGTTATAATATTAATGTGGCCCACGCTCGTTAGTTTTTCAATTATCCGGCACACCGTGAAAAAAGTTTGGTAATAAGTTATTTGTTTTTTTTTAATTATGGAATTAGCTCTAGTCCTGGTCTTCTTGTCGGGATTAGATTATCAGGTTGTACCTATAAATCCCAAATAATTTTATGCTTCTCATTCTCTTGGGCAGATTCTGGTTTGTGCATATACCACTTGGCGGTATGTTCAAAATTGTATTTATTGAATAATTCTTCGTGGATTAGATTTCCCAAGCAGTCGTACCTTGTCTTATAACGCTTATGTGATTAACGGTTTCGTCTCTGCCTTCAAACATCCCATTCTTGCTATTCTGTTGTATTTCATCTATTTTCGCTTCGATGTACCGTATTTGATGGCATATAGGACGCACCTTTTTCCAAAATTTGGGCTCAAAAAATTGCCCTGCGTCTTATACATGGTAGATGAAGTTTGAGACCTCCGGTAGGCCTAGACTAATCTTCCCTATGATGCTCACTAACCCAGCTTACGCTCAGTACTTTTACCTACCCTGTACTGCCAAATTGCTTTCATACAGCTATGTTTCTGCTTGTGTAATGCACAACTAGACTGTTTTCAACAATATATGCTTAAATACACTAAAAACCTTTTGTCCTGAATCTGACCTGCCGGTGCGTCTTATATGCCCTCAAATATGGTAATTGGTTCTTATGACAATACCTTTTGCTGCTATTGTAAAAAATCCAGTTTGTCTTTTGAGGTTTCACTTTTTAAGCCATATGCAGGTCTTTTCGTGTTCAATCTCTCTGGTTTGACAGTTATTAGATAACTCTTTGCGATTTTTTCACACTAAGGTTAGTTGTTGAACTTTCACTGAAGTCAGAGGGACACCAAATCTACTCAGGTCTACAAGGACTCCTCTCAGCTACTGTTAAACGTTCCTTAACGACTGCTGTTTTTCTGGATGGTTTGATTCTTGCTCCTGATATCCAATTTTCAGGTCTTTTTCAAATCCTTGGGAACCGGTATTCAAATATAATTTGTATAGTGCCTTTAGTCGTAGGTTTCACCAGGTTTTTAGTCTTGTAAGGTGCAATATTATCTACGTAACGATTCTTTCATTTTTTTTTTTGGAGCATGACGACGGGGGGTCCGGGCGCATGTGAACAGCATAAAAACGACTAAAATTTAAATTTTTTTTGAGTAATTAGTTACTAGATTGGCTTTGACTGGGAATTAGGTGTCCATTTGTATCTCAAAAATCCCAGAAAATATTTTGAGTCTCATTCTCTAGAAGAAATGATTCTGGTTTTGTACATATACCATTTTCTAGTATGGTCAAACATCATTTTCTTGCACAATTCTCAGTGGATCATCCAGTCACGCACTGGTCTTTTACACCCTTTGTATAGTTTCTGCATTGCTTATAGTGAAATTAATGTGTTTGTCCTGTTCTCTTCACTTGCTATTTCTACTTGCATCGTATCATTTTCGCTTTATATAGTATTTTTGATATATTAATAGCATAGTTTTGGTTGCTGCTATTGTTATGATTCAGTATCTCTCTGGAGTTTCCCTTCTTAGTAATCCCAAGTATACTTAAATTTTTTCGTACCAATTATATTTTAGTTTTTATCGAGGTTCTGTGTTGTTCATTATACTGTAGTTGTGTTACTGACTGTGATTAATTAATCTTTCTTGGGCTCTTTCGGTGTCCTGTATTAATCAAGCCTCGAAATGTCCCAGCTATTTGCAATTCTCAATGATCGGCTCATATTATTATTATATGACTTTTTCACACCGAGCTCGTAGCTGATGGCATGTTTCATAGTATCTGAAGTGACAGCATCTTCTTCATGTCTCCAGGGTATCTTCTGGTATTCCAGTCTGATTTCAACCAATGTCGTGTCGTGGGATGGCCTCTGATCTCAAATTCATTTAGTCCGTTTTTTAAACTAAATGGACGGCATCGTCCAAGGAGGGTTCCCCAATTACAATTGGTTATCACCTTCCCCCTCATATGCCACATTCTTCAAATTTTCATAGAGAAGGTTCAGGTATTATCATATTTCACTCCATGTGAGTTTTTCACACCAGCGATTAGCTGATGCCCTTTCACAGAGTCTGAATTAAAACGAAGTCTCCTCGGCCAGACTCCTTCTTTCTGAAATATTCTGTAGCCGATTTCCAAAAATGCTGCTTATTCTGGATGATGTAATTCTTTCCTCCGAATTTCTGTTTTCATATTATATCAATTAGTTTTTCATACCAGTGTTAGCGATTGTCTTTCACTGGATTTTGAGTGACAACAATTTCTCTTCAGATATATCAAGACCTCTTCTGGTATTCACAGTGATTCAACAATGCTGTTGCTGAGATGGTCAAACAATTCTTTCTGAATTTCCAATTCCTCAGTCTATTTCTAAACTTGGAACTTGCCAAGTGCACCAACAACAATTAGTTCACTTTCACCCTTCGTATTCTACAAACTATTCATTCTCTGTTAAAGGTCTAGGTATTTTCTATCTTTTTCGTTTTTCTTCAATCTTCATCTAATGTGAAAACTTGATCTACATAGATGTAATGTTCTCAAGCATATCTAAGAAAAAAAAATAACCTTGATTGTTGCGAAGAAGGACAATGCCACATCATTTTAAAATTCAAGAAATATATTTTGCTTCGCACAAAATTTCCTATAAATGTGGCCGTATTCTTCAGGCTTTTTTTTTTCTTCTTCTATTCTTATGTTTCTCGCCAGACAAAAGTCCTGTACAGAAAAAAAAACAAACTCTTCTTTAGTAGTCTTACCGGATCATGAATAAGCGCACGCTTACCAAAAAAAAAACAATTTTTTATTTCGTCTTTTTCATACGTGTTTTTTTTCCATAAATTCGGCGCTCCAACTTGTGATAAAAAAAAAACAACAAAAGATCTCC
>CM042141.1:33638072-33688072 GCA_023376005.1 Doryteuthis pealeii
GTCGGTATTATGAAATAAGTATTGCTTCAAAACTCTAAATTATGATATAATGAGGCCAGTAGCTGAGAAAAAAAATGAGTTATTAAAACAAGAGAAGTTGATGCTAGAGTAATCGTATGACAGTGACAATGTGTAAACAAATAAATTCATGTCAATCAGTATACTATATCCGGCAAAATTTAGAATAATAACAATTATAGGATGTTGACTTGGTTTCTTCATATATATATATATTATATATATATATAATAATATATATAGTTAATTTCCACAGACAATGTGTTCGGTTTTCACCTCTCATCAGTGTGGCTACACTTTAACAGCTATCTCTAGGCGGAGCGAGACCTGACTGAATGTCGTATGCCAAGTCTCTTACCTATACGGCTATTAGCTGGTTTTCAATTTAGGGACTATTTAATTTGATAAATTTCTAAGCGGGAAATGAATTCACGAGAGTCCTCTAACTTTTGTAAACAAGTGAGGGTTATCTATACACCAGACGGTGAATTTACAATTAAATCCCTATTTAGAGAACTCAACCAAGTGGGAGTATATGTAATAAATAAGTTAATCCCAGACACGTGTTTTGAGGTTTCACCTCTTCATCAGTGTGGCAACACTTTAACAGCTACCTCTAGCGGGATCGAGACCTGACTGAAATATATATATATATATATATATATATATATATATAATATATATATATATATAGCCGTTACTTGCCTGTGTTGTTACAGACTTGAGTTCTCTGGTGATTGTAAAAACATATCCCGTAAGTATGTATCAATTAACTGTTCACCCCAGACTGACAACCGCTATGGCCACAAAGGGTAAGGAACTTGGCAGACGAAAATTCCGTCGGGTTTCGAACCCGGCTACAAGCAGCTGTTTAAAAGTTTGAGCCGCACTGATGAGACGTAACGTCCAACACGTGTTTGTGCATGACTTATATATATATATATATATTATATATATATATATATATATATATATATCAGGAAATAAAACAGAAGAGATTTAGATTTTTAGCATTATAGACTATTTCAGAGAACCTAGAGGAATTGTCTAGCCGTTCCCACCATCAGATGCAAAAATGAGCATTCCTTTATTATTCATGTCAATTTTAACTGAAGGTTCACGAGTTCGAAAAGAAACACTTGAAGAAGGCCGGAAGGCTCATCGGCCGAATCTTTGTGTATATAATAATAAAGATATATGTTACAATTCTGGTGGGCATTTTACGCGTTTAGGTCTCCTATTGGTAAATCAAATGGTAGAAAAGAGTCTAATGTAAATAGTAGAATTTCTGTCGTATTCTTTGAAATCCTTGGAAGAACAAGTGTGTAGTACTTGCAGTTGAGAATCCAGTTGCAGTGTTCCTTCTGGTATTAAATCCAGTCAGCCACTGACTTCAGGGTAATTACTAACGACCTTAATCTGTCGTTTTTCATTAGCTAATGCCGCTGTTGATTTTGGGAAAGTGGTGATTTCTAGTACATCTTAAACATGATTAGTCCAATAATGTGACAACAGTAAAACAAAAAACAAAAAACCCCAAAAATAATACAAAATAATTAGACTCAAATCATTTGTATTTGATAGTTATGCATTTTGCTTCATAAAATTACCTTAAAACTAAATAGACTAGATATTTAAGTAAACTAGTACAATATAAAAACACACTCCGGGCGATGTAAAAATAGATTTTGAAACATATTGCCTGAGGGTGGGAGTAACAAATTCAATGTCAGCGAGTTTGTACCCTAAGTATGTAAAATCATCAAATTCATTAAAGGATTTGAAAAATAAAACAATTTGAAATGTAAACTTTAGATATGTATTAAAATAAAACAAACTGATGGTACAATTTCTATTAGGTCATGCAGATAGGAAATGCTAGGGATGTAATTTAGTTTTTTTTTAATAGAAAACCATATCAACATTGAAAGAGGAGAATGAATTAAATGCTTGTAAAATATCAATAGATTGACTTCACCAATAAAATTATTTGTAATGTTTGTCTATTATTTTATTTTTTATTTTCCTCTTTCTTCCTGTTATTTTAGATTTATCCGGAAAACGACATGACAAAATGTTGGAATAAAATACAGTCGTGCTTTCACCTTTGTCACAAATTGTTTCCTGTGGGGCGCAGCTGTTAGTCAAAGTGAATACAAATCAATACATTTTTTCATTTTAATTAATGTAATCTCAATAAATAAACTTCTCTGTACAATAAAAATAAAATTGAAATATAGCCCTGTCGCCGGGGCGGTAGAATACACCGATCTGTAGAATACACATCTGCAAAGGAGTAAGACCCCTACCATCAATGGGGTCGCCTGTAGGCCATGGGTGGTGACTCGTGATGCTTAAGGATGGGATCCTGGTAGTTGATCAGTCCATGACATCCAACATTCCACTTACTTAGGCTAGACGGGCGGTCCGGGAAGCCCTTCTGATCAATCGGCTAGTCATGTCAAACTCTAGCGTCTATATGATTTTCCCGACCCCATTCACCTGATAAACAAACCTTCAAACCTTTTTATCATATACGTGATAGAGGTGGTGCCTGAAGGTTTTTGTGTCCTGGGATAATTCGTTCCAATTTCCTCGTTCGATCAAATCAATGTTCCCCATTGAAATAAACTGAAATTCCATAATCCGTACACCACTCCCCCCCCCCCAAAAAAAAAAAAAAATAACACTCGAAGTATTTTTGTAATGTCTTTTAAATAAGAAAATCCGCCATATAAAATGTTTTTAATATTTCGAAAAAATCTATCTTCTAACTTCTATGAATTTATTTACCTAAGGGCCGGTTTAGCTCAGTCGTAGAGCGTTCGGCTAGGAATCACAAGGTTCTTGGTTCGATACCTGCCCTCGCCAACTCAGCGCATGAGTAGTACAGGGATGTGTCCGGGGTAAAGTGAGGAGCTGATGGTAGGTGTGGCGCTCCACCTCAGATGCTAAAATAAACTCCTTGGTCTAGCGCTATTGAAAAGGCTGATACCGACATTAGTCCGCCACGACGACTTTACTTTTTTTTACTTACAACCCTACAGTGAGAGTCAAACTTTCAAACTGCCCTTAAAGTCATTGTTTTCCAGCTTATTTGACATTAATGATTTCCACCTTTGGGAAACCGTTTAAATATCTTAATATAACCTACACTACCTGCCAGCAAATCAATTATTTAAAAATCATAGTACTGACTTTGCTATAAAAAACTGATTTTTGGTTACGTTTATTCAAATAAAAAGAATTGCACTGTAGTTCATAAAAAATAGAATAGAATAGAATGTAATGAATTATGTGCTGGAATAGGGTTTTATTTTTTTATTTTTATTAATTATTGGTTGCGAAATTGATTATGCTAATCGCTTTCTTCAACTGCTAGGTCCACCGCCAAACTTTTTCGCCCGGCAAAGCATTTCGTCTCCTTCTAGGTTGTGCGATCTGAGAAAAAACGTATACGTGCAAATTTACTCTGGCCATGTCTCTTTGCTTCGGGATCAACCAGATTTAAACTTTAGTGCTAAGGCAGCCATATTTTCTGTTTCTACTCATCCTGCATGCCAGACAGGTTTGCACCCTCATTGCTTAACGAGGCAACTCTCCCCTCTCGCTACATGAATAGTTTTCTTTGGCATCACAAGTTTGGAAACTGTAAGTGTTATATAGTTATATATACTCTTCTGATATTCTCGCGTATATAATAGAGAGAGAGAGAGAGAGAGACAGAACAGACAGACAGACAGACAGACAGAGAAGACAGACAAACAGCAGACAGACAGAGACAGACAGATACTATATTAGAGATAGTAGAACTTACTTATTAACTTCTACTTGTTGCTTACTGCTCCTTCTTCTATCTGTTCTGGCCGCCATCTTGTCTGGGTCTGGGCTGACTTCTATCTACTGTTATGGTTTGATTTTCTTCTTCTGTTCTTCAATCTTCTTGGGCTGTGGTTAACATTATCTTAATGATTTACACAACACTTGGTTTTACTGATCAAATTTTTTCAGCCCATATTTGATTCCGCCGCGGTGAGAGACCGCACCCGGGAGAGCCAACAACACGTCTGCTCTCCTTACAAAACTGGCTCGAATCTGCTTAACTATCAAAACCACGTGTCTGTCACGTCGTGCAACCGCACGCCTCTAAGGGATCAAGGGTTATTAGCATTCATCAGTAATTTTCCATGGGGATCCTTGATTCTATATCAACAGACCTTAATTAAAATTTTTGGGAAGTGCGTCCCGGTCTCCTGCCTCATAAATTGCTACCCGGTGACTATCAAAATAACGTCCCCAGCTTTGTCGTCTCAGATTTTCTTTTATTCATGTTTGTTTAATGTCTTGTTTTTAGTTTAAATAAACAAGAATTACGACAAAAAAGAAACGACATACCACAAATACATTTACTTGTAGAAAATATCTATCTATCTATCTATCTATCTATCTATCTATCTCCATTTGTTCATATCTATCTATATATTTCTATAAATGAACAAGAATTACGACAAATTTCTATAAGGAACAAGAATTACGATAAATTACGCCAAAAAAGAGAAGCCCCCCTCTAAAATGCATTTAAACGCCCTAAGTTGGTTGTCTTCTTTCAAGTAACACCGACATAGCTGGGGACGTTTTTTAATAGTCACAGGGTAGCAATATCTGAGGCAGGAGACAGGGACGCACTTCCTCATAAATTACCATTTTTTTAGCTACAGGTATGTTCACAATTTATGACTTCTCATGAATTAGTAAAGCCTAAAAGCAGCTTTTGGTGGTCTTTCTGTGAGTCAAAACCAAAGGGATTTTTTATCCAATACAAATGAAGAATTCGTGACTAATTATGGCAATAATTCTTTATTGTAATCTTATTGGTATACTTTAAATATTTGCATAACTCCCAATAAGTAGCAAACAGGAGTATTGTCGTTCTGTTTACGCTGTACTCTTTGGAGAAATCTTCAATGTACTATTGGCGGTAATAATGGATGAGGGGTAATGGTACAGCATCCATATGCAATCCCCTGTGGTTATTTTGCGAGGATAAATTATTGTGGCAAAGAGGGGAAAAATTGAATTCAAGCCAAAGTAAGTAAGCACTTTCTCCCGTCGCCCTCGTCGGTAATTGGAAAATCCATAGAAAAATATATGGTACACAGACTTGCAAAAATATTGAACAAGCTCAGCTAATGCGAAAAAAAAAAAATAGAATAAAAGATAGAAAGCAATTATATGAATAAAAAAAAAGAACCTTTGTACGTCGTAATTATTCATCATTTTTTTGTTTGTTTTTCAGTGTGAAATGTTCTGGTAGTTTCATTGCTATTTCAATTACGTTTATTTCTTTCTTTCGTTTCCTTTTTTTTTTTTTTTTTTTTGTTATATCTTTTTTTTTTTTTTGCACTGTCTGTTTTGTGCTCTTCACCTAATTAATCAATATCACCATTCTACCCGAATGTTTACCTCTTTTTAACAACAACAAAAAAAACACTAATTTCTCTCTTCGCCCTGTCGGTTGGGGCGTTAGAATGCACCGACTGCACCTCTGCAGACTCCCCAATGGGCCACCTGTTGGCCGTGGTGGCATCCGTGATGCTTAAGGATAGAGCCCAGGTGGATGAGCAGTTCATGACATGCAATACTCCACTTTGCCCTATCTTGGGCTAGACGGGCGGTCGGAGAGGCTCTCTCCGATCAATCGACTGGTCACGTCAAGCCCTAGCACCTATATGATTGCCCCAACCCTATTCCCTTATGGCAAGCCCCAACCCCTTTTTATCATATGGGTGCTAGAAGGCGGTGGCGCGGGTCTACATGTCCTGGGAAAGACGTTAAACTCTATCTGATGGTTAGTTTCCAGTTTTGGAGGTTTGGGAATTTGGAGCACCCCTCATCACCATTGCTCCCTGGTCCACTCTGACCCAGAGTGGTAGTACCTGTTAGGGTCCCATCTATGGGTTAAATAGAAAAAATGTATTTTTTAAAAATTATATTATCCATTAAGAATTGATTTATTTCAAAACTTTATCGGCATTAAATGACCCACTGAGGTTGATATGCCGTAAACAAAACAAATCAAACCAAACTAATTTCTCTCTCTCTCTCTCTCTCCCTCTCTCTTTCTCTCTCCCCTCTCTCCTCTCTCTCTCCCTCTCTTTCTCTCTCTCCTCTTTCCCTCTCTTTCTCCCCCTCTCTCTCTCTAACCCTTCTGTCTCTCTTCTCTCTCACCCCTCCTCTCTTCTCTCTCCTTTTTCTCCCTCTCTACTCACGTTTGTTTGTTCATCTCATGAGCATTTATATCTACTCAAAGAATAATCTAGTTTACCTCCACATTGATTTTATTTAATTCGAGGGTTTTAATTAGGCCCATTTTTATTTTTATTCTTCCATTTCTCTCCCCCTCATTCTCTCTCTGTTTTCATCTCTATCTCTCTGCTTTAGTCTCTCTCTTTAACTCTAAATCCCTCTCAATCTCCCCTATCTATCTGTCTGTCTATCTATTTATCTATTAATTTAACATTATTGAAAAAACAAATGATGTTTATAATTGCTGACAGAAATCTGTTTCGACCGTTTTAATAGATCGGTCATCATCAAGAGCAACATATTAGAGAAAGACGAGATGAGTAACCGTTAGAAGAAAGGGTACAAACAAAACGCTATTATTCAAAACGCTATCTATCTATCTATCTATCTATCTATCTATACACTTAAGACACCCCATCTATCTATCCTCTATCTATACATCTGTCTCCTCATCTCTCTCTCTCCCTATCTCTCCCCCATCTCTCTTTCCCCTATCTATCAATTTATGCGCGTGTCTGAGTGTAAGTGTGTGTGTGTGAGTGTGTGTATCTGTCTTGTCGGTGCGTCTTAGAATATGCTGACTGTATCGCTGGACACAGGTAAGATCCTATGAAAAACTGGATGTCTTGGGCATGAACTTAAACAGTATCTGCTGCTGAAGCTCCAGTTGTGGACATCTGGGAAGTGTGAAGTGTGCTGTAGGGATCCGTGGTCGTTCGGTGAGTGTTTAATTGAGATCCGAGTTATGGGTTCCCAGAATTTAAATGTATAAGACTACGGAAATGAAGTTTCCATAGAAAACAAAAGAAGACAAAATTGATAAAAGAAACAAACTTTATATACACTAATTTACAATTGGTATATTCAATTGTTCTTTCGCGGTGTTGCAGACTGTATGTGTCTGTATGTAGTTGTGTGTGACAAGTGTGACATGCATTTTTTATATTTGTGCGATTGGTTGTGTCAACATTGTAGCAGTTTTGTCTGTGATTGAAACTTGTAATTGAAATTTGTCGTTTTTGAGCGAGAGAGAGAGAGAGAGAGAGAGAGAGAGAGAGAGAGAGAGGAGAGAGGAGAGAGAGAGAGAGAGGGGAAAATTGGAAAAGAAAATACGAGACCAACCTGATATATCATTTTGTGTCTTTAGGCAGCGACTTCTCCCCATTGTGTCGATGTTGGGGGAGAACTTTCGCTCCTACTGTCGAGTTAGGAGCATCAGCTCCAAATCTGTCCAGTCTGGAAGAGCGTAAGCTCCCACTCTCTCTAGTTTTTCAGCTCTATGGGCCATTTTATAATTTCCTTTTTGTCATTGTCTACGTGATCATTAAGCTAAAATATTCATCAAATATCAGGTGATTTGAGATGATGCAATATCGAATGATTTTGGTACATTCCGATGGCGTACATATTTCCCACGGAATTTAAACCATTGTTTCTATTGTTCATAAAATATTTCTAAACTAATATTTATTCGATTCTCTTTTGTTTACCTAATTCTAAACTCATGACATACAATTGTAAAACTAGTTGTTTAAGATAACTTAATTATTTTAATTTATTCAATTCCACATGCCGTAAAAATATAGGGGCCAATCCCCATAGTGCCTACATTGTTATTATTCCAAGTTACATACTGACCAGAAAAGGTAGTACCTATTAGGCTCTCGCCTTTGGGTCAAATATATCGCTTTTAAAAATATTCAAGTTCGATAGTACCGTGTGCAACTAAACTCATTTAAGGAACAACTATCTTCTATTAATAATGGAGATTCGCTTCCGGTTTTTGTCTATAACAAGAATTACGTCATTGCTTACGTCACATTACCCAAAATCGTCATAACATAGAATAAATACACTCAAATTGAACATGCAACATTACACAGTCCTCATTGTTTTTTTTAAAACAAGTTTTAATAAATACATGACTCGTATTATATATTTATATATAGTTTGTTTTATTTTAATACATATTTAAAGTTTATATTTCAAATTGTTTTATTTATAAAACTGGGTGGGTAAGCGTTAGTGAGGAGAGGTTTTGAATGGTCTAGCAGGAATCATTGGAGAGGAAGAGAAGGAAATCAGAAGGGGAGAGAAATAGAGATAGTGAGCAGGAGAAAGTAGAGAGATATATTGTAAAAGAAACAGGTTAGGGGCGGAGGTGGGTGGCCTTCTTGTCTCTCGTCTAAGTAGCCAAAATCTCCACGCGTTTGTTTGTTGGTATGGGATTCATGAAAATAACATATGAGCTTGAAACAAAGCGAAAGTCAGCAAGGCAACACTAGACGCCCCTGTTTAGATCCAGAATAACAGAAGAAGAGATTCAGCCACCAGCCCAGACCAACCAGCGATCAGTTATGAGTGAAACAATTCAAGCTTCGATCACTAAGCCAGTTATTTGCCGTTTCGATCGAAGCCGTGGAGTGAAACGTATCTCAGGCGTAATCTATAAGACTTGTAGAGACCTCAATGTTTCCCTTGAGAATCATATTTGATACCGTGATATACTGAGCACACCAAGAGGAACTGTCACAACCATAAATGTGGTTTATTCCTAAAGGGACAAGAAATACCTCTTTATGTTTTCAGGGATTAAATTCAGTGCCTTATTTTGCAAAGGTAGGGACAAATCCCACATTCTGGTTTGCTGATAATCTAGATAACATCACGAACCTAGTTATTTCAATACTGTATTTTAAACCTCTTAAACCACTGTAGAAGATAGATGATAGCAGAGGATAGACTAATAGACAGATATAAAAGCTCCATGAAGGTCCTTTCATTTTAGAAGTCCATCGTAGACAATAGTTTTGGACCCTCTGGTGGCTAGTTAGTCCAATTCTGGACTTGCAGATGCGGTCACACACATTGCAAGGGAAATTCCCATCTTCATTTAGTGGTTCCTGACGACGCACACGACGTCGTTCTGCAGCCATGTTAATATCGATATTGAGCCGCTCAGCTTCTGTGCGGCACGCCTCTCGCCAACTCTGTTTGTTGAAGGCCAAATCTTCCAGGCTTGAATGTGTGATGGTGCATTTCTTGAGCGTGGTTTTAATATGGTCTTTGAACTGCTTTTGGGAGCCTCCTGCCCTCCGCGTGCCATCTGCGAGTTCACCGTAAAGTATTTTACGGGCGGGTCTTTCCGCAGCCAAGCGGATGGTATGACTTTAGCATGATCTCAATAGTAAGAAGGTGACTATACAACAATATTAACAAACCCTGATGGCAATACGTCTTTCTACTTTTTTCTACTTCTCTATATTAAAAGTAAACTGATGATAATTCCTGTCCAAAAACTTCGGTAATTTTCACCTATTAGTTGTCAAAATACCTAGCAAATAAGGCAATTAGAGTAACCTCCCTTGACTTTCACTTTGAACCAAGCCGGTAGCTATTTTGAAAGTCTCCGTGCGAAATAAACAAATATTTGAAACTTTTTCGAAAACAATACAACTGCATGCTTTAACAGAAAAATATCATAAAATATGTTCCTAATAACAATTAAGTTCATTTCAGATAATTTTATGCTAGATATTTAGCCAACTGACTTTCACTTTGAAACAAGACGGTAGCCATTTTGAAAGTGTGCGTGCGAAATAAACAAATCTTAGAAACTTTTCAAATACAATACGACTGCATGCTTTAACACAAAACATATCATAAAATGTGTTCTTAATAACAATTAAGTTCATTTCAGATAATGCGCACGCACAATTTTATGCTAGGAATTTTGACAACTAAAGGTGAAAATTACCTTTAATTAAACTTCAATTGTAAATTTCCTCATAGATACAAACCAATTATCATAAAATAACCTGATCAATTGAACTTAATCTAATATTTCTCGTTCATTATTCTTCAAAGAACTTAATAACATTGAGCAAACATTAATTAATAATGTGTTTTTTTTTTCAATTCATGAATATAATGAAGGAAGACAATCAAGTGTGAATAAAATAGAATAAAACAATGAAGAGTATTAAATATCAAATTTGTATTTTATGTTAAGTGATGAAACACAAGTGTTCTATTTTTGGGTTAAAGCTATGTAGATTAGCAGACCATTACTAATGTTGAACAAAGTTTGATTTTTTACTTCTCAATTCAACCCAAACTAAGTTAAACTTAATGAATACCTTTATACATCTCTCTCCCTTCCTCTCTCTATCTCCTCTCTCTCTCTCTCTCTCTCTCTCTCTCTCTTGGTCCCTGTATTTCTGCCTGTCTGTATCGCTCTCTCTGTCTCTCTCTGTATATATATATATATATATATATATATATATATATATATATATATTGTATTATTATTATTATTATTATTATTATTATTATTATTATTATTATTATTATACTAAAGCTGAGTTAATCAACTTTTGTTTCCTAAAGGCTTTTTTACTGTTTAGTTTAATGGCATGAAAATTATACTAAATTATTCCTTACTTTTACGATTGAATAATGTTTGAAAAAAATTATGTTTGAATCGGTTCTAATTAGTCATAATTTTCAATTAAATCAAAAACCGACCATCCCTTAGTTTACTCTCTATCACCCTCTTCCTCTCTATATATCTCTTGACAACCTCTTCGTTTTATAATGCTAATTTCTCTGAAGAGAGAGAGAGAGAGAGAAAGAGAGAGAGAGAGAGAGAGAGAGAGAGAGAGAGAGAGAGAGATGGGGAAGAGGTAGATTTGAAATGTATTCTATGTTAAGGAATAGTTTATGTTGAATGAGCGGCAGGCCTATGTTTCTCTCTCTCTCTCTCTCTCTCTCTCTCTATATATTATATATATATATATATAATATATATATATATATATATGTGTGTTGTGTGTGTGTGTGTGTGTGTGTGTGTGTGTGTGTAAAAATCTATATGGATGTGGATCTGTGTGGATTGATATATATATATATGAAACAATTCCTATAATCATAAAGTAAAATTTCAGACACTTCTAAGATTTCCTTACATTGTTTAAAAAGATGATGATGATGGGAACTTTTACACGTGTTTAATATATCATATCTTTACTCCATGTATTTTTTATCTCTATATCTCTGCTCTTATAGAATCTTTCTTTTATTCTGCTTTTCTTACTTAATCCGTCATATTATTCTGCCTTTGTCGATGTTTATAGCTTTCTTAATCATGTAAATATAGAAGTGTGCAAGTCCCAGTGCATTTTCTATTCAGAACTGTTATTTTCTGACGTAAGCCCATTCTTTTAAATCTTTTATGTTCTTTTATTACATAATAGGCTTTTTTTTTTGTTTGGTTTATTTTTCTTTCGGTTTATGTTGATGCATTTTTTTTTTTTTTTTGGCGGGTTTCATCATTTAATATGTCGGGGCATGAACTGCCTGCGCCGTGATAACTATTGATTTACAGAGCTTCTCATCTCTGTGCAATTTAATGCAATAAAACTGAAGCATCTTCTGTAAAAAACGTATCAGGCCTTCTCGTTATTACAGCTTCATCTTCTTTTTGTTGCGTTTAAGTATCTTTTTATTTCCTAATTTTCTTCAGCTTATCTAATTTTTCTTCTTTTTCTCTCTCGCTTTTTCCTTCCATATCTGTATCCTTCCTTTACCTTCCTTCTGTATCTTCCTTTTGTATGTTCTTTCTTTTTATATTTCTTCTATTTTTTCTTCTGGATTTCCTTCTTTATTTTCCTTTCTGTATCTTCTTCCTTGTGTATCATCCTTCCGAATCGTCGTTCTTCTCTATCTTCCTTTTGTATCTTATTTTTTTATCTTCTTTCTTTATCTTCTCTTTGAATCTTCTTCCGTCTGTATGTTCGTGTTGTTGTAATGGAATATACCACACTCTCTATCACCTATGTAGTTTGACTATATATATAGTGAGCAAGACATTATACTGGGCTGGATTCGAGGATTAGTAGCGGGTCTCACTATTCCTTGTCTGTCTTATTGACAATATTCTTCTTTTCTGGATGTTGTAATGGAATATACCACACTCTCTATCACCTATGTGGTCTGACTATTATTATTGAGCAAGAATATACTGGGCTGGATTCGTTAGTAGCGGGTCTCACTATTCTGTCTACTTATTGACAATATGCTTCTTTTCTGAATGTTGTAATGGAATATACCACACTCTCTATCACCTATGTAGTCTGACTATATATATAGTGAGCAAGACATTATACTGGCTGGATTCGAGATTAGAGGGGTCTCACTATTCCTTGTCTTCTTATTGACAATATGCTTCTTTCTGATGTTGTAATGGAATAACCACACCTCTATCACTATGTGGTCTGACTATAATAGTGGCAGATATTTAACTGGCTGGATCGAGGATAGTAGCGGGTCTCACTATTCCTTGTCTGTCTTATTGACAATATGCTTTTTTCTGGATGTTGTAATGGAATATACCACACTCTCTATCACCTATGTGGTCTGACTATATATATAGTGAGCAAGACATTATACTGGGCTGGATTTCGAGGATTAGTAGCGTGTCTCACTATTCCTGTCTGTCTTATTGTATTTCTCTGCAATAAAAACCCTCTATCTTAAATCTCGAAACGTGTTGAATGTTCCTTTCACTCGACTACAACCATGTCGGATTGTATCCCTTTTAAGACACAACAAATAATAAGAAAATAATAACTTTTTTATTGTAGATTTTGCTGTTCAGTACTTGTATTTCAATCACCAATTCAAGATCAGAAGACCAAACATAGTCTTAAAGTAATGTTGTAATGGAATATTCCAACACTCCCTATCACCTATGTGGTTTCACTATTATATATATAGTGAGCAAAGTATCATAATGGGCTCGCTTCGAGGATTAGTAACGTGCCTCACTATTCATTGTCTGTCTTATTGTATCACTCTGCAATAAAACCCTCAATCTTAAATCTACGAACGTGTTGACTGTTCCTTCCACCCGACTAGAACCTTGTCTGATTGTATCCCTTTTAAGTACACAACAGATAGGAATACATGAAACCATATAAGTGAGTACAAATTATTTGTATTAGATAGGAATACTTAATACGTGTATGATCTATTAAAAATATTCATCATCATCATCATCATCATCATCATCATCATCCATATTGTTTTAATGGAATATTCCACACTCTCTCACACCCATGTGGTCTGACTATATATATAATGTCCACGACATTATGCTGGGCTGGCTTCGAGGATTAGAAACGTACATCAGTATTCCTTGTCTGTCTTATTGTATCCCTCTGCAAAAAAACACTGTATCTTAAATCTACGAACGTGTTGACTGTTCCTTCTAGTCGACTACAACCTTGTCTGATTGTATCACATTTAAGGACACAACACTTATATATATTCCTTCTTTTTCTTCATTCTTTATCTTCTTCTTTCCTTATCTTCATTTTTCTTTCCTCTGTATCTTTCTTTGTTATCTTCTTTCTGTATCTTCCCTTTTGAATTTCTTCCTACTCTATTTTCTTTCTTCTGTGTTTTCTTCCTGTGTATATTCCTTTCTTACAAGAATGTTATGCTTCTTTTCTGGATGTTCTTAAATATTTCCAAGGGGGGGGGATTCGCATGGCGTAGTGGCTCACGTGCTGAACTCTGACAACAAGATAAGCGAGTTCGAATTTCAGTCATCCTATGTCTCACTATTCATTGTCTGTCTTATTGTATTTCTCTGCAATAAAATCCTCCATCTTAAATTTACGAACGTGTTGACGGTTCATTTCACTCGACTACAACCTTGTCTGATTGTATCCCTTTTAAGGACACAACAAATGATAAGAAAATAAGAATTTTTTTATTGTATTCGACTAGTACCGTTGAGAAAGAAAGGAACCCCCTAATCTCTCTAGCTATGTGTTAAATAGTACCACAAATGTTCTTCTACAAAGCTAATTTTGGTAATAATTAACCCATGAAGGTTGATATGCCATTAAACAAAGAACCAAATCAAACCTTAAATATTCACAGTTTTCGTTCATGTTTTGTTTTTCTGGTTTTGATTCTTTTATTCCTCCAATATTTCCTCTATTTCCCTTTCGTTTCTGTTGTTGTCTTTTTTTCTCTTTTTTTTTTTTACCTGGTACGTAGTGTAACGTTCACCATTGTAGAAAATTGACACGGCAGCTAGATTGCAACTGTTGGACGAGGCTGTTGGCGTTTTCCCTAGCGCTAACACCCTTGGGAAAGATATGAATCCGAATATTCTTCCTCAAGCTATGGGTAAATGATAGGACAGATTTGGCTTTTTAATGTTGATTTTGTATACCCTTCTTTACCGACACTAATTATCTATATGTTATATACTTCTCTTACTTCTTATTCTGTCGTCTACTCTTCTGGCCCGGCTTCTTCTATCATCTATCTTGGTCTGATATATCTTCTAAGTCTCGTCTGGTCTTCTATTGAGGATTCCGGGTCTGGTTTCTGTTGGGGATCATTCCTTATCAGAAGCCCTGTGTCATGTTTAGCTTTTAATAACCACAAGACTTCGATTTAGGATGATGTTACTTTATTTGTAGAACCCCAGACCAGACAATCACGCACTCACATCTCTAGCTTCGCTTCTAACTTCTAACTCTAACTAACTGAGTTGCTTACCCCTTAAACCGGAAGGGGTCCTTCTGGTTCTCACGTTCCATCCCCAGAACGCAAGGTGAGATCGAGGTCAAGCGCCGGCACTCACCCTCAAGGCCATCAGCTGCATAATATTATTTCTACACTATTGTCATAATCATAATCATGACTCTTACTCCAGAGTAAGAGTCATGTTCTTGTGATTACCTGAAGATGCCGTATTAATACGGTTGAAATAAATTATTGTAATGAAGCAAGTTTAGAGTTTTTCTTCATTTACTATATATATTATATATATATATATATATATATATATATATATATATATATATATATATATATAAAGTGTTGTTATGGGTCCAACGGGAGAAAATTAGATATTTTATAAAAAAGAAGGTTCGCAAAAAGGATTATGTTTTTTTTCAAAAAAATATTATCATCTTACATATGCGACACGTGTTTCAGATCTTCTGTTATCTTCTTCAGGCATTAATTTTAGAATGTTAATATGTACATGTGTGATCTCTGATATTTGATAGGTTGTGTGTGTTTTTGTAACTTACTTTTTGTTTATAACGGTTGTATAATAACGGTTGAACGAATATATACAACCGTTATAAACAAGAAGTAAGTTACAATAACACACACAACCAATCAAATATCAGAAATCACACATGTACCTAATAACATACTGCCAAAATATGGTTAATTAATGCTTGAAAACATAACAAAAGATCTTAAACACGTGTCGCATATGTAAGATAATAATAAATTAAAAAAAAACATAATCCTTTTTGCGAACCATCTTTTTTTTTTATAGAATATGTATATACATGCATATATCATCATCATCTTGTCGCGTTTTCAGCAGGATATCCATGACAATCTCTCTCCATCCGTCCCTATCGCTCATCATTCTCGGGAGGTCCTCTATGCAGCATCCTGCATCCGCACAGAGCTGATTAAAGTTACTTTTTGCTGTCGGCCCACACTGCCCGTCCATGTGCTGGCTTCCACAGGAGGACGTCGCTTATGAGTTCGTCCTTGCTTCTCCAGCAGTGTCCCGCGTGTCTTGTCCGTCTTACTCGGATGGTTTGGGTGATATGTGGAAGGTGGCCGTACAGCTGCTTTCTCGTAGGTGCTGTTTCCACATCTTATATATATATATATATATATATATATATATATATATATATATATATATATTATTATACTAAAGTTGAGTTTATCAACCTTCTCCAGCTAAAGGATTTTTTCTATTTATGTTATGGACACAATATTTATACTTAGATATTCCTTGGTGTTAGCACTACAAAGTGTATGAAAAAAAATTCAGTTTAATTGGCTTTAATTAGGCGTAATTAGCAATTAAGTCAACGACCGACCAATCCCTGTCTTGGAGACTACCTGTCACTCTTCCCATCACGCTTTATCAGTTAAGTTAACTCTCCTCCCACTTTGTATTTGTCAGTTAGTGAGAGTGCCTGTAATAACTGAAAAATCAGCACTGACGCCCACACCCAAGTACCTACGTACGTAGATTCACCCCCCTTTCATTTCTCCAGGCTAAAGAGAATTTTTTTTTTAATAAAGTGGCGTAAGTCAGACTTTAAAATAGATTTTTTGAATTACTTTAATTATTAATTTATAGAGTCAAATTTAACATGATTATTAAACTTTAAAATATTCATGTTGGGTAAAAAAAAAAAGTAGTTATATATTTAAATGTGATGGATCTTAATCAAATGAGCAAACGTTGTCTCCCCCCCCCATCGTTTAACTAAAACAAACTAAAACATACTAAAAGAATACATTGCTGACTAACTCTTTTTTTGGTAATTTATCTATCTTAAATTAGTGAATCAATCAACTTATTTGGTAAGTAGATAAATTCTCTTTGTTTCTCTTTTTCGAAAAATTAAAATAAATTTAGCTGCGAAATAATTCAAATCAGCCTATTTTGTTTTAAAATCAACGTTTTTGTCGGTAATGTGATTTTTTCCAACAATCTAAACCGAGCACAATGGTGACCCACGTATTTTCTAGTATATATATATATATATATATATATATATATATATATATATATTATATATATATATATATATGGAACACAATTTTTTATGTATTCTTATTCTTTTATATTTTTAGTTTTCAAACTCTCTTCTTTGTTGACTGTTGAACGTAACTAGGTTTTTCTTCAATATTCCACGCAATCATTTTTTTCTAAAAAAGATAATGGAAAACTTCGTAATTTTCTGTTTGGTCCGTCATATCCCATCTTCTCAAAATCAAATAAAACGCATTTTTTTACATCCATTAATTGTCCATGTTTTGTTTTATTCATCGATTTTTTTAATATTCTTTCTCGTTTCTTTTTTTATTGAGCCCAGTTTTTCACTGTTTAGACAAAGAAAAAACCTTCGTATTTTTTTCTTTCCTTTTTTGTGTTTTAGAATTGCTAATTTTTTCTCAGATAAGCGCCTTTTCCCCTGCCACGCAGATTTTTGCTTCTAATACATCAACCTTGATAATTTATTGAATCTTTGATGCTGCTGACGTTATTGCTAAACGGTATAATGTTGCTGATGATTATGATGATAATGATGATGTTGATTTTCGCAATATTTTACTCTGCGACAAGAACACTTGTCAAATTGAACTGCCTCGTCACATCATTTCCAACACAATCCGGGTATCAGTGTTCAAACCCTGGTAAAAATAAATAAATAAAAAAAATACTTCGATCGCTGATTTTCACAACATTGATCAGTGTACTTGAATATATTAAGGGCCAGGTTAACTCAGTCTGTAGAGCACTTGCCAATGAATCTCAAGGTTCCTGGTTCGATACCGGTCCTCGCCAACTAATCGTGTGAGTAGCACAGGGTTCTGTGCGGGTAAAATGCAGAGCTGATGGTTGCTGGGCGCTCTACCTCAGATAGTAAAACAATCTCCTTGGTCTAGCGCTAGTGAAAAGGTATAGACTCCCTTGCTGTCTGGCTGATAGCGGCTTTAGGCCACCCCGACGACGACTTGTAGATATTAACCCAGCCAATTCGCCATGGGTTGGATATGATTCAAGTCGCAAGTGTGGGGCATCCAGCGAGGATCGAACTCGATATTCAGTAGTAATGGATCTGAGAATAGATTGCTAAAATTATACCACAATGGGACGCAAGTAGATACTTATCCCACATTTCGTGATGGGTAAAATGTGGCACAATGCTGATAGTATGGGCCAACTCCGCAAGGATCGAACTGGCCATAATTAGGATTGGACAGGAGATCGCAAGTGTTGGCCATCCTGTGAGAATCAAACCAATTCGGTAGTAATGAATCTGTGAGACTAGCTTTCAAACACTTTCACCAAGATTGGACGCTTTCTATTTTAAACAAATTAGCAGTAATGATGGTTGTGTAACGTAGCGGTAGCGATATATTCACGGTACCAAAACAGATATACATAACGTTCTAATAGCGATATATATTGTATAGCGGGTCTTGTCAACGTGCCTCCAAATTCACGACACTAAAAAGGTGTTCGGCACGTGGCGGTCATCTTGTCGATAAAAAAAGGACAACGCGAGAAATATATCGTCACAAGCTGCTTAGCTTTTATTTCCAGGGCTGGTCTCGTGGGCTGTGTCAGAGAGGAGGAAAGAGGGAGAAGACACTGTTAAATTACTGTGATCCCACAACTGGGACTAGAGGTTCAGTCCGTACCCTACGCGTCCGAAAGCAAAAAGAGGCCGGTATTTTTATTCGTCGTTCCACGTCACCACGTGACTTCGGGTTCTGGTCAACACCCGAAACTTCCGGCTGACATTTAATTCTCCATTCGGGGGGTCACGCCCCGGTCAAACTCACGACAACCGTTTTTGTGCTCATCACTTTTTTTAAAATCTTTACTATCTCTTATTTCTTCTTCTTCTTCCTCTCTTTTCTAATAGTAATTCTCGCAAAACTAAGGATAATGAAGCGTTGTTAACCATTATTAATGTTTGACTTGAACGTGTACTATACTATCATGAATGGGCAATAACATATTTTTGAAGGAGGACTGGAGCATTCACATAATTACCAAAGGGATATTAAGCTGACATGAAACATAGAATAATGATTAGTAGATGAGTTCATAATCTGTAAAGTCAGCGGAGCGGTCTATTGTCAGTATCAGCCGAACACCGACGGTATCTATCCCCTTTTACACTAGCGCAAGACAAGGGAAATTGTTTTTGCATCTGAGGTGGAGTGCCACACCTACCATCTGTTCGCCACTTCACTGCATAGATCCAAGTTGCTACAGGTTGAATGCTGAGCATCAACTTATCTTTTTTTGTTTGGTTTGGTTAGCTTTTGTTGGATTTTACGGTACGTCAACTGTTCTTGGTTTATATTATGCCGAAGACGATTTGTTTTATTCATTCTTCATGAATATCTTATTATAATGGAGATTGTGTGTTTTTCTGTCTGTAACCGAAACTAAATCACTACTCAAGTCACAATTCCCTTAGTAATTGACGTCACATTCACCATGAATTTATCCTTATTTTTACCTCAATTATTAATAAAATTGTTTTACATTATTTATACTGTTAACCATATCTACATACTAATAACATGCAATTGTATTTATATATACAACAAAATAGCGGTTTACAGTGTGAACGGGAAGGCTAATTTGCATATTGATATTAAAAATGTAATTTTAATAAATATATGCTTAGTATTATTGATTTCTACTTGTTTGGTTTTATTTTAATGAATATAATCAAAAATCTCTTTAATGAATCTTAAATGAAATCCATTAACAAGAAGAAATAGCTGTAATTTTATTCTTTACTTCCTCTTTTAACTAAATAGTTAAATTAGGAAAATTTTGCAATGAAAGACGAGAGTGATTGAAGAGTAAATTTCAGTTGTTCTATTTTTTGATTATACCCTCCTCTGTTTCAAATCTTTTTATCTGCACTCTTATTTAGTTTCATTAGCGTTTCTAATTTAATACGATATTTCATTGCATATATTCGCTAGTTCATTTTTAAAAAATTGAACTCGTTTTTTTTACTCCATCTTTCTATTTAAAGTCATAGATGGGACCCTAGCAGATTCTACTTCCCAGTTCTGAGTGGGCCTGGTAGTAATGGCGATAAAAGGGTACCCACAATCCCCAGTGCTCCAGAATTGGAACCATAATTAGATACAATTTAATATCAAAAACAAGACCCTCAGCCACCGCACATATATAATAAAAAAGGACTGGAGGTTTGTCATAAGAGTACTAGGACCCTACAATCATATAAGTGCTTGAGCTTGGCGTAATCAGCTGATTGATCGAAGAGGATTAAGTAAAGGTTAAAGTGGAGTGTTGCATGTTACGGAAATGCACGTCCTCCACGATTCCGTCGTTATTCTTGATGGGTCTACCCCAAACAAGGTGGTCTCATTGGGGGATATTACCCCACTGTCGACGTATTCTACAGCCCCAGCCGGCAGGGCGGTTTTCTATTTGTAAAAATCAAAATAACTAATTTCTATAATGCTGTTATAAGCCCGAATCTCCTTGCACATCCTTTTTGTTTTCCATAATTTGTTCAACTTTTTTCCTTTCTATCCAAATTTACTTTTTTACCTCCCATTTTCTTTGGCAATTTACCACTTCTATTTATAATATGCAAATGTCTCACGTACGAATTCACGCTTCTGCGTTATCAAACGAGATTTCGGTGTGGGCTCGCTTAACTGGAGCCTTATTTTACGTATTGAGCAGTTAATTAGATTCTATTTTTAAATCCAGTTTTCTCTGTGTCAGTTTGAAGAGGTCGATGACTTCACGAAGATATGGCCGAGAAGGTACGGAATGCGATTGAAAGGTGTTGTTTCTTTTTGTAATAGAAATGGTAAATCTTAGATTCTTTGTATTCTTCATCCTTATTTCATTAACACGTGTACAGAAAGTGATGTAAATATATGTATATTTCCTTTTTCTATTATGTTATACTCAGTTGTCAGAACATACCTTGACAAAGGGTGAAGGTCACGCCAAAAAATGGGAAAAATGAAGCAAACCAGCGACAAAACATCGGTTATGTATTGGATATATATAAGAGGATTTGCGAACAAAAGTTCATTCAGGTCTCAAACTCGGCCAGGGGTAGTTGTTAATGTATAACCACACTGATGAGAGGTGATACCTCGAAACACGTGTCTGTGGATTACTTATTTAATATATATACTCCCAGTTTGGTCGAGTACTTTAAATAGGGATTTAATAGCAAGTTCACCGTTCTGGTATGTAGCTAAATCTCGCTTTGTTTACAAATGTTTGAGGCCTCTGGTGAATCCATTTCCGCTTAGAAATGTAAGGATTAAATATTCTCTTATATTCGACAGCTGCCTCTGGCCGCACGGGTAAGAGGATTGGCGAACAAAATTTCATTCGCGGTCTCAAACCTGGCCAGGCTAGTTATTACTGTATAACCACAATGATGCGAGGTGACCTCGAAACACGTGTCTGTTGATTAACTATTATATATATATATATATATATATATATATATATATATATACAGTTATGAAATTAGTGAATATATGAATGAAATAAATGAAAAGCCCTTTCCAAAGGACCCCTCTTAAGGGAAAAAGGAAATAGGAGAAGAAAAAAAGAATAAGAAGAAAATGGCTGATTCTGTATCATATTATTCATGAACTGATTGAGAATATCTTTTTCTTTACTCGCATGAGATCTATATCATTACAACACACACACACACACTTACACACACACACACACACACACACACACACACACACACAATATATATATATATATATATATATATATATTATATATATATATAATATATACAGAAGTGTTGTTATGGGTCCAACGCGAGAAAATTAAATATATTATGAAAAAGAAGGTTCGCAAAATGGATTATGTTTTTTTTTTAAAAAAAATTATTATCTTATTTGTAAAATAATAATAGAATTAAAAAAACATAATCCATTTCGCGATCTTCTTTTTATAATATATATATATATATATATATATATATATATATATATATATATATATATATATATATATAAGTAGCTCTTTAGGGGCGACTTTCATAAACTTTCACCGACAGAAAAGCATAACGCAATGATCATCTGTTTACAGATTTGATCTCTCTGTTGATCGTAAAGTATATACACAGATGTATGTATTTTAAACAGTTAAAACATCGCAGCTGTCAATACCCTAGAGGTTAAGGTATCGGACAGGCGTAAAGTCAGTCGGGATTTGCTTCTGGTCGGAGTTAGTTGTTGTGTCTAGCCACACTGAAGAGACGTGAAAGCGTCGAAACACAGTGTCTGTGGATGGCTTATATATATATATATATATATATATATATATATATATATACTTTCTGGATTTAATATAGAAATCTTTGAGGAATATTGTCTTTATGTATATATGTACCCATATAAGCCAGGCCGAATGGAGCGACGTGGTTTAATGAAGTCATAAATTTCTTTATGGAAATTGACATATATTTAAACGGTTAGCAAGACAGTCCCTAGCACATTTCGGTTTGGTACGATTTATAAGAGAATGAATATTTCTTCCATGAACTGAACGAAAACCATCTAACTTCCTGTTCATGAAAATCACTCCGAAAAGAATATGTAACTTTCGAAATAAACGGGTGTGGATTTATGTAACAACGTTTTTGTCCCGTTTCTTTTATCATCGGAAGTAAGTGACAACCACTTCCCTTACGTCACTTCCTTTATCTCCTCGATTCGTTCGAGACCACATTCGTTTACCTTCGTCAAATTCATTTCAAATTCATTATTCATATCATTTACATTCGAAATATATTTACAATAAAAACAAAAACTGAAGTTGTATTTATAAAGGCAAAAAGGGACAAAGTCATCCATGTTCAGGAACATTCCATATAGATCCAGTTCTGAGTATTTGAAAGGAACTTTCTATGTTTACTAAACATTTTTTCCAGTTTTTGTAAAATTTAATATTCATTAATGTAAATTTTCGTTCATATATTATATAGAGATAATAAATAAATAAATAAATAAGGGAAACACGTTGTTCATGTTACGACTGACTAATCAGTGTAGCGCAGCGTTGTCAGTTATGTTATTAACTGGTTTCATAGGGGGGTTCGGGTCTTCCAACATAATAACCCATTCCACCAGTCAGACCCGTTAGAGTTGATCAAACTAACTCGCTGCCTTTTTGTTCAACGCCGATGTTGATCAATTCTAAATCTCTTTCCAGGGCACAAAATACCATTTTTTCCAACCATAAGCAATTAAGAAATAGCATATACTGCCCAGGAAGAAAAAAGTATTTGCATGTAATGAAAAAACAAATACAGCTTTAAGTAACTAGTCGTAATACAAATAATTTTCACACATATTTTATATGGTTTTAATTATTGCTAGCTAATTCTAAAATGTATTCGATAAAAGTAGACGTAATAATAAATGAACACAGACGGCTGGGCTTGAGAAAGCTTTATTCTACTTAGAATACTGTTGTAGTTTCTTGGGAGTTTATATACTTACAGAAAGTTAAAGTTTTACACAAAGGGTAGGTAATAATAAAACAGGGGAAGTGACTCTCAATTACTTATTACAGCAGATAATATTGACAACTGTCCTTAACTGGGCTGGAACACTGAACGCTGGTGCAAATAAGAAACATTAAACTTATATAGTATATAGTAGAAAGAATAAGTTTTTCAAACTACTAACAACTTCTTAATTGTGAATTGAGTAATGCATGGTCAGTGGCCGACATTAAATTCGCTCGAGAAAATAGAAATAACGAATAAATAAACAAATAAGGGAAATATGTTGTTCGTGATATGACTGACAAATCAGCACAGGGCAGCGTCGTCAGTTATGTTATTAACTGGTTTCATAGGGGGTTTCGCGTCTTCCAGCATAATACCCCCTCGTCAGTCAGACCCCGTTAGAGTTGATCAAACTCTAATTCGCTGCCTTTTTGTTCAACGCTAACAGAAAAATGGGATTTAAATAGAGTATGCCAACGCAGAAGAACATGAAGAAAAATTCGCAAGAAAATGTTAAAAAGAGAAGGATTATACAAATTTCCTCACAGATTGAAGTTAAAAACTATAGTAAAATATAGGGAAAACGATGAACTCAACAAGAAACAGACAGCTGCCCTGTAAAGATCCCCCTCTAATGGGATCACCTTTGGTCCACAATCCCCAGAGCTCCAGAATTGGAACTTCACCTTTAGATTAAATTTAACGTCATACCCAGAACACTTAGACCTTCCGCCACCGCCTTCTAGCACATATATAATAAAAAGGATTAGGGGTTGCGATAGGGGCAATAGGATCTTCACAATATATAGGTTAAAGAGCTTGACGTGATCAGCCGATTGATCGGAGGTGGGCTCTCCGACTACCCGTCTAGCCTAAGTAGGTGCCAAAGTGTAGTGTTGCAAGTCATGGACTGCTCAGCCACCAGTATTCCGTCTTTAAGTATCATAGATGATGCAGGTCAGCACTGTTAAAATCAGCTAGAAGAGCCCTGGTAGCATAAGGGAACTTACTGTCATTCAGACACCAGTAAATTATGGTACATTAATGTAAGCGCTGGTTTCCGCGAGATCACCGAAATTAAGTAGGGATGGGCCTGCTCAATATTTAGTTTGGGGACCACTTAATCAACAGCAAGTACTGTAATCAAACTGAGTTCTTTGTTTATAAAAATTACTTGATTCAGCTTTAAATAACCCGAAAGAGGGCTGATATGCCGTAAAAAAAAAACAGGCTAACAACCAACCAGACTCCTGTAAAAAAACGCCAGTTAAAACTGATTGAAAAAAAAACTCTCGAGGGGGGGATGATTGGTTGGTTCATAGGCTGGTTGGTTGGTTGGTTGGTTGGGCTTTACGGCATATCAACCCATATTAGGTTACTTTATGCTGAAGACGGTTTGTTTTATTTATTATTCATGGTATTCATTTTCTTTCAAACTCAATTTTTTAAAAACAATTTTTAAACTTATTTTTCTATTTAACCCGTCGCATAGAATTAAAATAATCATTTGTTTGCATATAGTTATGTTATTACCAGAATGTAATACCTGTTAGTGTCCCATATATGGGTAAAATAGAAAAACGGGTATTAAAAAAATGTGTTTAAAAAATTGAGTTTAAAAAATGAACCATGTAACCTTTAGGCACCCCTTTTGCGATCTCATTCGTGGACATTTTTTTCCATTTACACGTTCCGGTTAATTGTTAACAGACGATTTTAGAGTTTTTTTTTTAAATAACCTAACCCCTAACCCTAACCTTAACCCCAACCCCTAACAAACAACCGGATTTTGACGGTGTAAATGAGAAAAGTGTCCTTGTGAGTCGAGATCGCAGAAGGGGTGCCTAAAGGTCATATGGTTCCAAAAGAATTGAGTACTCAACAAGAATATATAAAACAAAACGCCTTTAGCATAAAATAACCAACAAGGTTTGACATACCGTAAAATCCAACCAAATAACCAATCAACAAACCTATCAAAATGCTAACAATGGTACAGAAGTGGTACACACTGTGAGGATCAAACTCATTTTAGTAGTGAATTGAACTTTCGAAAAGCTACTGTAGATACACATAAGTTAATATTTCATAAGACCGTTCTCTGTTTCTGGCTTTTGGCACACTGGAATCCAAAAATAATTAACCCGAAGCTTGATGCCCTAGGATACGTATCTCAGGCAACAGTTCTGCATTGAATTAAAAGTGTTCGTGTCAGGGGGGCATGCTGTGGCGTCTGCTGCAATAGCCTAAGGAAACAAGCCATTCGTGAATGACCTCCCATAAACACTGATTTGAGTTATGTGCAGGATTGGGAGAGTAAACTAATTTCCCAGCTCTAAAACCGACCCTCTGTCACATTTTACCCTCATGGTCTAATAAATAACATAAATTCCTACTGTGAGGATATTAAAGTGATATTTAGCAACCTCGGGAGGTTGGATATTGCTAATAAATTCGATATTCAATGGGTGTCACATTATTTTAACTCGAGGCAAGATCAAGTGGAGTATAAAGTAAGTAAGTAAAGTCATCGGGGCGGCCTAAAGTCGGTATCAGCCAATCAGTGAGGGAGTCTATCCCCTTTTCACTATCACTAGACCAAGGAGATTGCTTTTTGTATCTGAGGTATAGTGCCATACCTACCACCAGCTCCTTACTTTACCTCACAGATCTCTGTGCTACTCATAGGCTGAGTTGGCGAGGGCCGGTATCGAACTAGGATCCTTGTGGATCTAGCCGAACGCTCTACCGATTGAGCTTTGCTGTTATCGTAATTATTTTCTTATAAGACGCACCCATGTATAAGACGCACAAGTAACTACGAAATCATAATAAAAAAGAAATTCCTCTCTATAATAATCACTGACTTTTAAGAATATGTAGCAGCTAAATTTTGCCTTTGTTTCGTTGATTTTACGGCATGTCAATCCATGTTGGGTTATTTTATGCCGATGGCTTTTTGTTCTATTTATGCATGATGTGTATTCACATTTTTTTAAACTTAATTTGTTAACATATTTTTTAAACTCATTTTTCCTACTTAAACCTATAGATGAGACCCTAAGAGTTAGTATCATTCCGAGTCAGAGTGGGTCTGGGAGTAATGGCGATGAAGTGGTACTCCACACTCTCCAGAGCTTCACAATTGGAACTTCACCATTAGATGAAATTTATCATCATACCCAGGACATTAGGACATTAGGACCCTCAGCCACTGCCTTCTAACACATATATGATAATAAGTGCTGGGGTTTAGCATTAGAGCAATAGAGTTGGGACAATCATACAAGCTCTACGGCTTGACGTGGCCAGCCGATTGATCGAGATGGGGTGTGCTATCCAACCGCCCGTCTATCGTAAGTAATCGCCAAAGGGGAGTATTGTATGTCGTGGACTGCTTAGCCAGCAGGATTCCATCATTAAGAATCTCGGTCACCTCCCACGGCCAAAAGTGGCCCTATTGGCGGAGTTTTTACAACTCTGCAGAGGTGCAGTCAGAGTTTTAGCATTAGAGCAATTGGGTTGGTACAATCATACAAGCTCTATGGCTTGACGTGGCCAGCCGATTGATCGAGATGGGGGTGTGCTATCCAACCGCCCGTCTATCGTAAGTAATCGCCAAAGTGGAGTATTCTATGGCATGCACTGCTCAGCCACCAGGATTCCATCATTAAGGATCTCGGGTCGCCACCAGCAGCCAAGAGTTGGCCCTATTGGGGGGGATCTTACTTCTATGCAGTCGGTGTATTCTACAGCTCCAGCAGACAAGGGGTTACCATACGAGCCCTTCTTTAATCCACGAGCTCCAGGAAGTTGCATAAGATCTTTAAATCGAAATAGGCTGTACCGTGCGTCCAACTTTCTTTAAAACTATCCGGCCTGTTGGTGGGGCTTAGAATATGCTGGCTGTATCCCCTGAAGGTGGGAAACCCTACCAAAAGTGGGTGGTTACTAATTTCCTACCATTTAACATTAGTTGGTAGAATTAGTAGGCTCATGCTTTTGTCAACACATTATTTCAGAGTAAACAACAACAATCTTAACCGGAATCAGAACTCAGCTCACCGACTCCATCTTCCATTCCATTAACCTTTAGACTACCCATTCTTCCACCATGCTGATATACAATAAAAAAATTTAAAAAAACAAAGAAAATGCAGATGCTTTTGCATGTGGTTTAGTGAGGGGAAAGTGTAACCGTTCTCTGTTTGCACGAAAATTTTTTTTTCTTTCTGATAAAGAAAAAAAAGGAAAAAAACAAAACAACAACATTAAAGAAAGTTTGTTTAAGTTTCTCGCGATGTACGAGAAACGAAAAGAAATAAAACGAAAGAAAAAACAACGTTGAGTGAATAGAACAATACATTAACAAAAGAAGACGAAAGGTAAATGTTGAAAAATACTTTGCAACTAACAAAGACACACGTTCTGTAAAATAAGTCTTGTCTTTGTTGCTTAAAGCAATGTTTCCTACATATTACTTCCTACTGTTTTACTAACAAACATCTCTTTTTTTTTCTTCTAATATATATATATATATATATATATATATATATAAGAACATTATATATGAAATATTCTTTTGTGAGACCATTAGAATAAGATAATGTTACTATAGACAATAGCGTGTATCAACTTGTAAGTGTTGTTTTCGAGAGATAATGTCAAAAGTAGTCTAATATAATGACACGTATTTCCATTATCTTTTTTTTGTTGTTGTTGCACTATTACCGCGTCTCGGGGAGGCGTCCGGGTGTAATGGTTATCGTCGTAGGAAATGGACACGGCGACCCGAGTTCAAATACTGGATGAGGTTAGTTGCATTTCGCATAGGTTTATTATCCTCGGAAAATTAGAGGACCAATAAAAGGATCATCATCATCATCATCATCATCATCAGCAGCAGCAGCAGACCCTGGTAAGGGTATTTGCCTCTCGTTCCACTTATGAGCGCTGGACACAAGGTCTCGTTTTAACGTGGGCGCATAAAAATTGCGTGGATCCCGTCGGCATTCCCCCTCAACGGGGCGCCTCAGGCGCTGGGCAGTTAACACAGCCCTGCCCCTTTAAATCAAGGGAACGGGTATTGCCTGAGGGGATAGCCCCCTGGGTTGGACGCTATTAATTTACTTAACGAACCACCGGCCGAAGCTCACTGGACCCCCGTCTGGGACAGGTTAGTATGTGTTAATTTACCTAGCCGGTAGCAGACATCGTACTTATGCCACGTTCAGTCATATTTTATATTCTTTTCACTTGGAGGGCCATGCTTTACGTTGTAGGAAATGGACATGACGGAACAAGTTGAAATCATGGAGGAGGGTGTTTGCATTTCACATAGTGCCTATAAAAGATATGAATCCACATATTCTCCCTCTAGCTATAGTTAAGTTGTAGGGTGGGCTCTAATCTTTAACCTTGGTTAGGCAACTGGCTTAGTGTTACATAATCTATGCGGTTGCATAAGATTATTGTCAATCCCCTGTATTTCTAAAGGGATGGCCCTTTTCATATCACGGGCGGGACTTTCCATGGAATAGTACAGAAAGCCCGCCAAATTACGTGAAGTCACGTGGTACCTGGGTTGGTCCTCAGTTTTCAGTTAGACGTCGGGCAGATAAGGTATTTCTGCCTTTGCTGAAGCTCACTGCATACGCGCGATATGTTAGTCAGATGTTTAGTTACATGAAATATTTAGTTAAGGAAATAAAAGATTAAGATAATTAACACGGTCTTGTGATTAATGAATGTCTTGGTAACAAGACTGATATAGAAGAAGAAATGAGTTAAGTGCGACCAACCACCAAGACGCTAGAAGTCCAGATGTTAGAAGAAGACGTAAAATGTCAAAGAACCTAAGATAGAAGAACAGAAGAAGAAGAATAGAAGTAATGAAAAGGGTATACAACATTAGGAGAAGGAAATCTGAATTCAAACCTGTTGAACTCCGTATTAGAAATTGATATTGTGTCACATCTTGCTCGTGTGTGTGTGTAGGGGGGTAAATATGTATATAATGATCGTGAACATTATCATAATTGTGTAACCCGAGATCGATAACGGCCCTCCGTGTGTTTCTTTTCATTCTTTCCTAAATTCGACTTAACACGGGATACTGTTTAGATTGACCATGACTTCTCAAAGTGATCCCTATAGACATTTGGCGGGAAAAGTGTGAATAAAAGTATAAAGATCCATGGAGAATGGTCCCAGGGATAAGCAGGAAGAAAAAGAAAGAAAGAAAGGGAGGCGCCCGAGTGTAATGGTTAGCGTCGTAGGAAATGGACAAGGTGACTCGAGTTCAAATTCTGGATGAGGTTAGTTGCATTTCGCATAGCTGTATTGTCCTCAGTAAATTAGAGGACCAGTTTGACCATGACTTCTCAAAGTGATTCCTATAGACATTTGACGGGAAAAATGTGAATAAAAGTAGAAAGATCTATGGAGAATGATCTCAGGAATAAGCATGAATAAAAAGAAAGAAAGAAAAAGAAAAAAATGGAGGATGGTAGAATTAAAATGCTTAAATGTTTCGGTCTATGTAAAACCTTCCTTGATTTGTACACGCAAAGTCGAAAATCAAGACGTAATGGTACACCAGGAAATGTTAAAAATGTGTTATGCATTTATAACAGACACCATTGTTTAAATGGTGAGAAGATGGTGTCTGTAAGAAATATTTCACGCATTTTCAACATCTCCTCATGTACCAATCATGACTTAAGTTTTGACTTCACGTGTACCAATCATTTCTTGACTTTCTTCTTCGCATGTACCAATCTCGTCATGAACTTTCATAATGAACACTGATCAAAACTTTTTTTCTCCATACACGTTTCCATTTATAAACCCCTTTATCATATTACAAAAATCGCTGGGTCATGTAGATTAGTTGTCAGACCCCAAGAAGAATGCCTTATTGGACGTGATGGCCACTATTTATGTGTTGTTTACATACAACCCGTTAAAAAATACGATTCATTTAAACGAACGGCCCACCTTGTCGGCGGGTACATAGGGACACACCGGCTGCACACCAGTAGATGGGTAAAATGCATCTAATGAGGCCACTTTTTCGCTGCGGGTGGCGACCCGTGCTGCTTAAGGATGTAACATGGGTGGGTGAATCGTTAGTAACCTGCAACATTAAACTTTAACCCTTACTGAGGCTAGATAGGCGGTCGATCTCTAGCACCTATACAATTTTTCAACCCTATTGCCCTTATGGCAAGCTCCAACCCTTTTTATATGTGCTAGAAAGCGGTGGCTGAGAATCTTAGTGTCCTGGGTATGAGGTTAAACTCTATCTGATGATGAAGTTCCGGTTCTGGAGATCTGGGGAATATAAAGTAACAGTTCATCCCCATTACTCTCAGGTCAACTCAAATCTGGAGTGGTAGTACCTGTTAGGGTCTCATCTACGGGTTAAATGAAAAATAATGTGTTTAAAAATACATTTAAAAAAATTGATGGTGAAGTTCCAATTCCTGAGCTCTGTGGAATGTGGAGTTTCAGCCTCATCACGATTGCTCCCGGAGTGGTTGTAGATGCTAGCGTCCTGTTTAAGGGTTAAATAGAAGAAAAATGAGTTTTAAAAGAATTTATAAAAAATAAAAAACGAGTTAAAAATAAGTTGGAGTACCCAGCAAGCATAAATAGGACAAAACGTCTTCTGCATAAAATAACCCAAAAATGGTTGACAATCCGTAAAATCCAACCAACCAACCAACCTAAACGAATGACCTGGATCTGAGTGAAAAAGATAAGGATTTTTTGGGTCTCGTTAACGATTTATATAACAATATTTTCACGAAAGAAGACATTTAAAAACAAGTACATTTTCAAATAATTATTTTATAAAATTTCTTGATTCTAAAATATCTTTTTTTCTATTAGCTTATGAGTTGTCTTTCGAGAAAAGTTATTTAATAATTAGAATAAAAAATCAGGATAAAAAAAACGAAGAAAAAATAATGAAAAGTAAAATTAAATTACTTTACATGAAATTTTAATTCTTATCCATTGTAACAGATTTTTAATGAATAAAATTAAAATCAAATTATTCACAAAAGGTCCGGCTCTGACCAACTAGATTTGGATCTTCACTTGATAAATCAGTTTTATTATTTAGATATACCCTAACATGATTTAGGTATATAATGGAGGAGAGAGTTCTCGGGTATACAACAGATATATATATGTGAACAAACAATGTGTTTGAAATGGTGAAGGCCGACAATTTTTGGGAGATTATGTGCTTAATTAAAGTCATATCTAATTTGTTAATTAATTAATTATAATTAACTGAATTAGACGTGCATATCGGTTTAAATGTAAAGCGTAAACAAATCGAGAAAAAGTCGATCTCTGTATGTACATTTCAGCCCATTAGGCCTCAACAGCAGAGCTATAGACAGGGCAGTGCTTTGTGCGTGATTCGAACCCTACCTGTCAGGCAGACACTCTAACCATTACACTAGCAGGCTTCCCCAGAACTTCTCGTTTATTTTAAACTGATATGTATTTCTCACTTTTTGTTTGACTTATAGCACGACAGTATGAAGTGAACAAAGAATGTATTTGAAATGGCGAAGGCCGACAATTTTTGGGAGATTATGTGCTTAATTAAAGTCATACCTAATTTGTTAAATAATTAATTATAATTAAATGAATTAGGCGTGCATATCCGTTTAAATGTAAAGCGTAAACAAATCGATTCTAACCATTAGACGATGCGCCTCTTCACTTTATATGGCTTCTCATGGAAGCGCGTGTTGTAATGGTTAAAGTAATGGGAAATGGACTCGTCGCCCCGAGTTCAAATCCTGGATGTGGTAATTGCATTTCACTTAGCGCTAATACCCTTGGGAAAGGTATGAATCATACTCTCCCTCCAGCTATGGATAAATAGTAGGGCAGACTGGGCTCTTTAACCTTGGTTAGGCAACCGGTCTAGGAGAAGGAAAACTCTGAATTAAAACCTATTGAACTCCGATTAAGAAATTGACCTTGTGTCACATCCTGCTTGTGCGGAGTGGTTGGTAAATATATATATATGGTTTCTTACCACGATGTCTCAGTCTAGCATGATAGCTTCTAGCCCACGAGGACACGTCCCCCCATTCGCGTTATATCTGATCAGCCCCAATTTAGATATAAATGCTCTATCACTGATACTGGGGACTATTTGACATACAGTGAAAGAGATTTACAACAAAAGAGAGTATTTAATAGTTACAGCCCATATATTATATCGGGTGTAGCCATGAAATTGATATTATTAAATTACGTATTAGCTTGTATGTAGAGATGCTATCATATACGTACACTAGTTCTCTATCCCTTCTTTCTCTCGCTCTCATTTTCCCTCTCATTCATTCTCTTTCTTATTCTCTCTCTCTCTCTCTCTTCTCTCTCTCTCTCTATCACACACACACACACACACACGCATCACCACATCTCATGGACACACGACACTCAGACTTTCTCTCTCACGCAAATACACACATGCATCGCACATATTTTATCTCTCTTTGTCACTCACGCTCATCTCACTCTGTCTCTCTTTCACACTCACACATGACACAGACACTCACACATTTCTCTATCACGCAAACGCACTTTATCTCTTACGTCGTGTTTATCTTTCTCTCTCTGTCTCTCTTTCACACTCACACACATACACAGACACTCACGCATTTCTCTATCACGCAAACGCACTTTATCTTTCTTTACTACTCTCTCTCTCACTTTCTCTCTCTCCCTCTCCTCCTCTCTCTCTCTCTCTCTCTCTCTCTCTCTCTCTCCTTCTCAAACTCACACACATACACAGACACTCACACATTTCTCTATCACGCAAACGCACTTTATCTTTCTTACTTTTCTCTCTCTCTCTCTCTCTCTCTCTCTCTCTCTCTCTCTCTCTCTCTCTCTCTCTCTCTCTCTCTCAAACTCACACACATACACAGTCACTCAGACATTTCTCTATCACGCAAACGCACTTTATCTCTGTCTGTCTGTCTGTCTCTGTCTCTGTCTCTCTGTCTCTCTCTTTCTCTCTCTCTCACACATACACACGCACACATACAGTACACACAAGTACATTCACAATGACACAGAAATATATACAGCTAAATCAATGTTCGTACTATTTTTTATTTAACAGTTACTTATTTGTCTTCCTTGTCAAGACATTTCATTCATTTATAAACATTTATTACATTGATCAACAATTAATTACGTGTCATTCAAAATGAAAAATAAGTCCGCCCCTCCCCAAAGCAGATCAAAACATGTTACGAGGCTGGCACCCGCTACTAATTTGGAGGGAGCTTTCGGTAATTTTAAAAATGCTGAAATTTCGGTATTTACGTTTAATATTTAAAATAAATAAATAAATAAAACCATTCCAAGTTATATACCATTTCTACTTCTAAAATTATTTTCAATATTTTTTCATAAAATATCATAATGGAATCTCATAATTTCTAGCTAGTCGTATCATTAGTTAACTTTTTGAAGAATTTATGTGATTTCTCTTATTGACTGTGCGTTTATAGAAGCAGAAATTTCCGTAATTTATTTATTTTTTGTTTTGTTTTTTTAATAAAGTTTTAACTCAAAGATCTTCTTAAAATTTATCGAGTGAGGGGAAACATGAAATGATTGTTTAATTTCTAAAAAAAACATGTAAAGATTCGTGCATATCAAAATAATTGTTAATAAAAATTCATATAAAATTATATAAAATATAGAATCGTTTTATTAATAAATAAAAATGTAAATAAAATAAAATTCGTAACTAAAGAAAAAAATATTTGTAGAACCAGAAATTTACATGATTCAAAGTTGTTTTTTTTATTTAAAACTTTCAATTTTCTAAGCTAAAAATATTACGTTTTAAAAGTAAAATAATTGTTTCATTTCTATGTAGGTCTTGGCTGTACTCGCTAAGCGAAGAGAATTTTGCTTTCATAGATGTGTTTCATTTTAAAGTGTGAAATGTAACTGAATATGTGTACCCCTGATACATCAACCTCCGGTCTATGTGAGTTTATATAAATTTCACAATCTCAATATTTTTTAACTGAATTTACCAGCCCTATCGGCTGGTGCTGTAGGATACGCCAACTGCACCTCTGCAGAGAGGTAAGAATCCCCCCCCATCAATGAAGCCACCTGTTGGCCGAGTGTGATGACTCTTGAGACTTAAGGACATAATCCTGGTGGCTGAGTAGTCCATAATATGCAGCAGTCCAATTTGGTAGATACTTGGGCTAGATGTGTTGTTAGATAGGCCCCTTCGAACAATCAGCTTGTCACATCAAAGCTTAGTACCTATATGATTGTCTGGACCCTATTGCGCTTATGGAAACACCCAACCCTTTTGTTTCATATGTACGCTAAAAGTGGTGGTCGAGGATCTTAGTATGACGTTAGGCTGCATCTAGTGGTGAGGTTCCGGCTCAGTAGCTCTGGGGATTGTGGAGTAACTCTCCATTTCAATTACTCCCATTTCCAGCAAATACGCTGCTTTCAAACCAATGCTAACAAACGCTGTTTAATTGCATTGTATCTCATATATATATATATATATATATATATATATATTATATATATATATATATATATATATATGTGTGGGTGTGTGTGTGTGTGTGTGTGTGTGTGTGTGTATGTGTGTGTGTCAAACATGCCCATATGAATATTTGCGCCGCAAATATTCTAACATGCGCAATAAACCTTTATGCGCTAAGAATCCAGGTACGTAATAGTGTGAAGGAGTGTATTCATTTCCATACATATATGGATCATCCTCACTTCATATATATATATATATATATATATATAGAGAGAGAGAGAGAGAGAGAGAGAGAGAGAGAGAGAGAGAGAGAGAGAGAGAGAGCCATTTTAATTCCGGCACGCTATTTCAGTTCCTCATTTTTCCTCCCTGCTGGAATGATCCAACTGTTTCTTCACTAATAAAATTTCCCAGATTGGATTGTTAAAAAAAAACAAAAAAAAACAAAGCAGAAAATAAACAAAATACATGTGGTAGCATAGATTAGAAAAAGAGCTTTCAGATTGCCTCAACTCCCCCCCCCTTTTATTCTCCCCTCCGCGAAATACAGAAATGAGACGTAAATCCGCGCGAATTGTCAATTGCGCATGCGCAGTTCGGGAACACACAGCAAGAGCGTGGCAAGAGAAAGCAATCATCAGCAGGTCATTTTCTAACTCCACTTGTATCGCGATCGGTATTCTTGACGGAGACACTAAGAGTCGGGCGATGTCAATGCGAGTGTATTGTGAACTGTCCTTAAGTTGAAAAGCTCCGTGGCATAAGCAGCGTGTTAACAATACGGGTCGATATTGGCCGACCGCATGCAAAGGACTTGATGGAATCCGTAATTAGCGATGAATAGTTGTTAATTAGCTTGTCACACACTTTGCGCATCTGATCAGGGATGTTTCTCATTGAATAGGTCCATTGGTGTGAGCTACTGCTCGAAGCAGCGTCTAACTAAAGCAGAAGGAAATTTATCAATAGATGAAATACTTGAGACTTGTTGTAATGAAGCTCTATTGTCGTCCATAATCAGGTGTGCCGAACGGAAGGGATGGTAAAAGGGATTCGTGGCCCTGCAATCACAGATTGAAAGCCGAATTCATGATATTATCTCGTAATCTGATCGCATTGTACTCACGAACAACGCTGGTCTCGTTTACGCTTTCTTCATATGTCAGTTAAACCTCGATCAAGTTTTGCTCACAAAAAATAGACCTCATACCAGACTTGATTTTTATCAAATAAAATATACAGTGGTAGCTTCGATTACAATTGCACAAACATACCTGTTTACCGAGTTAGGAGCTGTCACTTTGTTTTTTGAGAGCTAAAATTTGCGGTACGTGCGAGATGCTCTCGTTTACGCTTTCTTCATATGTCAGTTATTCCGCGATCAAGTTGTGCTCCTCAAAATCGACCTTGTATCAGACTTGATTTTTATCAGATAAGATATACAATGATACCCTGAATTACAAGCGCCCTAACCTCCGTGTTTACTGAGTTACGAGTTACTAATTATGACCAGAGAACATGGGGGACGAATACATTACCATCCATAAATATGTAAAGCGGTTATTTCTATCAATGTACAGTGGTACATTGACATACGAGTGTCCCAACATACGAGTTTTCGGAGTTACTTGGTCAATCTTTTGCTTTGTTTTGAGAGCTAAACTTTGAGATATATGCGAGCCTCAGGTATGCTTATGTTAATAGGTTCAATAAAAAAATTAAGTTCCCAAATTTATTATGCCAACAAATATTATCTATTAAAAATAAAATCAAAACTTATATAATTCATTACATTCTTTTTTATTATGTTTTTATACAATAGAGTACTATGTTTTTTAAATAAAAAAAAATCATAAGAAAAAAAGGAGAGTGTATTAACGACCTGGAACGGATTATTAATATTTCAGATTATTCCTGTAGAATAATCACACTAAGTTCCAATTACCGTCGAATTGGTAAGACAAGGCAAGTAGTCGTAACTGAATATGAATCTTGAAGTCAGTCAGTATACTGTTGGTTTGAACAACAGCAACTGGCTAAGCACAACTGCCAGTGCACCAAGATAGCTGGTATTTATGGAAGTCAAGAATAGTCCATACATGTATTTGGGTGATTCCATTCATTGAGTCATGACTGGCTGCTTGGTTTCTATGATGTTATGAGGCTTCATAAATACCCTGTTATTTTGCAGTAGTATTGCGACAAGATTAGATTCGTATTCAGTTACGATTTCTTGTTGCCTTGTCGTATCAATTCGACGTTAATTGAAACTTAGTGTGATTATTCTACAGAAATAATCTGAAATACTAATAATCCGTTCCAGGTCGCTAAAACACTTCACCACCATTGCTCCCTGGTCCACTCTGACCCGGAGTGGTAGTACCTGTTAGGGTCCCAACTATGGGTTAAATAGAAAGATGTATTTATAAAAGTATCCATTAAGAATGACTTTATTTCAAAACTTTATCGACATTAAATGACCCACTGAGGTTGATATGCCGTAAACCAAACCAAACCAAACCAAACCTATAACGATAACCGTTACATTAAGCGCATCCTGTTTAAGTAGTTATTATATGATCGTCCTTTATTTCAAGGGAGCCTCAGACAACATTACTCAATGATATATCTCTCAGCTCATTCTAGCGTAGTTAGTTAGTATTTACTCTAACAGGCATTAGGGACTAAGGAGATCTTCACGTTAATGAGTTGGATCTTAACTGATACCCATACGTATTCCCTGGCACTAAAGCTGCGTAAATCTTATCAAATAATTAAAGGTGGTGGAGTTTCTTTTCGTCGGTTTCAGCCGAACAGCGAGGGAGTCTATCTATTTTCGCTAGCGCTAGACCAGGGAGATGGCTTTTGCTGAGGTGGACCGTCACGCCTACCGTCAATTCTCACTTTATCGCACATATCTGATCACCCAATTTGTGCTATTCATGCGCTGAATGGGCGGGGACCAGTATCGAACCCTGAACCTTACGATTCCTAGGCGGGCGCTGAAATGGCAGAGCTAAACAACACTCCTCTTATTAAATGAATTGTTGTAATTTGCAACTTGAATTCTAAGAAAACGGAAGTAACAGTTTCGGTATTGTGTAATGAAAACGGAAGTATCGTTTCCGCCATTGTTTTTTGTTTTTTTTAATTTTTTTATTATATCTGTACAAAATTTCGTGAAGGGTCCCGATTAAGACAAGAAGGTTCCCGTGTTCGAAGAGAAGTTTTCCAAGTGCGAGGAGGGTGTTCCTGAGCTCGAAAGCTTCCCGAGTCCGACAAGAAATACCTGAAGAAGGTCGGAGGACACATCGACCAAAACGTTGTGCAGATAACAATAAAAATGAGGACAATAATCTGAATAATACAAATAATACAAAATATCATACCTTAGCTCAACATTCCAGAGAAATATTTTTTGTCAAAAAAGAAAAAGAAGGTGATATGACTCTCTCACTCAGTATGTCTGTTTGTCTATCTCTCTGTCTCTGGCTGTCTGTCTGTCTGTCTGTCTGTCTGTCTGTCTCTCTCTCTCTCTCTTCCAGCCTCATTTCCTTCATTGTTTATCGTCTTTTACTTTCTTTCTTTCTTTCTTTCTTTTTCTTTCTTCCGTTCTTTGTTTCTTTGTTTTTTTCCTTTCATTCATTTCTACTGATTGCCTTGTTTCTTTCCAGTCTCTGCTCTCTCTCTCTCTCTCTCTCTCTCTCTCTCTCTCTCTATCTATCTATCTATCTATCTATCTATCTCTATATATCTATCTATCTATCTATCTCTTTCTCTATCTCTCTCTTTTTCTCTCTCTCTATCTATCTATCTCTCTCTCTTCCAGCCTATTTTAATTTCATTGGCCATTGTCTTTTTCTTTCTTCTTTCTTTCTTTTTATTTAGTTCAACTGATTGTCTTGTTTCTTTGTCTCTATTCCTTCAGTTGGTCATCGCACCATTCCTTCTTTCTTTCTTTCTTTCTTTTCATACACTTCGACTATTGGCCTTTCATTGTAGACTCACTTCCTCCAGTTCATCATTTTCCCGTTCTTTCTTTCTTTCTTCCTCTCTTTCTTTCTTTCTTTCTTTCTTTCTTTCATTCACTTTGACTTGTTGCTTTCCTCCTTTCCATCCTCTCTTACTTCAGTTGGTAATCGTCCAATTCTCCCTCTTCCTCCCTCCCCTCTCTCTCTCTCTCTCTCTCTTCCCCTCTCTATCTCCCTCTCTTTAACATCTGCCTGGAGATTTGTGTCCAATTTATAACAGAGAAGAAAATAGAAAAATAATAATGAAAATGAAAAAAAACAAAACTACGTTTTATCATTTAATTTCAATTTTTTTAATCATAATTCGTTTTTTCATCTTTATTAAACAGGTGTTTCATTTGATAGATTTTTATAGATATTCGCATATGAGATTGTCATTCTTTCACGTTTTTATTTATTTACTAATATTTAAAACAGCGGATATTCATTTTTTTAAGAGTATTTCAATTTCATTAAGTTTTGATGCTCTGCTATTTGCAATATACATTAATGAAAACAAAAACATAAACACACATAAATGTATACGTAAGTTCTAATTTTCGTATTGCTCCACTCACATCCTAACTTTTATTTAAAATATTTCTATGTAATAATTCGAAACTCTGTGCTTCATAATTTTAATGATCTACACTCACACACACGCGCGCGTACACACACACACACACACACACACACACACACACACACACACACACACACACACATATATATATATATATATATATATATAATAGCTAACGGACTCATATGTTTTATATCAGAAAATTCTCTTTCTAAAAGTGGGTCCTGAATAACTCTGAATGACAACAAATCGGTCAAGTATCGATCCCGGCATGAAGCAGCCTGTCTGTCTAGCCACTCTGAAGAGACGCGTTACGTCGAAACAGGCCTGTATAAAAATGGCAATATATATATATATATATATATATATATATATATATATATGCAGGACCTGAACATATAATATCAGCATTAGCTCAAACATTACTTTATGAAGAAGCGTCGGTCAAAAGATAACGAGTTTATTTTGTTTGATCTTTATTAAATCTGATCACCCTCTTCAGAATTGTCTTATTCTTTGGGTGTATCAGAAATATTTATAGCCTTATCGGTTGGGGCTGTTGAATATACCGACTGCGCCTCTGCGGAGGGGAAGACCCCACCCACCCACACACACAATGGAGCCCCCTGCTGGTCATCAGTGTCAACCCGTGATGCGTAAGGTCAGAATTCTGGGGTTGATAAGTCAATGACATGCAACACTCCAGTGTGGCCTTAGACGGGTGGTTGGAGAGCCCTCTCTGATCAATCGGCTAGTTGCGTCAGGTTTTGATAGTTAATAACGCTGAAGTAGTTAATGTGCCGTTAAATAAATAAACCAAAACAGAATGAAATAGAATTGTTCACTTCTTGCTTTCATAGCTACACTAAATCGAATAAATTTGATTCATCTTTACAGTAAAGAGGACAAACAATGATAGTGTTTTTTTAGCTAAAATATAAAAAAAACAAAAACTCTCTAACGATAGCATCATCGAAAAATTCACCGTAACCACAAGAGACCAGGACACTTTCGTGCGACCGCTTATCGGTGAAATATCGCACCAGCTACTCAAGAATAATGATTGATATCATTGCGTTCATTGACATCTTCGATTGGTTTAGAATCACGACCTGATTCTGTGACAAAGTGAAAAAACAAACGGTGAACAAAGAAATATTCCGTGAGATATCTCGTTAGCTATCTTCAAAACAATCATTCCCTTTACCGTCTTCATCACTATCTATGAGTTATCTTCAGACACTCTTTGATACAATTCTAGAAAACCGAAAACATATAACGAAATGTCTCTTGAGATATCTTATTAGCTGCTTCTTGACACGAGTTTCTTTCTTTCTCAGCTCTTTATCATTGTCTACGAACTGGCTTGGATCCTATTTAATTTATTGCCGATAGACAGAAACAAACTAAAGAAAAAAGAGAATCAAAATATTTGATCCATCTTTTTCTGTCTTTTTTTTAACGTCTCAACTTTTGTTTAGTCAAAAAATCGACATCACTAACGAACACTAAGTTACTTTTCTTTCTGTTTTCTTATATTTCTGTTTGTTTAACCCTTTAAAAATAAGTTTGTTTTCTGAAATTTTGATTACTCTTGTTTAACTTTGTAGTTTGATCCATGGTAAAATATGATCTAAGATTGACCTTGACTCTTAATGTTGTATACTCTCTTTCCTTACTTTCTTACTTCTATTCTTCTAGCGTCTCTTCTAGCGTCTCGACTTCGTCTTGGGGACTTCGTGTCTGGTCTTCCATTGGGGGTTTCTCTTTATCAGAAGCCCTGTGTCATTGGTAGTTTTTAGATAATAACACAAGACTTCGATTTAACTTAGATCATATTTTATTCTGAAATCCCCACCAGACTACCTGCGCAGATTGAATCGGAGCGTGCATAACACGACTTACCACCGTTGTGGTTTTTGGCCGATCTAACTAAAAATCTATTTCTAATCTAAACTGGAAGAGGGTCTTCTCCACTGATTCTCACGGTATCCACCGGAAGGAGGATCAGGACAGGTCAAGCCTTGTCACACATCCTTCAAGGCCGGCCGCTGCAACTTATAACAGCCATTTTGATTTCTACACTACTGTATATAAATATTAGGAATCTAATAATTATGTAACATTAATTCTCTCTATCTTCTTTCTTTTTTCTTTTTACCATATGTCATTGTTTTAAAATATTTATTTTGTAAAAGTTCAATTACATGATTACATGTTGAAATTTATTTAATTTTGCAGATGATTTTACATAAATGCCTACGAATTATGACTGCAAGGATACAAAGATTTAAATAACGGTATGGTAAATGGAAAGTTACCATTAACCGTTTTCACGTCTCAAATTTTGTTTAGTCAAAACATCGACATCACTAACGAACACTAAGTTCCTTTTTTTCTGTTTTCTTATATTCCTGTTTGTTTAACCCTTTAAAAATAAGTTTGTTTTGTGTAATTCTGATTATTCTTGTTTAACTTTGTTGTTTGCAATATGGATGAAATAGGTGAAATATGATCTGAGTTTGACGTTGCCTCTTAAGTCTCTCTATCTCTACTTCTTTCTTTTTTCTTTTTTTTTCTTTGTGCCATTTGTGATTTTTTATATTTATTTTGTAAACATTTAGGTAATTTATGAGGAAGTGCGTCCTGGTCTCCTGCCTCAGAAATTGCTACCCGGTGACTATTAAAATTTCGTCCCCAGCTATGTCGTCTCGGTGGTGTTACTTGAAAGAAAATAACCAACTTAGGGCGTTAAATGTATTTTAGAGGGGGTGGTCTTCTCTTTATGAACAAATAGAGATGGGTGGATAGATTATCTATCCACTTGTTTATATATCATATATAAACAAAGTAAAAAATGATCAAATTGAGATAGATAGATAGATATCCATCTTCAGATCTAAACAAGAATTACGACATATTTCTATAAATGAACAAGAATTACGACAAATTTCTATAAATAAATTTCTAAACAAATTACGATAAATAAATAAGAATTACGACAAAAAAAGAGAACCCCTCCTCTAAAATACATTTAACGCCCTAAGTTGGTTGTTTTCTTTCAAGTAACACCACCGAGACGACATAGCTGGGGACGTTATTTTAATAGTCACCGGTTGGCAATTTCTGAGGCAGGAGACCGGGGCGCACTTCCTCATAAATTACCAACGTTTAATTTCATGATTATAAGTTGAAATCTATCTAATATTGCTTTCTGTAAATAAGATAAATGTAGATAAGACAAAGACATTTTCTTCGGAATATCTAGTCAGCTGTTTAAAATATGGGTCAAAATATATTTTAGCAATTATTTGTGTATATAATTTGGGCACACCATTTCAGTCAATTTTTATACATTAATTCAACATTAGCGCACAACAATGTAATAAGTTCAGTGCAATATTAATGTTTTAAACAAGTCACTACTTCATACTTAGTTTCAATATTGCTGTTTTAAGACCCAATGTATTAATGAAGTTCAAAATCATTTTTTATATTAGCTTGAAGATATGTATTTGACCCATAGTTGGAACCTTCACAGGTACAGACACACATCATCAGAGTAGACCTGGAAGTAATGCAGATGAAGGCAGCCAATCCTCACATCCTAGAAATTCGTACCTAGCAAGTAAAGTTGTTTATACTTAATTTAAAAAAAATGATAAACACTTAAATGTTAATTAACATTCTTAGGAAAGTAAATATGCTTGTATAGGATATATTACGTTTTACTGATATGTCATTTAGTGAAGAGAGTTGTTTTTTATATTTGGCATTGTAGTAGCAGTATTAAAACTAAGTTATCTGTCATGCGGACTATGCCGATGGCCTTGCACTTCTTGCAGATATACCGGCACAGGCTGAAACACTGCTACATAGCCTAGAGGAGGCAGCAAATAATATAGGCCTCTATGTGAACTCCGGTAAAACAGAGTCCATGAGCTTCAAAAATAAAGGAAACATCTCCACGCTCAATGGCAAGCCTCTTAAGCCAGTGGAACAATTCACATACCTGGGTGGTAATATCTCCTCCACAGAGAGCGATGTTAATACGCGGATAGCAAAGGCATGGTCGGCCACGAATAGATTATCAGTCATATGGAGGTCCGATCTCCCTAAAAAGCTGAAGCGACAGTTCTTCCATGCTGTGGTTATGTCGGTGCTGTTATATGGCTGCACCACCTGGACCCTAACTAAACGTCTAGAGAATAAGCTAGATGGGAGCTGCACAAGGATGCTGTGAGCAGTGTTGAACAAGTCATGGAAACAGCACCCCACAAGGAAACAGCTATACGGTCACCTGCCCCCCCATCTCACAAACTATCCGAGTGAGACGGACAAGGCATGCAGAACACTGCTGGAGAAGCAAGGATGAACTCATAAGCGACGTTCTCCTGTGGAAGCCAACACATGGTCATGCAAGTGTGGGGCGCCCAGCAAGGGCCTACATTGACCAGTTATGTGAAGATGCTGGCTGTTCCGCAGAGGAGCTTCTAGGTGCAATGAATGATAGGGAGGGTTGGCGTAAGATTGTTGTCGATACCCGTGCTACATGCGCGACATGATGATGATGATGATATGTCAGTATTAATCGTGAATAAGAGTTTCTCCTGATCTAAAAAGCCAGGCTATTATATACTATTACAGAAGATAAATTTTATAGTTTAGTGATTCCTGAAAAATCCACCATTACTTAATGGACCGTTAATTTCTACTCTATAAGCTGACCAGTAGCAATCAACGTTTTTATGGGGTTTTGGTTAGACTAGTGTCTGGGCTGAGTCATTGTGGCGTATAGGCTAATATGCTGGACTGCGACATCGATGAAAGCGAGTTCAAACTTCGGTCACGCTATTTCATTCACTTCCAAGTTATTATCCTTGGAAAAGTTGTAAAACCCCCTCATGCCCCAGGTAGTGGTTAAATAGTACCACTACAGTTCTACTACAAGGATAACTTTGGAGTTAGATAAATAAAGAAGGTTGATATACTATTAAACAAAGAAAACAATGAACCAACTATCTATTAATAATAGACATTCGCTCTTTATTTGTCTGTAACAAAAACTACGTCACCGCTTACGTCACATTACCCAAAAACGTCATAACATAGAATAAATACACTCAAAATTTCAGCATGCAACATTGGACAGTTTTTACTTACTTAGGGTACACACTTTTTACTTACTTAAGGTACAAACTGCCAGCCAGTGAATTTTTAACTCACACACTCTCAGGCAATATCTTTCAAAAATGTATTTTTTGTTTGTTTTGCTAGTCCAACTAACAATCCAACAAACCATCTGGTTGTCTTGTAGTTGAAATTTATATCATTGCTTTTGATTGGAATTAGAATCAGATGACATTACCGTGTTTGTCTTGAAAATACACTTATACGAAAATAAAATAGACGACAAACAATTGTGAATATCGTTTTATTGTCAATAACAGCCCCAAGTATCGGAAATTCCATGAGAATTATCTTCCCCTGACACTAGGGGGACAACTCGCCAATGGCATATTGGCGCCAAATCAAAACCCATCTCACTTGTCTGAGGGCCCTCATACTGGACGGACGTATTTTTTGAGTCAAACCCTTTCTAGGCATAGTATCAGGCAAACTTGTCGGTCGTTACTCTTTAGCATACTGAGAACCTAATAATCACCTGGAGAGGGCCCCATCGACCGTTACTTATCACAGACCACGCACTAAGGGTAGTCGCGGTATTACCGTTCCCTAAACTTTCAACAAACCTTCAACGGCATTAATTTCAGCATACTGTAACGGTTGTTTTAATAGCAAACTGAGAACTGAAACTGAAACAAACTTTCCAGGCATTAATCCAGCAAACTGTAACGGGCTGTTTTAATAGCAAACTAACCCAAGAACAAGAAACGACCTGAGAAGCTCGCTTAGAGCCATTCCCTACAACGAAAGAACACCTATCACCACGACACCAAGAACTCTTAGAACAGATAAGTCTGGTCACGAATTCCAACTAATTTGCAAACCCCTTTTTGTTGTTAAACCCTTTTGTAAATCCTTGTACCCTTTTTGTTGTTGAACCATTTTATTTAAATCCTTGTACTTTTGTAAACCTTGTAAATTTTGCAATACAAGTGTCTGCATTCTACTTTTGTGTTTGTTCTTCTTTGTCCGACAATTTGCCAACGACTACGGGGAAATGAAAGCCCCTTCGAATCCGTAAATACTTTTACAAGTGAACACAGATATACGGTAGATGATAGGGGAGTATTTTTTTTTCAGCCAGGGACAATTTTGAATCTGAGCGCTTTATTTGTCGTCCCACAACTGTCTGTCAGATGAAAACGTGTGTTCCTTTTTTGTGGGTGTTCGTCCATTTTGTCTTGTCGGATTGTCTCAAATCTCCTTAATCAAAGGTAGGTTCCACTTCAGGGGTTATCAGCAATTATCAATCCACTCAAGTTCTGAGGCGACGCCTCATATATTGTTACATATTCATGTTTGATGACGTTTCGATAATTGTCTTGTCTTGTCAGATAAATAGATAAATAAATAAATAAAGAATGAATGAAGATAAATCTTAATTTTGTATACAAAGTTTTTCTTTTCCTAAATAAAAAATGACAGTATTTATTTTATTTCTAGTGGGATATTTTACAATCAAAGCAATTATAATTATCGTATTTGACGGCATATTTAGGCGCACGTGCATATAAGACGCATCCCCATTTCAGCAGGTCAGATTCAGGAAAAAGAGTTTTTTTGTGTACTTAAGCATATATTGTTGAAACAGTCTAGCTGTACATTACACAAGCATAAACATAGCTGTATGAAAGCAATTTGGCAGTTTAGGGTAGGTAAAAGTACTGAGCGTAAACTGGGTTAGTGAGCATCATAGAGAAGATTAGCCTAGGCCTACGAGAGGTCTCAAATTTCACCTACGATGTATAAGACGCAAGGCAATTTCTTGAGCCTAAATTTTGGAAAAAAAGTGCGTCCTATATGCCGTTAAATACGGTAGGTTTAATTTGGTTTGGTTTGGTTTGGTTTCTTTGGTTAATGGAATATAAATCTACATAGGTTATTTAATGCCAAAGCCATCCTTGTAGAAGAATAGTAGTGAAACCATTTAACCCATAGCTGGGTATTCATATATTTCTCAAAGAGCATTAGTCTGAAAGTGAATATTTAAACATTTCAAAAATTTAAGAAGTCACAGATGAAATTTCCTCCAAATAAAGTTGACATTTCAAGAATTTTCCGATCATAAAATTTAAGTAAAAAAGGGATTTTTTTTGTCTTTCTTTTTAAATGTACAGTGACTTTTTTTAATTCTTGGAAATAGAAAATTAGACTAAATGCAGATATACTACACTGAGCCTAGGAAAAGGGCTGGTAAATAAAAAAAAAAGATTAAAATAGAAGAGGGAATGCTAAAAAAATTATTGTGCAAACAAATGTTTATTCACAAATAGAATAGACCAACCGCTCCAAATATAGTCATCACTTTTACTGTTTTTATGACAATCCCTCAATTGTCATGAATCACACAACTCAATCAGATTCCAGTCGAACCGTCTCAAATTTCCCGGAAACAGAACGTTAATTTGTCGGTAATTATGAACTTTAGTTGGCCAAATTCCTAGCATAAAATTGTGCGTGCGCATTATCTACCTTAATAAATTTGCTTGTATAGTTTTTCTTATGAGATTTAAATGAATAAAAATACATTTCGTTCTTATCGACTTAATTGTTATTAAGAACACATTTTATGATATTTTTGTTGTGCACTGTCTTATCAACGCATTTTTGTTTGTATGAGAAATAAAAATTTTATTTCTGAAACAAACAAACAAAAATGTGTCGATAAGAATGAAATGTATTTTATTCATTCAATTGTTTCAGAAAATCTCATAAGAAAAACTATACAAGCAAATTTGTTAAGGGAGATAATGCGCACGCACAGTTTTATGCTAGGAATTTGGTCAACTAAAGTTCATAATTACCAATTTGTCTAGTATGCGTCTTCATATGATTGTTTCAAATTGAACTTGTATTCGCTTGTAAATACAATTTCAAAATTTAAAGAAAGATACACAACAGAAAACAAACAAACAAAAAAACAGAAAAACAAACAAAAAAACATATTTGAGAGAAAAGTATACGTAATATTTTTTACTGCTGATTTTTGTTTATTTTTAACTTCGCTACAAGTAACATTTTTGTTTCTCTTTCTTATGGGAAATAAGTAATTTTTTTCTCTAAATGTACCTTCTGTGTATCGTGACCTATAACGTATTTACATCAAGAATACACGACATAACAAGTCACTGCCGAAGGGAAATTAGGTAATGGTTTCAACCAACAAATCAGCAGACTTTTTGAACGGTTCAATCAGTATCAGCCCACCAACCTCAACCCAATATTGCTCTGGCGATGGAGAATGATGAGAGAATTAGTTTTGTCAACAATTTACGGACCATATAACCTTTAGGCACGCCATATGCGATCTCGATTCAGATGGACATGTTTTTATTTACACCGTCAAAATCCGGTTGTTTGGTAACAGACGGTTTTTAGAGTTTTTAAAACTATAAAACTAACCCCTAAGCCTAACCATAACCCCTAACCCTAACCCCTAACCCTAGCGAAACATTTTTTTAAATAAATACTTTTTTAATAAAACTATAAAAGAAAGACAAGTTTTATATTAAAAGAGTTTTTATTTAATCAGAAGAGAAATGCATGCAGATATGTTTTTTTCAATAGTTTTTTTTTAAATAAAAATATTTTTTTATTTACAAAAACCTTAAACAAAAAACAAGTTTACCCGGGAATAGTTGTTGTTGTTAGCCTATGTGAAAAAATTAATTTTGCACTAAAGATAAACTAATATTGTTATTTAAAAAAAAACCTAAAACGAAAGACATGTTGATTTATTTTCCATGTGCCTCTACGGATAATTAATATTAAAAAGTATTTATTTAAAAAAAATAAATATTAGGAGTTAGTTTTATAATTTAAAAAAACTCTAAAAATCGTCTGTTAACAAACAACCGGATTTTGACGGTGTAAATAAAAAACATGTCCTTCTGAACCAAGATCGCAGTTGGGGTGACTAAAGGTTACATGGTCCCAATTTACAATAAATATTACTACGATTTTTCTTTCGTCTTTGCATTTATCTACACATCTTATTCAATGTATGTGTTTGTCTGAGAATCATGAACAATCACAGAGCCTCCCTGTCGGCTGGAGCTTTAGAATATCCTGACTGCAAAGGTTTCAAATACACTCAATGGGGCTACCTGTTGGCCGTAGGTGGCGACCTGTGATGCTTAAGGACGGAAGCCTGATATCTGAGCAGTCTATGGCATGCAACACGACACTTTTTCTCATACCTAGGTTAGATTGGCGGCCGGAGAGGACCCCTCCGATAAATCGACTAGTCATCAGACCTTAGCACGAATATGATTGTCCTGATCCTATTGCCCTCCTGGCAAACGCCAACCTTTTTATCATCCTAATTCTAAAACTCTGGGAATTGACATGTATCCCTTCATCGCCATTGCTCCCAGGTCCACTCTGAACCGGAGTGGTAGAACCTGTTAGGGCCCCATCTATAGGTTAATTAGAAAAACGCGTGTAAAAATGTGTTTAAAAATTTGAGTTAGGTTGTATCTAGTAGTGAGGTTTCAATTCTGGAGCTCTGGGGAGTGTGGAGTATCCATTCATTGCTATTAATTCCAGGTCTACTCAAGCCAGAGTGGTAGTACCTGTTAGGGCCCCATCTATGGGTTAGATAGATTAAAATGTTTTTAAAAATATGTTTAAAAATGTGTTTCTAAAAAAATTGAATATACAAGAATGAATAAAACAAAAACGACTTTGGCATAAAATAACCCAAGGGCTGGCATACCTTAAAATCCAATCAACCAACTAGTCAGCTATATCTGGTGTAGGACAGAAGTGATGGATTCATGACAGTCCCAAGGGTATTAGCCTTAAATGGAACATAAACTGCTTCGACCAGAATTTGAACTCGGCTCGTCGATTCCACGTTTCTATCGTACGTACATGTACGCATGTATCTAGTATTTCCATGTAGCCCAATATATTTCTGTTAAATATATTAAGACTTTGCACATATAGATATTAACCAACCCATCCACACGAGCAGGATGCGACACAAAGTCAATTTCTTAAGCGGAGTTTAACAGGTTTTAATTCAGAGTTTTCCTTTTCCTAGACTTGTTACCTAGTCATGGTTCAAGAGCCCAGTCTGCCCTGCTATTTACCCACAGCTGGAGGGAGAATTGGATTCATACCTTTCCCAAGGGTTTTAGCGCCATGTAAAATATAAACAG
>CM042141.1:33700572-33723072 GCA_023376005.1 Doryteuthis pealeii
CCGATGTGATCTCTCTGTTGATCGTAAAATATATACACCAATGTAGGTATTTATCAGCTAAAACATCGCTCCTTAATGGCAATGTCGTCAGACGAGAGGTTAAGAAACTGGACTGATGAAAAATCAGTCTCGTTCGCTCCTGGTCAGATGTAGTTGTTGTGTCTAGCCACACTGATGATACGTGAAACTTCGAAACACGTGTCTGTGGATATATATATATATATATATATATATATATATATATATATATATATGAGACATGATACGTCAAAATATGACTGTATGTGGATGACACTATATATATGCTTCTCACCCATGGTGGCTTGAGCTTTCAAGATTGAGCAGACAGGTCTAGCTCCCAGTGTGATTAGGGCCACAATCCGACCAAAGGAACTCTGGCGAAAATCCAGAGTGTGTCCCCATCAGCGTCAGGAATCAACGGCTTTTGGTGTACTTGTCACTGCGACTGCGAAAAATCTGTGGAAAACAAGGGAATCCTCTTCTCCTAACTGGTATAAGCATGCGGGGTTTGAGGACGGCTTGTGAATTTTCTTATTTCCTTGTTACCCCTTCCCTGAATACAGCACATATGAATTCGTTGGAAGGAGCCGGCTCAACTGACCAAGAGTGAATGCCGTCACAGAATAAAGCAGTTTATATCAATGGGGGAAATTGATTATCTATACTAGCAAATATATGCACCCACCGGGTGCAAGTATTTAAGTTTTAATGTAATAAAATATTGTATTAAATTAGAAAGGCTAATGAAACTAAATAAGAATACAGATAAAAAGATTTGAAACAGAGGGAGTATAATAAAAGATTTGAAACAGAGGGAGTATAATAAAAAATGAAACAACTGAAACTTACTCTTCCATCACTCTCGTCTTTTATTGTTATTTTTTCTAATTTAAGTATTTAGTTAAAAGAGGAAGTAAATAATAAAATGACAGTTATTTTATCTTGTTAATGGATTTCATTTAAGATTCATTGAAGAGATGTTTGCTTATATTCATTAAAATAAAACCAAACAATTAGAAATTAATAATACTAAGCACATATTTATTAAATTCGATTTTTTAATATTAATATGCAAATTAGCCTTCCCGTTTACACTGTAAACCGCTATTTTGTTGTATATATAAATATAATTGCATGATGAGTAGTATGTAGATATGGTTAACAGTATTAATAATGTAAGACAATTTTATTAATAATTGAGGTTAAATAAAAATAAAATCATGGAGAATGTGATGTCAATAACTAAGAGAATTGTGACTTGAGTAGGAATATAGATTCGGTTACAGACAGAAAAACACACAATCTCCATTATAATAAGATGTAATGAAAAAAATATAACAAGGAAAGACTTAAGAAAGATTTATTCTTCTTAGAATGATTGCTACACTTATCGTGACTTTAGATAGGTTAGTAGCTACCAAAATGTTCGATCGACTTGTATTATCAAACTCGACCACGTCCTCACTTAGCTCTACTTTCTTTGTCCAACGTCACTTTCTCGCAATTCCGTAATGCTCACTCAAGCTTGCCTAAATAAAATTAAAACCCCCTCTTCAGCGAGTAATTTGACTCTATATTTACCTACCCCACTTCTACACTGCGTCTCATTTCCGGTCTGCTCTTATTTTTTTTTTAAAGTCACTTTCGGGCGTCACTCTTTATCTGGCCACGAGGTAAGCGATGTTCTATTTTTTCTTAAGCTAGAGGGGGTAATCACAAAATAGCGGAGGTAATTCTCGATTATAGGGTTGGTCTAGCTCAGTCGGTAGAGTATTCGGCTAGGAAACACCAGGTTCCTGTTTCGATACCGGCCCTCGCCAACTCAGCGTATGAGTAGCCACAGGGATCTGTCCGGTAAAGTGAGGAGCTGATGGTAGGTGTGGCGCTCCACTTCCGACGCTAAAACAAATCTCCTGGTCTATCGCTAGTGAGAAGGGGATAGACTCCCTCGCTGTCTGGCTGATACCAACATTAGGCCGCCCCGACGACTTCACTTACTTAATTCTCGATTACTTATTACAGTATACCAGGAAATTGAGTTACGAGCGGAACGAATTGAACTCGTAAGTCAAAGTAGATTTGTTCATATATTTGGCATTCTTATCAGTTGCACATTATTAGCGTTAGCGTGCCTGGTTTATCCATTCTCTGTAAATTCTTATTAAGGTATTTTTATTATTTTTATAGAATAGGGAAAAGAAAAGAAGAAAAGAAAATAGAAAACCTTAACACCAGATGATTAAAATCTTTCTATATTGGCCGCCATTGTTATCTTTCTTTTCCATTAAGGGGATTAGCGTTCAACTGACGGATTAATTGAACACACAACAATTGGAGAAGAGGAAAAAAACATCAACTTCAAAATAGATTTCTCTGCAGTAGCTGAATGGATTCAAACAGGAAATCCGGGTATTTTTTTTTTCACAGGCATAATTTTCTCCACCACTTTATTTCAATCGAGTTACCTCCCTTCTTTCCTCGGTTTGATCTCTGACTAAACTGTCAAATTAAAAGGTTAATGTATAAAAAAAACAAAAGAAAAGATAAAAAAATAGAATAAAAAGAGAAAAGGTTTTATATAAACAGATTCATATAATATGACTGTCTAAATAATAGATGAACAATATGTCCACTTAGAACGTTTATTTGACAAGAGCGACTTTACGTTTAACGTTTATAATTCTAAATTTTGCAGTAAGATCTTTAATGGCGAATTGTCGAAGACAATTTCTAACTGAAAATAAAAGTTAAAAAAAAAACACAAACATGTTGCCTGTCAATCTGCCAGTGTTAAGTGATTTAATACAATTTGAAGCGACTGATTTTTCTTTTTCTTTGTATTTTTCACTTTATTCGTACTCTCCCGCTATTTTCCTACTTTTTATCGATTAGTACTGTCTTTCTTTCCTCTGTGTAATAAAAGAGAGCTGTCTGTTATTGTCCATAAAAAAGTCGACCTCCAGCCTCTTGCAAAAAGCAGAGCACAGGAAGTAATTACATTTTTATAGGTGTATTTAATTGTAATTTTCTTTTTTTTTAATTAATGTAAATTTAATTGATATAACTTTAACTGCTTCAAATAACCTTTTTCCACAACCTCCGACTTTCTTTTTTACAAATTGTGTATTTTTAATTAATTAATCTATTTATTTATGTATTTTTTAGTTTGTTTCTTGATGCCCTGCACATAATGTTTGCGCATTGGAAACAATTCTTTTAACTGACTATGTTTTTGTGTCGATGCGTCTGTAGATGAACGGAAACTAGTTAGATTAAAATGCGGAATTAAAAAAAAACTCTCGGTTCTTCAAGCCGTCCCCGTCCTCCGTACCGTTGACGTTATCCCTAACATGACTGGCTTGGTCCCTTCCTCTCGAATTTTCACTTGTTACGACTTGTTACAATATTAATGTGGCCCACGCTCGTTATTTTTTCAATTATCCGGCACACCGTGAAAAAAGTTTGGTAATAAGTTATTTGTTTTTTTTTTTTTTAATTATGGAATTAGCTCTAGTCCTGGTCCTCTTGTCGGGATTAGATTATCAGGTTGTACCTATAAATCCCAAATAATTTTATGCTTCTCATTCTCTTGGGCAGATTCTGGTTTGTGCATATACCACTTGGCGGTATGGTCAAAATTGTATTTATTGAATAATACCCCGTGGATTAGATTTCCCAACCAGTCGTACCGACTGGTTGTCTTATAACTCTTTTTGTGGTAGTTTTCTGCACAGCTAGACTGTTTTCAACAATATATGCTTAAATACACTAAAAAACTTTTTTCCTGAATCTGACCTGCTAAAATGGGGGTGCGTCTTATATGTCCGTGCGTCTTATATGCCGTCAAATATGATAATTGGTTTTTATGACAATACCTTTTGCTGCTATTGTAAAATATCCAGTTTGTCTTTTGAGGTTTCAATTTTTTAGCCATATGCAGGTCTTTTCGTGTTCAATCTCTCTGGTTTGACAGTTATTAGATAACTCCTTGCGATTTTTTCACACTAAGGTTAGTTGTTGAACTTTCACTGAAGTCAGAGGGACACCAAATCTACTCAGGTCTACAGGACTCCTCTCAGTACTGTAAACGTTCTTAACGATGCTGTTTTCTGGATGGTTTTGATTCTTGCTCTGATATCCAATTTTTCAGGTCTTTTTTTCAAATCCTTGGGAACGGTTTCAAATATAATTGGTATTGCCTTTACAGTCGTGTTTCACAGGTTCTTTAGTTTTTTGTAAGGTGCAATATTTATCTACGTAATCGATTTCTTTCATTTTTTGGGGGGTGGGGGGCAGTGAACGGCAAAACCGACTAAATTAATTTTTTTGATAATTAGTACTAGATTGGTCTTCTGACTGGGATTAGGTGTTCCATTTGTATCTCAAAATCCCAGAAAATATTTGACGTCTCATTCTCTAGACATGATGCTGGTTTGTACATATACCGTTTTTAGTATGGTCAAAACATAATTTCTTGCACAATTCTCTGTGGATCACCCAGTCGCGCCTTGTCTTTTACACCTTGTTATAGTTTGCTGCATTTGCTTATTATGTGATTAAGGTGTTTGTCCTGTTCTCTTACTTGCCATTCTACTGCATCTTATCTATTTCGCTTTGATATAGCATTTTTGATATAGAATAGTTTTGTGCTGCTATTGTTAGTGATTCAGTATCTCTCTGAGTTTTCCCTTTCTTAGTAATATCCATATACTTGTTTTTTCGTACCAATTATATTTTCTATTTTTTATCGAGGTTCTGTGTGTTCATATACTGTAGTTGCTGTTACTGACTGCTGTAATTAATCTTTCTTGGCTCTTTTAGTGTATTAATCGAACCTCGAAATGTCCCAGCTATGCAATTCTCAATGATCGGCTATTATTATTATTATATGAGTTTTTTCACACCAGAGTTAGCTGATGGTGTTTCATAGTATTCTGAGTGACAGCATCTTCTCATGTCTCCAGGTATCTTCTGGGTATTCCAGCTGATTTCAACAATGTCGTTGACTGGATGGCCTCTGATTCTAAATTCATTTAGTCCGTTTTTTAAACTATGGACGACCGTCCAAGGGTCCCAATTACAATTGGTATCACCTTCCCCCTCATATGCCACAATTTCTTCAATTTTCTAGAAAGGTCAGGTTATTATCATTATTTCACTCCATGTGAGTTTTTCACATCAGCGTTAGCTGATGCCCTTTCACTAGAGTCTGAATTAAAACAAGTCTCCTCGGGTCTCCAGGACTCTTCTGAATATTGTAGCCGATTTCCACAATGCTGTTTTCTGGATGGCGTTAATTCTTCCTCCGATTTCTTGTTCTATTAAATTCATTAGTTTTTCATACCAGTGTTAGCTGATGTCTTTCACTGGATTTTGAGTGACAACAATTCTCCTCAGGTCTCAAAGACTCTTCTGAGTATTCCAACCGATTTTAACAATGCTGTTGTCTGGATGGTCTCAATTCTTCTGATTTCCAATTCCTCCAGTCTATTTTCTAAACCTTTGGAGACTTCCCAAATGCACCAACAACAATTAGTGTCACTTTCACCCTCGTATTCTACAACTATTTCAATTCTCTAGTAAGGTCTAGGTATTTTTTCTATCTTTTCGTTTTCTTCAATCTTCATCTTAATGTGAAACTTGATCTAAATGATGTAAGTTTCTCAAGCAATATTAAGAAAAAAAAACCTTGATTTGTGAAGGACAATGCACATCATTAAAATTTCAAGAAATATCTTTTGCTTCGTCATCAAAATTTCCTTATTTACTTGTGCGTATTCTTCAGGCTTTTTTTTTTCTTCTTTCTATTCTTATGTTTCTCGCAGACAAAAGTCTGTACAGAAAAAAAAACCTCTTCTTTATCTAGTCTTACCGGATCATGAAATAAGCGCAGCTTTACCAAAAAAACAATTTTTTATTTCGTCTTTTTCATACGTGTTTTTTTTTTCCATAAATTTCGCTCACTTGTGATAAAAAAAAACAACAACAAAAGAAAGCGGATATATTTTCTAATACGTACACAGTCGGCGCCGGTCCGTACGTAAAAAAGAAAGAACAACAAGTATCGTTTGCTTTCCAAAACTGAATGCTGTAGAATGAGTCTCTTACAGCTCTTTACGTAGATAAACCAGATGCAAAGTTGACTAATGATAGATCACGTTGAAGTAGTCGAAGAGTCGAACAAGGAAAGAAGATGCTGTCGAGGGAAGTTTTGTTTTTGTTGTTATTTGGCGAAAGGAAGTCGCTGAGGAAAACACAACCTGCAGAGAAGAGGTTAAGCGTTATCTTATTAGATGAGAAGGCCGGATAAGGGTGAAGTGGCCGGTCATCAGCCTTGTTGGCCATCGATCACTGTAAACGCAGTATATCCATCGATTTTGGGCTGCGTGCCAACCAAAAGGCTATTTTAGATAGAGTTTTATCTCTCTGCCGATCTTAGGCTTTGTTATTTTTCCATATTTATTTTTTGTTTGTGTTTTGGAAGCAACTCAATTTACTGTTCAGGTTTTAACATCTTTTTTTTCAGCTGCAGTGGCTGGGGAAATAAAAAAAAATTGATTAATATTTTTTGTCTGTCAAATGAAAAATCAAAGATCAATGTGACAAGAATACATTTACGTAAATAAAATCACTTATTTATATTTATATTTATAAAGGTGAGCTCAGTAGGGCGCGGGGCCAAAGGGTAGATGTCAGAAGAATGCCTTGCTCCGATTTGTCATGCGTTTTGGCTAGGGTTAAAGTATGGTAAATTTTCAGGATATATCACCTACGAGCGGTAACACCATGATAATTTAATTATAACAACGTTTAATATGCCTTCTTAAGAGCAATTGTAAAAAAAAATAGTTCGATATGTAAAAAGTATGACAATCTTGATTTAATTTTGGCTCTTTTTCTTTCTTTCCTACCTTTTTTTCATCTTTTCATTATGTTCGATTAAAAAATATCATTATCGCTTCGGAGCGCTCTTCACTCTCTCTACCTTTCCTCTCCTCTCTTTCTTTCTTTCTTTTCTTAGTATAATTTTCTGTGTAGCATGTCATTTTTCCTTTCTTTCTTTATAATTTTTCTTTATAATAAAAACGGTATAGTCTATTATTCTAGTGAGGTGTCGACACTCAGAAGAAATGAGTTCGGTAGATAAGCAATACCAGATTATCGCATTTTATCTTGGACAATTTGTACGGTTTCCTTTTTAACCAGGGGGGTTGAAAGTTGATGACGGTTGTATCTTTTAGGAACACAAGTTTTATTATCACCAGTTATTGTTGGATAGGAAGCAAAAAGAAAAAATATCGTTATCCGGGTATTTGCAGTAATGGGCATCGGGGTTACTTTTCGGGTTGATTGATTAAATTACCCCCCCCCTAAAAAAACCAACAGTATAGCCACCTTGTTGGCTAAGGCTGCAAAATACGCCGTCTGCACCTCTGCAGAGGAGTAATACTCTTCCCTTAATGGGAACCGCTGTTACCTCGTTGGGTACATACATGGAGAGAGTGGACTTGTGAGACAGAGACAGAGACAGGTGGGGAGAGACAGAGATACAACATTGACTTACTTGTGTCTAGTTCTGTTTTCTTTCTATCTTCTTCCTTTCGGACCATCTGTGATCGTCTAAATTCTTCTTTACTTCTTTCTATCTTCTTTGTCTATTCTATCTAAGGGTTTATTTTTTTTAAAGCCATGCAAATAATTAACAAGATTTTTTGTCTTGATCAAAGCTTTATTGCCCATTTTCTAACTCAACGCGCGGTCTGAGTTCAACACCGCAGTCACACGTCTGCACTGCGTCGCATTTTGCTTGAAACTGGTTACGTAACTCTATACCCCGGGACACGCGAGATTCCCGCCTTCGGGGTCAAAGTTCCCAAACGTTTATTTTTTTCACTTGGGTCCTTTGCATTCTCGCTACAGATGTTGTCAAAACCCGACGCCACCATACAATTATGTAACATGGGTAGCAACCGGTAATGCCTTGGGGTCAGGTTTGAAGTAGCTGAGCGTTTTTTTATTATATTAGTGCTTGAATGTAGTGGCTGAAGGTCAACCAACCTTCATTATTTGAAAAAGAAACTGATCTAATATAGATTTTCCCGTTGTTTCACACCAGTTTATATCAAGTATGTTCTTCTATAAACCAATATAATTATTTTGTTGGGAATAGATCTGTGTTTGATCATTTTTATCTAACATACTGACGAATTGAATTTACTAGATACTAATCCATCTATTCAGTCTATATGAGGTAAGTTGAAATCTACAACGATTAAAATATTTTGAAATTTATCCGATGCAAAATGTTCCTACTTCAATTGTTCTAGAAGTTTATAATCATCTTCTTTACTCAAATTTCTCTCTCTCTCTCTCTCTCTCTATATATATAATATATATATATATATATATATAATATATGATCATTTCCCCGGAAATTTGATCTCTCAGTGACCGTAAAATACATAAACATTCCTATGTACTTAATATAGTTTAAAAACACCAGCTGTCAGTGGACGAGGGGATAAGATATCGGACTAGTTTGACAGTCTGAGTTCGACCCTAGCCAAGGATAGTTGTGTCTAGCCACACTGAAGAGGCGTAAAACGCCGAAACACGTGTCTGTGGATGACTTATTAATATATGCTCCCATAAATTTGGTAATGAGCTCTCTAATTTGTAATTTAAAGTAACTCTCACTACTAAGCAAATAAGCAATGATCATTTCCCCGGAAATTTGATCTCTCAATGACTGTAAAATACATAAACATTCTTATGTACTTAATATAGTTTAAAACACCAGTCCTCGCATCAGCTGTTACTGGACGAGTTCGACCCAAGCCAAGGGTAGTTGTGTCTAGCCACACTGAAGAGGCGTGAAACGCCGAAACACGTGTCTGTGGATGACTTATTAATATATATAATACATATATATAACTTTTAAAGAAAGAAAAACTTAACAAACCGTCATCTCGTTATATTTTTATTTCGACCAGAAACTCAAAAAATGGGTGTTAGCCTCATCTGACGGGTTTTACATTTTTCATTTTTTAAATTTCTGGTTGAAATAAAATATAACGGGGTGAAGATTTGTAAAGTTTTCTTTCTTTGAAAGTTATATATTCCTCTGTATATAATTAATTTATTGATTATCATACATTGAGCTCTTTTTAGGGATTTATAAAAGTCATTGTATGAGTATATAGTTTTGCACATACAAGAATGGTTGTACAGTTGAGATTTCGATGATCCCAAATAGAATCATCCATTACTTTCATCATTTGGATTACATTCCATATATATATATATATATATATATATATATATATATATATATATATATATATGGAAATAAATCCGACAATATTAAGAAATTTGACAAAACAAGTGTTCCGAAAATAGGATGAATTTATTTATCAACGTTTAAATGTTTCGGTTTCTTTGAACCTTTATCAGGATGTGTCTTGGGGTAAAGAAATTGATGGATATTGTATAGATGACAGGAGATGAAAATCTTTATAAAGTATTTGTTGTGTAATTGTATTTGTTCAGCGTTATATTTATAAAGACGATTTGCGATCCGCGCACGCGAAGATATGATGCGTGACGCAACTCGAAGAAATCCATTCAACAAAAGACAAGAAAAAGTATTAATGGACTGATTTTATGAGAACAAAGGGAACAAAGTGGGAATGATAACTAAATAATTAAATGAAGCCTGGTATTTGTTATATATATATATATATATATATATATATATATTATATAATATATGCTTACGTACCTATAAGAATTATACTATTCTAAGAGGTATGTTTATTTCATTATTCGGAAGACCATTTGTTTGGACTTCGACGATATCAAATATAATTTTCCGTAGCAGTTGTGTTGTAGAAGTTTCCCTGTCAGCTTGGCAGTTTTCAAATTTTTCGCAAAATTGTATTTGGCCATAATTTCCAATTCGGTTCTAATTAATTCGATTCGCTATTTTAAAAGATGCATGTACAATAATAGCAGTATCCCTCCCCAAATTCGTAGTATTTTTCCTATTTTCCAGCATTAATTTAAAATTTGATATTTCTGTTTCCGGTTGCTTTTACATTTTGCGCAAATAAATATGTTTCTGTAATAAAAATCTATATATTAATATTCGTGCTCCTTAATTGTACGACCGTTGTCATCTTGCAACGCCCTCTGTTAAAGATCAGATCAGCAGATCGTCTTAGATAAAATGCAAAAATGTAAATCCCGCTTATCTGATGCTGCTTATCCACCGAATTATTATTTCTCATGAGTGTGAGCCCCTCAGCTAAATAATGGAACATTTCGTTTAAGATTATTATAAAATTACATATTGAACTGACTCAATAGCTCTTAAGTAAACATATCAAACGTTGTAATAATTAAATTACCATATTGTGGTATATCCCCAGGTCCGGCTAATATTTCATAACAAGCAATTTTGAATATTTTATTTTGATTCTTAACAAATTTTGAGTTTTAAGCAAAAAATAGATATTGCAATACTCAGCTTCTTTTATCGTTAAGAACTGGATTTGAATTATTTAATGTATTTCTAACTCATCAAGCAATTAAAAACTAAATTTAAAATTGTCCCCCAAAATATTATTATTTTCTAACTTGATTTTCAGTGAAACTTTTCGAAGACAACAATATTCTAGTTACAACAATGAAACTTGAATAAAGCTTATTATTATCTTCCAAATTTTTGAACTATTCGAAAGAAGAAACATTTTTAAAAAAAAACTCCTGATGATTTTTCTTTTTAAATTCAGCTTACGGAAATAATGAAAATTATGAACGAAAACAATGTTTACATTTGCGTACTGTTAAATCAACTGTTTACATTTTCGTACTGTTAAATCAACTGAAATTTAAAGTAACCATTGGTTTCTTTAAATTTCACTTGGTTACAAACCAAAAACAAGTTATGACTATCTGCTTTTTTAACAAATTCTATGAAAAATGAAAATAAGTTTGAAATAGTTTTTTTTAAAATATGTTGGGGAAAATATTGGCTAAACTTGCAAATTGATCGGAAAATTAGGGTGACCCAGAAAAACCAGAACCCACAAATTTTGTAATAAAACTGTTAATTTTAACCTGGGGGCTTTAGGGTTGGGGTTTAGATTTAGGGTTTGGGGTTGGCGTTAGTTTGTATATGGTATTTTACGCGTGGTGTAATGTTTAAAGTCGTGGGAGATGGACTCGTCGCCCCAAGTTCAAATCCTGGATGTGGTAATTGCATTTGACTTAGCGCTAATACCCTTGGGAAAGGTATGAATCCTACTCTCCCTCCAGCTATGGATAAATAGTAGGGTACACTGGTCTCTTTAACCTTGGTTAGGCAACCCTTCTAGGAGAAGGAGAACTCTGAATCCAAACCTGTTGAACTCCGCTTAAGAAATTGACCTTGTGTCACATCCTGCTCGTGCGGAGGGTTCGGTAAATATATATATATATATATATATATATGATATTTTACATTTCCTCGTTTATATTTTCATTTACGTTAATAGCGTTTTCTTTGTTTTGATTTTCGTTTGTATTATATTTAATGTTCTTTTTCTTTGTCTTTTTTATCTCTCATCTGCTTGTGTTCTCCAAATGCAGTTTTTCTTTCTGTTCTGTTAAGTTTTGATATATCCATATATTTTCATATTTCATGTGCATTTCGATTTTTCTTGAACCAAAACCCAAATAGGACCCTGAAAGGTATTCCGATCCGGGTCAGAGTGTACCTGGGCATAATGGCAAGAAAGAGGTAATCCACACTCCCTAGAACTCAAGAACTGGGCCTCACCGCCGGATTCAGTTTAGGGTCATATCCAGGAGATAGCGTTTCTTTTTTGAGTGGGGAGGGGGGCTTTTCCTCTGCTGAAGATGCAGTGGATAGGGTGGAGTTTATATTGACAAACCGGCCCTGTCATATAAGATACAGTGTCGGTTTAGCTCGGTTAGTAGAGCATTCGGTTAGGAATCGCAAGGTCCCTGGTTCGATACCGGCCCTCACCAACTCAGCGTATGAGTAGCACAAGGACAAGTGCAGCAAAGTGAGGAGCCTATGGTAGGTGTGGCGCTCCATCTCAGACGCTAAAATAATCTCCTTGGTCTAGCACTAGTGAAAAGGGGATAGAATCCCTCGCTGTTTGGCTGGTACCGACATTAGGCAGCCCCGACAACTTTACTTATATTGATAATGAATGACGATATGTTTAAAAAATATGGATTTGGCTTACCGGCAAATTTTTTTACTCTGCTTTAAAAAAAATGATCTTGTGCCGCATCCTGATCACGGTGGAGGTGTTGGGCAAACACATCTCACAAACAAGTCCAATAAGAACACGTTCTCAATCGTACTAGTTTTACGCTGTGCTGCTAATGATTCTTATTCTGCTCGTGTCTGCATGACGCAAGCGACCCACAATTTAATGAAGACTAAGTAGCAATCTTTTTTTTCATTTTGCCAACTGCTGTGAAGATAACTATTCAGAAAAGGGTTGGCAAGAACTATCTGGTGGATAAAGCGATGCAACGCCATGAAATGGAAACGTGCCTCTAGAGGGTAAGACCTGGCATAATCCCAGGCGAAGTAGCCTCGTGAGATCTGCCACATTCTCACTAATACCGTGCCAATATACGGAGACAGGCTAGTCCGCTAATATTACGAGACCCTTGCGGCCGCGTCTTTCTGTGATGGATTAAACTCAAAATAGGAGTGCATCTATTTCAAATCGCTCTATCCTACGGATGATGTGAGCTACGTCCCGTGGAGATGTTGACCCGTTCTTCAAGTGCGCTAAAGAAATGGCGCTGCCAGTTACGTTCAAGATAATGCAATTCATTCGATCAACTTTGACGCCACGTCAGGATTTGACACCGATGACCTCCAAAAACTTTGCAGCTCAGGCTGGATTCACTGAAAACGATAATGGCGTCAGCGTGGAGAATCATTAATTTTATCTATCCTGGCACAGAATTGGGTAAGCGGAATTTTCGGAAACCAAATAGGTCATTGGCAGTAAAATCTTCGAATTGAGTTGGCTGTTTAATATCAGCATTTTTTTTGTTTTGTTTTTTGTTTTGTTGGTTGTATATATTTACCAACTGCTCCGCACGAACAGGATGTGACACAAGGTCAATTTCTTAAGCAGAGTTTAACAGGTTTGAATTCAGAGGTTTAGTTCAGTCGGTAGAGCGTCCGACTAGGAACCACAAGGTTCCGGGTTCGATACCGGCCCTGGCCAACTCAGAGTAGCACAGGGATCTGTGCGGTAAAAGTGAGGCGCTGATGGTACGTGAGGCGCTCCACCTCAGATGCAAAAACAATCTCCTTGGTTTAGTGAAAAGGGGATGGACTCTCTGGCTCTCAGACTGATACCGACATTAGGCCACCGGACGACTTTGCTTTACTTTTACACTGGTTACTAACGAAATGTAAAGAGCCCAATCTGCTCAACTATTTACTCATGGCCGAGGGAGAGTAGTTGGATGCATACCTTTTCCAAGGGGATTAGCGCTCTGTGAAATGCAAACATCCTCGTCCAGGATTTGAACTCGGGTCGACGAGTCTATTACACCACACTTCTGCATGGTTGGTTGTATGGCTGGTTGGTTAGTTGGATTTTTGTTGTAGAGGAGTTAACACCCCTACAGGATGGACTGGCCATAGCCTATAATAGTCGACGTAGCAGTGATAGAAACGGAAAAATTATATTCGGACAAAATCATTGAATTTGACTACAAACATTTGACCCTCCTCATTCTTGTAAGTTTTGTTTTTGTCACTTGTTCTACTTCTTGTTTTTATGTAATAAGTATCTGTTAGCACTAGATACACGTGCTGAATAAAATATATATCATGCACACTATTTTCTGTGTATCTTTTACCACCTCAACGATACAATAATTTTATGGCATGTTTTAATTTTACGCCAAAGATGTTTTTGGTTCATTTATTCTTGTTGGGGTTTTAATTTTTTTAAACTTATTTTTTAAACAGATTTTGTTTTATATTTGACACATAGATGGGTTTCTAACAAATACTTACAACTCCGGTTGAGAGTGGAACCTGGGAGTAATGACAACGAAGAGATATTCAAATAAAATAAATATATAGAAAATAATTCTTATTAATCTATTTATAGATATAGATAAGTGATTTATTTTTAACTTTCTAAATCCCGGGCAACGCCAGATAGTTCTGTTAGTAAATAATACATTTATAATGAAATTCTTGTTACAATTAAAGCATCACAATATGTTCAATAATAGCATGTTGAAATGATGATAATACTAGGATTTTGGGACTGGTATCTAGGAGGAGCAGGATACGGTTTTCTTCTAAAGATAAGAGTTATTTCAAACCAAATAAAATGAATGTATTGAATGCTGATCCCATTGATAGGCAAGGTGTCACCACTTAAAAAATACGTGTGTATTTAGCCAATTCTATAGTAGAGTAGGTCGATTTTTTACTTTTTAAAAATATAGAATTGTCCATCTATGCGAAAGTTGTGAGTTAGTATGCTGAATACTGATACAAAAACATTAGATCTTTTACATGCACCATTGTTTAAGGAAATAGCATCACCGATCGTCTACTAGAATGCACTAAAAACCCTCGTTTTTCTTGAGGTTAAATTTTGCGAAAACGAGGGTTTTAGTGCATTTTAGTAGACGACCTTTGATGCTATTTCCTCAAACAATGATGCAAGCAAAAAATCTAATTTTTGTATCAGTATTCAGTATACTAACACACAACTTTCGCATAGATGGACACTTTGATATTTTTCTAAGTTTTTTTTTAAGTGAAAAATCGACCAACCCTATTCTACAGCCCAAGTCGACAGAGCAGGGAAAATATGCTATTAAGCAGAGAAACCGAACCAAACCAAACGAAACCTAGGCGGGTTAAAATAATAGATGTTAAAATAAGTCAATCAATCAATCATATGTTTTCGATGTCAGAAGAAATGAAACATAAAGAGAACGTCTTTTAAACTAAATGAAACTACGTTTGTTCTTAGTATCAAAAGCATTTGATCAAATGTTGCTTGAACACAACTGCTGCTCATATATTATGCATTCTCGACACAAATAAACAGCAAAACTGTGTATAGTTAGCGCATAGATAAAAGCAATAAATATATTCAATAGCTTTGCGATTTATATCACTCTAACCACATCCTTTTTTTTTCTTTATTCTTTTCTACGTGTTGCTGCACGTTTGACGAAGATAGTGAAGTATTCACTGGCTAATGGCACATCCCTTTACGTATAATGTCTCTCTCTTCATGACATTAAACTTTTGGCAACATTATCATGAATGATTGATAGAGAAAGAGTCTACTTATTTGGCAAAACAAAATACATCAAACAGGCGAAAGGGGAAAAAGGGAATACGATAAGATGAAGTGTTTTATAAATTATTGAAATCCAGTCTCACAAGCCACCCATTCAATGCGCATAAAGTTAAAATAAATTAGACTGTCGGGATTCAAATATTTAACTCCCAAATTCTGTTTACCCCAGACGATTATTATAATGGAGATTCGTTGTCTGTCTTCTAACCGAAGTCTATTTATTTGGCTAAGCAAAATACATCAAACAGGCGAAAGGAGAAAAAAAAGGAATGCGATTGATTCGAATGCTTAATACCGAAATTCTCTTTACCACCCAAAAAACACGATCAAATCTTATTATATTGAAGATTCGGTGTCTGTCTTGTAACTGATGTCTATTTACTTGGTTAAACAAAATAAATCAAACAGGCAAGAGGAGAGAGAAAGGGTAATCGAATGCTTAATTCAGAAATACTTTTTACCTCAGACCAAGATCACATCTTATTATAATGGAAATTCGGTGTCTGTCTTGTAACTGAAGTCTATTTATTTGGTTAAAGAAAATATATCAAACAGGTGACGGAGAAAAAGGGTTTGCGATGAATTCGAATGGTTTATTCCCAAATACTGTTTACCCCAGACCAATATCACATCTTATTATAATGGAAATTCGGTGTCTGTCTTGTAACTGAAGTTTATTTAATTGGTTAAAGAAAATATATCAAACAGGTGACTGAAAGAAAAAAGGGAATGCGATGAATTCGAATGGTTTATTCCCAAATACTGTTTACCCCAGACCAAGATCACATCTTATTATAATGGAGATTCGGTGTCTGTCTGTAACCAAAGTCTATTTATTTGCCTCAATAAAATACAGCAAACAGGGGAAAGGAGAAAAAAGAAAATACGATAAGATGAAGTGGTTCATAAATTATTGAAAATCCAACCCACAAACCAGTCATTCGATATGCATAAAGTTAGAATTAATTTGACTGGTGGGATTCGAATGCTTAACTCCTAATTTGGTTTGCCCCCAAACAAGATCATAGACAAAATAATTGCTTTAAAGCTGAATTAATTTAGCTCAGTTATAATTGCGTTGGTCGTCCTTAATCAGCTAGCTCAAGTCGGTAGTACTGGGTGTTTCTGTTCAAGAAAAATAGATTATACAGTATATAATTAAGATTGATTGATTGATATTAAGGGCATGTCAAACCGGTTGGTTGGTTAGTTGGTTGGTTGGATTTTACGACGTGTTAACCCTTGTTGGGTTATTTTATGCCAAAAACGTTGTTTTATTCATGGTTGATGGGTACTCAGTTTTTTTAAACACGTATTTTTTTCAAACTCATTGTTTTTTTTCTTTTTCACCAATAGATGGGACCCTAACGGGTACTATCATACTGGGTCAGAGTGGACCTGTGGGTAATGTTGATGAAGGCGTACTCGACATTTGCCTGAGCACCAAAATTGAAACTTCACTATCAGATAGAGTTTAACGACATACCCAGGACATGCAATAAGGACAATAGGGTTGGGAGTCCAAGTAAGGTCCAAAGTGGAGTGTTGCATGACATGGACAGCTGTAACACTATTGTGTTATGGGTTGATTGGCGATCTATTAATTAATTACCAATTAATTAAAACTACCCTAATGATTGATTATGGTGGTTTGTTAATAATAATAATAATAATAATAATAATAATAATAATAATAATAATGTTTATATTGGAGGTATATATTTATCTAAACGAAAAATCCTCACGTAAGCATAAATTATTTAGATTATGGAATTTGATGTATATCATTCAAATTGTGCCAAAATAAAATGATAATTTAATAAATAAGATTCCAGTTTTTGACAAGTTCGTCAAAATTTTCAAAAACTTAGATAAATAAAACAATGGTTGGCCTTGACTCCAAATGGAAAGATACAAGCTAGGCTGGCACAAGGCCATTTAGACACGTAGGCAATAGTATCGAGTGGCTGGCCAATCAGAGACATATGTTAGGGGTGGGGAGGTCTGGATCCCATAAATCACAGACGGTCAGAAGCGATAAGAAGCGAGAGTCATAGAAGAAGAGAGAGGAGAGACCGGGACAGAAGGAAGACCGGAGAAGAGGGCTTGCCATGGCTCTGGGCCCTTCATAAAACTTTACCGACCGTACTGTTCTCTGAAGTCCCGCCACTCGGTAACGAACCAAGTTAAGTTATCTATTAGCTGTAGGTCGCCAGCCCATTATCAAAATAACATCACCTCGCTCTTCTGACATTATACAAGAATATAATTCATTGTATACATAAAAAAAAAAATGTATATATCTTGTAAATAATTATCAGAAGGCGTTCCTGTTTATTTTGGTTTGACCCCGTTGACAGCTTTTGAGTATCACTTTTCAGCCGAGTTGGAACAGAGACTACAACAGCTTTACGTCAGGGCCCGATAGTATTGTATCATCCACGAAACGACTGTAGTACTTGGCCGGAGCATTGTTCTCATACATACATACATACATAACATCTATACCTTGAGACAGTGCCCCAGCACAGAGTATTATACAGCTCAACTACAAGGGTTCCATCCTTAAGCATCATGGGTAACCAACAACAGTCAAAAAGCGGTGCGATTAGGCAAGTTACTTCTCTGCAGATGTGGAATCGGTATATTCTTAAACCCCCAAGGGATTGGACTGCAAACCATCTGGGGTTAATTTATACCCCAAAAGGTTAGGAAATAAGGAAATATATTTACATTTTTACATGTACTTCTTTTATTTAGATTTACAGATTTGAACGGCATGTCAACACAACTAGGGTTATGTTATGCCTAGCATGTAGGCAATTGCGTTCATTGTACGTTACATTTATTTTGTGGCGATAACTATTAAATCCCAAGTACAATTTGTCTCTATAATATAGTGGCAGAAACGACCGCGGCACCTGGATATGACGGACGAGATTGGCAGGCAGAGGTCAAAAGGTCAGTCAGCAAAATCTGGTTTTAGGAGCTAGAGGCAGTTAGGCGAGACTTGTGTCGATTTGAAAATGACAGTTGCTACCAGCACAGCGAAGAAATGAGTTGACTGATTTAGGGTTTCGGCGAAAAGGCCACTCCCATCGGCGAGGTGTAACGATTTATAGGTGAACAAATGCTTTACCCGACCAAGGAATAAAACATCTCCGCTTATTCTAATATCCTTCTTAACGGATCGAAGATAACATACGTAATAAAACATCGACTGAGAAGTCACAATGTAACATTACCCTTTCCTAACAGAATCATTAATATCATCATCGATGCGCTTTATGTAATAGAATACCATGACTTTTAAAAGCAAGTTGAAGGTACGTTTTGCCTGGCTGTTTAATTGAACTTAGGTTTATTGTTTATATCAGTGACGAGGAGACGTTTTGGTGAAGTAGTGGCTAACGTGTTGATATGTGACATCGTAGTAAGTTCGATGTTCAGCCGCGCTATTACGTTGGAAGAATATTCCAATAAAGTTACATCTGCGTTATTCGGACTATTGTCCCCATCTTCATTATTATTTGTACAACGTTTCGGCCGATATACCCTCCGGCCTTCTTCATGTATTTCTTGTCGGACTCGGGAAACTTCTCGGACTCGGAAACCTTCTTTTCGAACTCGGGAACTTTCTTGTCGTATTCGGGAGCCATCACGGAACTTTGAACCTAACCCTTTATTTACTCCACGGGCGTATCCTGTTCTCATTCCGCTAACCATAGCTGGGGTAGGAGTTGTGTTAATTAATTATTTTTCTAAATTCTTTCAGACAGACAGTGGTGAGTTTTCGGGTATCATCCTCTGTCCTGCGATCCAGATTTCTCATAGACAATGTTATGCTCTCAGGATAATTGTTACGACGGAGGGTCTCTCTTAAGCTGTCCATTTCCTTCTGGTATACTTCATCACTGCTGATGACTTTTGCTCGATGTTGTAAGCAACGGACGATATCTTTCTTTACATTATATGGATGGTGGGAATTGAAGGTGAGATACTGTCCAGTGAAGGTAGGCTTACGATACACGGATGAATTGAATTCTTGCTCTGTGCGAGTTATTAACACATCTAGGAAGGACAATTTGTTGTCTTGTTCTTTTTCCATTGTGAACTGTATAGATGGATGGATTGAGTTCACATGATCCAGTAGTATTTGAACATCTCCCTGATGGGGCCAGAAAATGAATGTATCATCTACGTATCTAAGCCACAAATAATGCAGATAATACTAATCTTCAAGCCTCATCTCAAACATTCAGAGAAAAATATAATAAATGCAAATGTCAGTATGTCATTTTTTCAAAGCTGTAAAACGTTTTTAAGTTGTCACTCATCTAACTACCGAGAAAGCTTATTGCTGCTTAACTTTAATGTTCTAAAGGGAACCAATGCTATGTTTAAGTGTTTTTGGAGGGTTTTTTTAGCTTTGTCAACCACTGTCGGGTTATTCAATGCCAAAGTCATTTTTTTAACCCAATACTGATTTGGATTTACCAACACAAGAACTAAATACCTAAAATGGTGTCGAGAATTTTAGCACCTATCTTTGTAGAAAATAATTATTGTTACTATCTACTAATAGTTGGGGGATGACGGGTATATCCTTTTTCCAAGGTTCAGTTGGTTAATTCTTGTTCAGTTCTTTGAAATCCTAGGAAGACATCACCATTATTGTGCCCATTCATTAATGCTGACCACAGCTGACATTTCAATGAACAGAATAATGGTCATAGCTTTGAGTCTGTCCATGGTCACTGCTATACTTCCAAAACGTTCTATTCATTCTAATTCTATGATAAAGCTCAGAGAAGAAAAGTGAGACAGACTGACAGGACAATAAGATTCAGCTCTGTTGGTTTATATGTTGCTCAAATATATTCCAAAATATTATACAAGAGAATTTAGAATAGTATCACATTCTACAAGCATAGCTAGGTAGTAATATTAGTAGATACTCATTGTAACAGAAAATCTATAGTATTCATTGAAATCCTAAGTAGAAAAAAGTGCAATATTAGTAGTTCTTCTAATCCTCCTCTGTAGTCTTAATCGCAGAATGTTCAATTTACAATTGATTTCAAAACAATTACCAACAATCTGAAATGACTTCTGGGATCTTGACACCAATAAGTCCCCCAGCCCCAATCAGTTTGGAAAGGAACTGAAATTTGCTTTTCACCGGTTGTTAGTAAACAAAATCAACAGCCGGTCGATAAAAACCAGCAACATTTTATACTAAAATAGTTTTTGATTTTATTTTTTTTTTAATTAGTTATTTCATGTTGTTCTTGTTAGCATATGTGAAAAAAATAATTTTGCACTAAAGATAAACTAATATTGTTATTTATAAATAGATAAACTTAAAACGAAAGACATGTTTATTTATTTTCCATGTGCCTCTACGGATAGTTAATATTAACAAAGATTTAATTAAAAAAAGATTTCAGGATGATTTGAATATAATCGCTCCTCTTAATATAAGCCCTAGTTGAGAGCGGAAGATGGAGGAAAGAAATAATCATTCTTGCTAATCACACCAAGCCATACAAATACTCGATATCCTCGAAAATAAGCCCTAGTGTTATATTTTGGAGTGACAATTAATACAATCACAGTATTATATTTTGGAGTGAAAATTAATACAATCTCAGTATTATATTTTAGAGTGAAAATTAATTCAATCTCAGTATTATATTTTGAAGTGAAAATTAATACAATCTCAGTATTATATTTTGGAGTGAAAATTAATACAATCTCAGTATTATATTTTTGGAGGGAAAATAATACAATCTCAGTATTATATTTTGGAGTGAAAATTAATACAATCTCAGTATTATATTTTGAAGTGAAAATTAATACAATCTCAGTATTATATTTTGGAGTGAAAATTAATACAATCTCAGTATAAATATTTTGGAATTAAAATTAATACAATCTCAGTATTATATTTGGAGTAAAATTAATACAATCTCAGTATTATATTTTGGAGGAAAAATTAATACAATCTCAGTATTATATTTTGAAGTGAAAATTAATACAATCTCAGTATTATATTTTTGGAGTGAAATGAATACAATCTCAGTATAATATTTTGGAATTAAAATTAATACAATCTCAGTATTATATTTTAGAGTAAAAATTAATACAATCTCAGTATTATATTTTGGAGGGAAAATTAATACAATCTCAGTATTATATTTTGGAGGGAAAATTAATACAATCTAAGTATTATATTTTGGAGTGAAAATTAATAGAATCCCAGTATTATATTGTGGAGTGAAAATTAATACAATCTCAGTATAATATTTTAGAGAAAAATTAGTACAATCTCAATATTATATTTTAGAGTGAAAATTAATATAAGCCCAGTGATATCACGTTCCCAAACTAATTACCTATTAATAATATTACCCTACAGATTCTGAATTACAACGAATTTTTAATACAAAATCTAGCCATATTAAGTGTTCAAAAACAATGGTTTATCAATATATATCATGTGTGTGTATTTATAGCAGACATACAAAAGAAATAAGCATTCTTCACAATCACACAAAACCACACAAACACTCGACATCCTCGAAAATAATCCCTAGTGTTATATTTCGGATTGGAAATTAATATAAGCCATGTCATATTTTCGGGGAAACATAGTATATGCAGCTTAGAAGAGTCAGTTCTTTATTAACTGCTATAAACGTCTAACATATACAACAAATTGATAATAACAGCATATCATAAATGACATGGTGATACTGGTAGGGTTAGAGTTTACGATAAATAGTCGATAAGTAAAAATAGAATAGCGTTCGCTTTAAGAAATGTTAATGTGCGAAAAACCAAATTATTTGACAGGTGGCACTGAAAATAAAAATAAAAACGTTCAGTAACGGATTTTAAGCTATTTAACGGCAAGACAAAAAAATAAGTCTCACAGATCGATATGAAAAAAAAAACCAAAACGATAGTTTGGTTGAGAGCAAGAAAAGCTGGAAAAGAACCGGGTAAAAACACTCAAAAATACAAGTCAAAAGATTTACACTCTTCGTTTCCGTACGCCACGAACGTTGGCTACATTGAGAAGTGGAATTTC
>CM042141.1:33728072-33738072 GCA_023376005.1 Doryteuthis pealeii
ACAAAGTCTGGCGTTCAACTCGCCCCAAACACAGTCTTACTACCTTCTTTGCAAAATAGTTTTCCCCTTAAGGAGCTAGCGGCTTACATATTCAAATTACAGAGGGACATAAAACGGCCCACCCCGCCCATACACAGCAACGGCACGACAGATGGCGGCCGCGACGATATAGATCAAACAGTGAGAAACCTTGGAGTCAGGTAAGTTCGGAGACACTTCACTACAATTAACAATTCAAATAATATAGCATAGTCCCGTACATGAACCAGCAGCACTCTCTCGCACAAAGTACATCTTTTTAGATACAAAAAAAACCCAGTAAAACTAGAAACATCATTCTTAAAGTTCCCCATAAACTAGATTAATTTTCTTATCATAATTCACCTATTTGTATAGAAATTGATATCCTTTGAGGATACTTTTGTGTTACATTGTATTTACCTCGTACCCCACTTGTACGGGTTAGGCACAAGGCCCTATTAACGTGGGACCACCCACAAACCGAAGCTCATGGGTGGCAGGTAAAAAATTGCGTCGATCCCGTCGGCATTCCCTCTCAAGGGGGCGCCTCAGGCGCTGGGAAATAAACCCAGCCCTGCCCCTTTAAATCCAGGGGGCAGGTGTTGCCTGGGGGGACGGCCCCCTGGGATCGACGCTATTAACTTGTAAAGATCCATGGCCGAAGCCACTGGACCCCTACCCTGTTGGGCGGGTTTACATCATGGTTAAGAAAATAAAGAAAATTAATTAGTCAACGGAAAAGAAAGATAAGAAAAAAGAAAAAAAAAGAAATAGGATATATCACACACAGATAGGAACGGAGACAGTGTGATTGATATTACTTTGTCCCATCTGCAGTTCACAAAATTGGTCAAGTTAAGATTAGACATAAGATGTTTTAGTAGATTCAGTAATGACATGGCAAACCCGGTTGATCGACCATAAAGAAATTGAGTAGGTGGTTTCAACGGAAGAAGAAATGGTTAAGTAGACATGGAAATTGGTCCGGAAGTAAAGTCGGAGTCATGGCAAGTTAAGTGAATGGACATGGGTCTAAGATAATGCAATATAAATATTCCGATTTTAGGAGTTCGGGGTTCAGAGTCGGTTAGTCAGTTGAGGGTGGAAAAGTTCTGAGGTAGTTCATTACACGAGGGGCCCATTCGGGCAGATGGGCTCTCTGTCTCAGCTCTCCTTAATCCCAAGCGATATCGTGGATAAAGCATGTATATCTAAGCACTTGATTTAAGAAACGCATAGGCAAGAAACTGGTAACAAAACACGGTTTACTTCATGTCCAGCCTACCCTAGTTAGTTTATATATATATATATATATATATATTATATATATATATATATATACACAGACATATACATGTATATATATATATATGTGTATATACACACACAGACAATATATATATATATATATATATATATATAGAGAGAGAGAGAGAGAGAAGAGAGGAGAAAGAGAGAGATAGATAGAGAGAGAGATAGGGATAGAGAGAGAGAGAGAGAGAGAGAGAAAGAGAAAGAGAGAGAGACAATGAGAGAGATATAGAAGGATAGATAGATAGATATGATCATACTGAGATAGATATGAACACCCACGAAGACTAAACTGGTAATGCAGCATATACATTCATATATATATATATATATATATATATATATATATATATATATATAAAGTGTTTGTACAAACCAACAACCGCTTCCACTCAAATTCGGTCAAATAATCATGAAAAGGACCCGCATCAGTAGGGATTTAAGCACATGTCATACGTTTGCAAGATGTAAAAATAAATTCATATTGTTGAAAGGAAATAAATATTAGCATATTCCGAATTTCCAATTGTTTGTCTTATCTCTGAAAAACAACTGAAGAAAATGGAGATAATATTCGAATTGACGATTTATAACCATTCCAAAATTTCTTATCAAATTCATCAGTTTTCAAAATGCCTTTTCCGCAACAAATTTCAATTTCCCTTTAAAAAGCATGAACCAAAGAATTGAGGATTTTAATTGATTTATTGTTTTTAACGGCATATCAACCTGTCCGGTGTTATTCTAAGCTTAGTGGTCATGAAATTTCGTTCATTTTTGTTTAGTTGCTTCTTAAATGTCTCTTCCCGATAAAATGCAATGGATGACTTACAATAAATTTAAATTGAATAGAAAAAAAAAAAATGATAATCTGATTTCTGTTGAAAGAGAAATAAAAGAATATTTGAGAAGACAGAGAGTCCTGGTAGACTTTTGAAAAGTATATATATTATATATATATATATATATATATATATATATATATATATATGACACATTTACATATGAGTTTGTACATACATTATATATATATATATATATATATTATATATATATATATATTATATAATGTGTGTACAAACTCATATGTAGAATGGGTCAGGGAATATCTACTTAGATTTCTTCTAACGGATCATTAAGATAATTCTGAATTATCCTGATGATCCGTTAGGAGAAACCTAGGTAGATATTCTCTGACACATTAGGCTTACTTTATATATCTTCTTTTAAGATTATATATATAATATATATATAATATATATATATATATATATATGCTAAATGGAAGTCATATCTTCTTTAAGATATATATATATATATTATATATATATATATATATATATATATATTGCTAAATTGAAGTCATACCTAATTTAAAAAATTAATTAGTTAGTAATTAATGAATTTAGGCGGGCATATGTGTTCAAATGTAAGGCTAATTTGAACATATATGCCCGCCTAAATTCATTAATTATAAACTAATTAATTTTCAAAATTAGGTATGACTTCAATTAAGCACATATCCTCCAAAGATTGTCGGCTAAAAAGCCATATCAAAAATATACACATCGTTTCTTTACTTACTTTCATGGACAAAAGAAAAAATACTGTAAAGGTTGCCTAAGTTAAATATAGTAAAGCGCTGAATGCAAAAGGTAGAGATTATAAATGATAATAAAATAAGCCAGTAAGAGTCGACCTAGATTTCTCCTCATAACTGAATTATCCTGATGATTCGTTAGGAGAAAACTAGGTAGATATTCTCTGGTGCATTAGGCTTACTTTATATATACTAGCAAATATATGCACCCTCTGGGTACAAGTATTTAAGTTTTAATATAATAAAATATCATGTTAAATTAGAAAAACCAAAGAAACTGAATAAGAATTCAGATAAAAATATTTGAACAGAGGGGGTATGATTTAAAAATAGAACAACTTTGAAACTAACTCTTCCATCATTTTCCCTTGCTCCCGTCTTTCATTGGTAAATTTTCCTAAAGTAGCTATTTAGTTAAAATAAGAAGTAAAGAATGAAATTACAGTTATTTCTTCTTTTTAATGAATTTCTTTTAAGATTTATCCCCGAGATTTTTGTTCATATTCATTGATATAAAACCAAACGATTAGAAATCATTAATACTAAGCATATATTTATTAAAATCAAATTTTTAAGATCAATATGCAAATTAGCCTTCCCATTCACACTGTAAACCGCCATTTTCTTGTATATATAAATACAATTGCATGTTATTAGTATGTAGATATGGTCAACAGTCTTAATGATATCAAAGAATTTTGTTAATAATTGAAGTTTAAATAAAAATAAAATCATGGAGAATGTGATGTAAATAACTAAGGAAATTTTGACTTGAATAGTAATGTAGTTTCGGTTACAGACATAAAATCCCACAATCTCCATTATAATAAGATATATATATAGAGAGAGATAGATATAGATATATATATATAGTGTCAGATGGTCACTTTTTCAGCTTTTGCTGGAATGGTGTACCAAAGGCAGTATTATTGGTAGAGGGCTCAATATAAAATAGAGCTGTTATAATAATATAATAAGATAAATATAGAAAGGTTTTACATTACTATTTATTTGGTGACAAAGGAACTTTTACAACCATATTGGTTTCATGCGATGCAATCATCAGGTGAAAATGAACCATATTGGTTTCATGCGATGCAATCATCAGGTGAAGATGTTTCAAATGTCTAGACATTTGAAACATCTTCACCTGATGATTGCATCGCATGAAACCAATATAGTTGTGAATGTTCCTTTGTCACCTAATAAATAGATATGTAAAACCTTTATATATGTATCTTATTATATTATATTATATTATATTATATATATATATATATATATATATATATATATATATATATATATATATAGTCATCCACAGACACGTGTTTCGACTTATCAAGTCTCTTCAGTGTGGGTAGACATTTTGTGAGCTATTTACAGCCGGGATAGAACTCCGATCGATTCAGCATCAGTTGGACAGCTTAACCGCTTGGCTATCGTCACCCTAGGAATGCGAAGGGGATTTTAACTGTTTTAATACACACATCCGTGTGTATGTAAAGGCCGCCATAGAGTGCTCCACCCCTTTTATAGGAGAGCGTTGCGTTAACGATTTAATTGGCGATCATCAGCGAAATCCCCTCTAAAGTGCTCAACCCCAGGGATATATATATATATATATATATATATATATATATATATATATATATATATATGTTCTGTTAAACGCCACAGACAATTCAAGTCTGAGGAGTTTTTTTTATGGTCCTTTCAATTTTCCTACCACCACCACTCTTAAGCTACTACTCGTTCTTCTATAAAAACGAGGCACTTGAAAACTTAACATCGTTTCCCCACCTGATAATGGCTGATAAACCAGCCGAAAGCACTCGAAAAAAACAAGGATTTGGTGGACTATTACAACTTCTCCACCCAAACACGAAAAAGATCGCTAGGAAAATTGAAAGGACCATAAAAAAACTCCTCAGACTTGAATTGTCTGTGGCGTTTAACAGAACATGTCTAAAAGAAAAAATGCTGCCGAAGTATATATATATATATATATATATATATATATTTATATATATATATATATATATATATATATATAACTTAGAAAGGAAGGAAAAACCGTCATTCTTTAATAAATTTATTTTGACCAAAACTTAAAAGGCTTTTAGAAATTTTAGAAATTTAAATAAATTTCTAAAACTGCTTGAATTTTTTTAGTCTTATCAGACAGACAGCAAAGATTAAAATCTTTTATTTCTATCTGTGCCGTCTGATGAGACTAAAAAAAATTAAGGAGTTTTAGAAATTTATTTAAATTTCTAAAATCCTTTTCAGTTTTGGTCGAAATAAATTTATTACAGATTGACGGTTTATTGAATTTGTCCTCCTTAAATATTGCTCTGTATTTAATCTAAAAAGATTATTATATATTGAGCTCTTTTTAAGGATTTATAAAATTCCCTGTATTTGCACGTACTAAAACATGCAATAATTATACATTGTGATTTTGAAGATCCCATGTAGATCCCATCCCTTACTACCAGTTTTGGATACTTATATATATTATATATATATATATATATATATATATATATAATATATATATATATATATATTTTAGAGAGAGAGCAGAGAGACAGAGAGAGAGAGAGAAATAACAAAGGACAGTTATTTATTAAAGAAACTGCCTATGAAAATCATTATGCAAATTAGAAAACCAATGACTGTGATGAATGCTGTTATATAGTACAAATAATGTTCATTAATTTGTAGTATCAATATAAAACATAAAATAGCTCAGTACTTTATACAATTATCTAAACTTTCTTTACTATTTTCAAAACAGTCTGACAATATTGTGAAAGACCTGCTTGGAAATAATCAAGACAATTTTGACAGAAAAAGTTTCCTTTGGGGTCTGGCACTTTAATACGCTTCAAAATAAGACACTAGGGACGTTACATTGGTATTACCACCCTTTTCACTTTTCACAATAATCTTCAACGTCATCTGCGATCATCAGACGTGTTATCACGCTCGCCCTAATCTTTTATTTGACTCAAGGTTTGAAATCTCCCCGTCAACGAGGAACTCAGCTTTGGGAAATGTGAAAAATCTCAAGGATTGTAATATGGAATGTGGATGAAAGCGGAGAACTGGATGAAGAGAGCATGTGTCACAAAAGAACACTACACCAAACATAATTCTGAATGTAACAATGAAAATGTGAATGCTAATGCTAATGCTAATAATAATAATAATAATAATAATAATAATAATGATAATAATAATAATATAATAATATGAGACTGTTAACCATATACTCTGCGAATGTAGCAAACTAGCACAACGAGAAATACAAAACTAGACACGACTGGGTTGGAAGGTGATCCACTGGGAATTATGCAAAAAATTAAATTTGACCATACAACAAAATGGTATATGCATAAACCAGAATCTGTTCATAAAGAATGAAACGCATAAAATTCTCTGGGACTTCGGAATAAAGACGGATCAAATTATCCCAGCCAGGAGACCAGACCTAGTATAGATGAACAAAAAAAAAAAAAAAAAAAAAGAGAACGTGTCAACTGGTAAACTTTGCAGTTCACAGGGTGAAGGTGGAGGAAAACGAAAAGATAGATAAATACATAGACCTTGCCACAGAATTGAAAAATCTGTTGAATATGAGGGTCAAAGTGATGCCAATCGTAATTAGAGCACTTGGAATAGTCCTAAAAAGAGGAACTTGAAATCAGAGGAAGAATTGAGACCATCGAAACTATTGAATTGCTGCAATTGATTAGAATACTCAGAAGAGTCCCGGAGACCTGAGAAAACTTGTCAGTCAGACTCCAGTGAAATACCATAAGCTAACACGCGTGTGGAAAACTCAATAATAATAATAATAATAATAATAATAATAATAATAATAACAATAAAAGTAAAAAGATAGACAACTACTTGGATATTGCCAGAGAACTGAGAAAACTGTGGAACATGAGGGTGAAGGTCATACCAATTCTAATTGGTGCTCTTGGAATGGTCCATAAAGCTCTGGAAAATAATTTGAGTGAATTGGAAATCAGACTAAGAATCGAAACCATCCAGACTACAGCACTGTTGAGATCTACTAGAATACTCAGAATAGTCCTGGAGACCTGAGGAGACTTGCTGTCACTCAGCCATCGGTGAACCACCGACTACGGCAGATGTGAAAACTCAATAATAATAATAATAATAATAATAATAATAATAATAATAATAATAATAATAAATCGGAGAAATTGCACATAAAAAGACCTGGACATGGTTAAGAAGATGAAACCCCAAGTAAGAAACTGAATCACTAGTAATTGCTGCACAAAATAATGCCTTAAGAACAAATTATAGTAAAGCAAAAATTGATAAGACGCAACAAAACAGTAAATGTAGACTCTGCGGTGACAGAGATGAGACTGTAAACAATGTATTAAGAATATGTAGCAAACTAGCACAATGGAAATACAAAGCTAGGCACGACTGGGTTGGGAAGGTGATCCACTGGGAATTATGCAAAAAATTAAGTTTTGACCGTACAATAAAATGGTATATGCATAAACCAGAATCTGTTCTTGAGAATGAAACGGGTAAAATTCTCTGGGACTTTGATATAAAGACAGATCACTCTATCTCAGCTAGGAGACCAGACCTATTGTTGATTAACAGAAGAAAAAAAGAAAAAAAACGAGAACTTGTCAACTGGTGGACTTTTGTGGTCCCAGCAGATCACTGAAGCCGAAGGAAAATAAAAAGATGAATAAATACCTGGACCTTGCCAGAGAATTGAAAAAGCTATGGAACATGAGAGTGAAAGTGATACCAATTGTAGTTGGTGCACTTGGAACGATCCCAATAAACTTGGAAAAAAGGCTGGAGGATCTAGAAATCAGAGGAAAAATTGAGACCATCCATACTACTGCACTGCTGCAATCGGCTAGAATACTCAGAAGAGTCCTGGAGACCTGGGGAGACTTGTTGTCACTCAGACTCCAGTGAAATACCATCAGCTAACGCTGATGTGAAAAACTCAAAAGTAGTAAATAATAATAATAATAATAATAATAATAATAATAATAAAATAATAATAATCTGTGAAACCTGAAATTGACGGTCATACAAGTTGGTGCTGTTCCTCAATGTTAAGGAAAAGAGAATGGGGAAATTTAAGCTCAGATGATGATTCGAGATCATCCAGACCACAGCACTGTTAAGATCAGTCTGGTTGATTGGATTTTATGGCATGTCAACCTTTGGATTATTTTATGCCGAAGCCGTTTGTCTTATAGATCTATTTAACACATAGGACTCAATTGGACACTCCGGACCAGACTGGAACTGGAAGTAATGGTAACGAAGGGGTACTCAATATTATCCAGTGCTCCAGAATTGGAATATCTCCCCTAGATGTGGTTTAACGACATACCCAGGATATTAAGACTTTTAACCAAGACCTAGCATATATATAATTTAAAAAATGTCGGGGTTTGTTATAAGAACAATATGGCTGGAACAATCATATAGGTGCAAGGGCTTGACGTAACCGGCTGATTGCTCGGAGGGTGCTTCGCTGACGTTCCGTCAAGTTTAACTAAGGGACAAATTGGAGTGTTGCATGTCATGGACTGCTCTATCACCAGATTTCAGTCCTTAGACGTCACGAATCACTACTCACGGCCAACAGGTGTCCCCATTAGGAGGGAGCTCTGACCTCTCTGCCCTCTCTGTCCTCTCTGACCTCTCTGACCTCTCTGCAGAGGCTGGTTGATTGTTTTCTTTAATGGCATATCAAACTTGTTCGGGTTATTTGTCGAAGTCATTTTGATAAACAAAGGAATCAGGTTGCTTACAGTACCTGCTGTTGCTTAAGTAATCAAACAATTAAGTATAGAATAGACTCATCGTTACTTGACCAGTGATCTAGCGGAAACCCCTAAGCAAAGGTGCAGTCAGTGTATGTTATAGCCTCAGCCAACAGGAGGAATACTTACAAGAGTTCTTGAGAATTAAAACAGGGGCTGGTTTAGCTCAGTCGGTAGAGCAACCGCCTCGGAATCACAACGTTCTTAGTTCGATACCAGTCCCCGCCAACTCAGCGTATGAGCAGCACAGATTGGATAATCTGATATGTGCGGTAAAGTGCGGAGCTGACAGTGGGTGTGGCGCTCCACCTCAGAAAAAAAAATCTACCTGGTCTAGCACTAACGAAAAGGGGATAGACTTCCTAGCTGTCTCGCCGATACCGACAATAGGCCACTCCGCCAAATTTACTTTTTTTTCTTAGTATTATTTATAATTATTCGGACTATTGTCCGCATCTTCATTGTTATCTGTACAACGTTTCAGCCGGTGTGCCCTCCGGCCTGCTTCATGTATTTCTTGTCGGACTTTGGAACCTACTCGAACTCGGGAACCATCTCGGAGTTTTTTTCTTGCTAGTAATAATAATATCAAGAATACCACAGTGTTTGTTATTACTACAAAGTAAATGTAATGATGCATTTTTTTCTATTTTTTAAAAATCATTCCGTTAGCATCCTATGGTGTCTAATATATGAATTATATATATATATATATATATATATATATATATATATATATATATATATTAATATATGAATTATAAAAATAATTTGACATTTAATTTCCCTCGCTAAAGAGATATTTTTTTTCTTTTTAATCTTCCTGTCGTGAAATTGTTCACTTACGTCTTCTGACACTAGCAGAATTCCAGGGAGACTTCACAATGGTAACTAATCAACTCAACATTCAGTGAATGACTTACATTTAGATTTTTTTTCAATGTAAATCGAACTAGTTGGGTTTTTTCTTTTAAATTTTCTTTTTCATTTATTGTCACACACGGTGAGAGCTTTAAAAAAATGATCTTATTTCAATAGGTTACAGAAAATTTGAACATAAAAAAAGATTAAAGATATTAGAATATTTCAATCATCACATGAAATCAACACGACACCTTGATCTCTCCCCCCTCTCTCTCCCCCCTCTCTCTCTCTCTCTCTCTCTCTCTATATATATATATATATATATATATATATATATATATAAGGT
>CM042141.1:33753072-33760998 GCA_023376005.1 Doryteuthis pealeii
ACCTTGGTTAGGCAACCGGTCTAGGAGAAGGAAAACTCTGAATTAAAACCTACTAAACTCCGTTTAAGAAATTGACCTTGTGTCACATCCTGTTCGTGAGGAGGGGTTGGTAAATATATATATGCTAGAAGACGGTGGACGAGGGTCTTATTGTGCTGGGTATGACGTTAAACTGCATCTAATTACTCGAAGTGGTAGTACCTGTTAGGGTCGCATATATAGATTAAACAGAAAGAAATAAGATACAAATGTGTTTAAAAAGTTAAATTTGAAAAAAAGATTAATACCATGTAAAAGAAATGAAATGACAAAATTTGGCATAAAATAACCCAACAAGGGTTGACATGCCGTGAAATCCAACCAGCCAATCAACCAATTAATAAAGTTTTCCTTTTTTTAATAAATCTGTTTTTAACGCCGATTCATATTCTATTTCTGCCTTTTTCAAACACCCCATTGTTGATGGAATTTACAAACTGTTGTTCTGTTGTCCGGGGATAATGAGACTTGTTTTAAAAAAACAATGGTGGGATGATAAGTTGGTGTTTTTCTATTACTTATATGATTTTTGGCTTTCTACATGGTTTAAATTCTTCATTTTCAATATTGAATGTAACAAAATTTATCATTTTCCTCTTTGTCATGATTTCAATGTTAAATCCCACATCTTTGAATGGTTGTATGATTAGCTTATTATTAAATAAACAAATGAAATGAAATAATAATAATAGAAAAAATGTAAAAATATTCCGTACACAAAGAAAATTCGACCTTCATCAGAGTGAATCCTTATTTAAAATGATAAACTCCTGACCGAAACACGTGTAAGTGATATTGATTAAAATGATCCTTTATTATCCATTCTGTACTTTCTTTCCTTTATTCATTCTTTCAACATACCTCGGATTCAATTCCAGTTTCATTTTTCCATATATATATATAATATATATATATATAGAGAGAGAGAGAGAGAGAGAGGGAGAGAGAGAGAGAGGGGGGGGAGAGAGAGAGATATAGATATAGATATAGATTCAATTTAATCCATACACAAAGCCAATAAAGTAGTCTAATTTACATAAATAAATACTCTTCGACAATGGCCTAAGACCGAAACCGATTGGAGTTAATAACAAATTAATAAAATGTACAATGATACCTTGATTTACGAGTTTAATTCGTTTATATCAGTCCCCTTGTATATCAAATCAATTTTTCCATTGAAATAAACGGAAATACCATTAATCCATTCCAGCCGGCTTAGAAACACCTTTAATAACCCTGAATTGCATGAAAACCTTATAAAATAAAATTACTGTAATGACAAACGATAACACCGATAGAGTTGAGAAAGCTTTATGCTACTTACAATAATTGATACACTTACTGAGAGTTTATATAGTCTAGGTAGTTCTCTAAAGGAGGTTAATAATAAAATAGGGGATGTAGCTCTCAATTACTTATTACAATTACACGAATTTTGCGCTTTTTAAAATGTTTGTTCTTTATAATATGTGGCATAATAAATTTAGAAACTTAATTGCTTTTAGTGAACTTATAAACAAAAGCGTATCTAAAGCTCGCTCGTACCTTAATTTCTAATTTACAACGGAAATAAATACCTAAAGAAGGCCGGAGGCTACATCAGCCGAAACGTTGTACAGATAGCAATGAAGATGAGGACAATAGTCCGAATAATTCAAATAATACCAACAGAAAGGAAAACATCGATCGAGTGAAGCTCTTAATTCGGTAAACTTTAAAGTTGGGGTAATCGTATGTCAAAATACCATTGTATTTTCCAACGTTGATTTTTTATTCTCATGCATACAAGCACACATTCATATATAAGAATGCATATTGCATGTATTTAAGTGAATATATACGTGTGTATGTGTGTTCCTTAAATTAGATAAAGAAGAATTTATATATATATCTCAATTATATATTAATATATATAGCTCAGTCGGTAGAACATCCGACTGGGCACCACAAGGTTCCTGGTTCGACACTGGCCCCCGCCAAATCACCGTATTAGTAGCACAGGGATCTGTGCGGTACAGTGAGTAGCTGATGGTAGGTGTGGCGCTCCACGTCAGCCGCTAAAAATAATTGCCTTGGTCTCGCGCTAGTGAAAATGGGATAGATTCCTCACTGGCCGGCTAATACGGACGTTAGGCCACCCGACTACTTTACTTATATATAAGATAAATCTGAACTATTATTCATATATATCCACACTTAACCACTAAGCCACGGGCAGTGTGCGACAAAAGATCAAATTATTAGTGAATCTGGTTTGAATTTAGAAATAACTAACTTTACTAAAGAACTCACACGAATATTTCTTATGTAAGATATTGTAAAAAAAAAAACTCTTAGGATCTGGAAGCCAATATTAAAGGCTGTATTAAAACTGTAAGTTTTGTTTCTTTAAAAATCTGAATTTCATAATAAACACTGCGCTCTATTTTAATTATTTTTAATTCATATTTTTATTTTTATTTTTATTTTTTACACCTCCTAAAAATAAATCTTGAATACATAGGTTTCGGTCACTGAATATTATACTATTTACAATCATTTTATTTTTTTCATTCTTTTCTCTCCTTGCCTGTGCTGTTAGCATGGGTTTAGAATACACTGTAACTTTATCCTCTGAAGAGTGTTAACACCCCATTTTTTTTCATCTTTAGAGTTGAGCTGTTTGACAATTTTGATTTCAGTACCGGTTCAATTTTTTCTCCTTGATACCGCAATTTTTCGGTTATCAATTTAGTAACTTTTAGACATATGACCTATAGGCACCCCTTTTGCGATCTCGATTCGTGGGGACATTTTTCCATTTACACCGTCAAAATATCCGGTTAATTGTTAACTACGATATTTAATTTATTAATTTTTAATTATAAAACTAATCCTAACCCCTAATCCTAACCCCTAACAACAACATGATTTTTACGGTGTGAATGGAAAACATGTCCCTACGAATCGAGATCGGAAAAGGGGTGCCTAAGGTCATATGGTCCTTACTTTTTTCTAGGGCAGCCGTTCATTATTTGTGTAATGATATTTGTCATCATCATCATGTCGCGCACGCACACGGATATCCATGACAACCTTTGGCCAACTTCCTTATTACTCATGGCCCCTGGAGGTCCTCTGTGCAGCATCCAGGGTCTCGCATAGTTGGTCAATGTATGTCCTTAGCGGGCGTCCTACGTTAGCAGTCCATGTGTTGGAATCAAGAAATGTAATGACATTTTTTTTTTAATTTAAAAATGATAAAACAATTATCAAAAATCAGGGAAATTGTTCAATTTTAATGAAATTTTCAGAACCTTATTCATTAATGACTTGAAATTATAATGAATGGATTATTTATTAAAAATCTTTATACCAACAATTTTTATGCAACCCGATTCCGTTTTCATAACGCTCGAGAAATTCTGCATTGACTTCGCATTATTCAGTAACTACTAAAAATTGTCAAGTGTATCATAAAAGTCTTAGATTAATTGACGTTTATTCAATCCATTGAATCAGGAAAAAAATCACCGTTCCTTCCTCACCCTTTCTTCAATATTCCTTTTTTTTTAATTCTTGCTAAGGGCTACATTCATTTCTATCTGACTAGTTTTTCAATGCAGTGCATTAAACACAGCTCCTTCGCTTTCCCTCCTTCGACCTTTTTAGGTAAAGACCAATTATTCGCTAAATGGAAGGAAAAAAAAGGGCATTTTTTTTTGTTTCCATAGGATCTTATTTGATAATAAATTTAAAAGCACTTTACATTTTCTTTTTCATATTTCTAAAGTTGCCTTCTTGAAATGAATTTGCGAATAAAAATAAAGAAGATTCAATTCAATGTGTTGTTATGGCAAACACGACGTTGCGATTTGTATGTGAAATTATCAAATTAAGGTCGATAAAAAGAAAATGCGCGGGAAATTGAAAAAACATTGTTCTTATTTGAAATTGAAGAATTATATCGTAATTTCTGGCGGGGAAAAAAAGGCATTTCAATCGGAAAGTAAAGGGAATTTATAAAATTACATGAATTATCCTCCTCAATTTTATTGCTTTTTATTCAACGACTTAGCTGATAAACACTACAAACAATATTCGTTGTATGCATTATTTAAGCACAGTTTTGCGTGTATATATATATATATTATATATATATATATATATATATATATATATATATATATATAAAAAATATTCTTTTTCAAAAAATATTCTTTTTTCGAACATTTTTAAAATTCTGTTTAATCTCCAACGATTTTTCTCTACTCAAAAAAAATAAAAATTCACTCTGATGAAGGTCGCAAAAAATTTCTCTGTGTACGGAATATTTTTTACATTTTTCCTATTATTATTATTATCATTATTTCAAGTTCATCTGATTATTTTAATAATAATAATAGCGTAATCCGTATACATTTTGATAAACTGACCGAAACACATGTGTAAGTGATATCGATTAAAGTGATATCGATTAAAATCATTTTATCCATCTACAGTTCTTTTCTTTACTCATTTTTCCATATAATATATATTATATATATATTATATAATATATATATATATATATATATAACCTATCCTTTCCTTACACCCTACTCATGTCACTTCCAACAGAGTGTAGATACAGCAGAGACAAAAAAACAAAAACAATATCAACACAACCAGCCAATTAACTACAAGGCCAGACAGAACATCACGTGACCTCGACAGTAGAGAAAGGAGAAGGGACAGTCTGTCTATCTTAAACCTTTGAGAAAAAGGAATCACCCGCGAAATATTGGTAAATAAATAGGATTAAGAACACAATAATCCTTATTTTGTTTCTGATCTTAAGTATTTCTCGATTTAAGACAACCATCTTTCATATATATATATATATATATATTGTATATATATATATATATATTATATATATATATATATATATTATATATACTAGCAATATATGCACCCTCCGGGTGCAAGTATTTAAGTTTTAATTTAATAAAGTATTGTATTAAATTAGAAAGGCTTATGAAACTAATAAGAATACAGATAAAAAGATTTGAAACAGAGGGAGTATATATAAAGATTTGAAACAGAGGGAGTATAATAAAGAATGGAACAACTGAAACTTACTCTTCCACACTCTCTCTTTTCATTGTTATTTTTTCTAATTTAAGTATTTAGTTATAAGAGAAGTAAAGAATAAAATGACAGTTATTTTTCTTGTTAATGGGTTTTCATTTAAGATTTATTGAAGAGATTTTTGCTTATATTCATTAAAATAAAACCAAACAGTTAGAATCAAATAATACTGAGCACATATTTTTAAATTCGATTTTTTAATATTAATATGCAAATTGGCCTTCCGTTCACACTGTAAACCCTATTTGTTGTTGTATATATAAATATAATTGCATGTTGTCAGTATGTAGACATGGTTAACAGTATAATAATGTAGACAATTTTATTAATAATTGAGGTTTAGATAAAATAAAATCATGGAGAATGTGATGTCAATAACTAATAAGAAATTGTGACTTGGGTAGGAATTTAGTTTCGGTTACAGACAGAAAAACACACAATCTCCATTATAATAAGATATATATAATATATGTTATATATATATATATATATAATATATATAATATATATATATATATATATTATATATATATATATATTATATATTATATATATATAGATAGATAGATATACTCATATATATATATATATATATATATATATAGTCAAATCTGGAACAAGGCTGAATACCTATGGGGAATGTATGAAGAGAACTATATTTTCTCCACGTATTAGTAAAGTAGCAGGGCACACTGGGCTTTTTAACCTCTGTACTGCAAAACTCTGGATTTCAACCTTATGCTGCATACTTCCTGTGTTGAGGGGTCGGGTATATATATATAAGTATATATATATATATATATATATATATATATATAAGTGTGTATGTGTGTTAAAATATGCAAAAACAAATAATCAGAGGATGTATTTGTTTATTAATAAAGAGTTTTACTGACATTCGAGCATTTTTGTTTGTTTTCATTTGTTTGTTTGTTTGTTTTCTTCTGGTTTCTTTGTATATATTAAATAATCTTCAATGCAATATTACGAAGCGATGTTATGAAACTCCGTCCAGAATTGTTATTTTTAAAGGAAAATAAAACTATAAAATATGACAATTTCTCAGCGTTTTTATAATCATTTGTAACGTTTCGTTTTAAAATGTGTTGACATCATGAAAATATTTTTTAAAAAACATGAATATTTTTTTTATTGCAAACGATTTCTAAAAAAAACTATAAAACTTTATGAAAATTAAGAAATTCTATTTATTTTTAGATAACTTATCTATCTATCTATTTATCTATCTATCTATCTATGTAATAATATGGTATATAGTATATATATATATATATATATATATATATATATATACTATATATATTATATAGAGAGAGAGAGAGAGAGAGAGAGAGAAGAGAGAAGGACAATAGTATAGATAGATTATATTAATACTTGCACTATCCTGCGACATAGATATAATCCTGCAAATGTGTTTGTAAAGTAGATTGGTATTTGTACGATATGAACTGAAAATAATTTGTAATTAAAGAATAGTTACTTGAATGCTATAGATTGATTGAGGGGAGCTCTAACAGGTATTGCGCAGCACCTCGGGGGGTTAGAGAGTAGCTCGGTTAGTAATGGCCGAAATAGGGGTACTCCAACAACTCCCCAGAGCCTCCAGAATATAAAACCTCACCCAATTCCAGATGCCGTTTAGCGTCGTACTCAGCGACAACGTGTCCAGAAGTAACTACGTAAGTTATGTATGCTCTTTAGTATAACGCACAATTCGGGGCGTGAATATATAAGTCGAAACCTTTTTTTTTTCTTCTTCATCTCAGGATTTCTTTTGTATTTATTTAGGTGATGTTTAACTCTTGGGAATTAAAAGGCAGATGGAGATAATTTTCCTTTCTCCCGAAGAGAACGGCTTATTTGTTAGATAAAGGATTTGGGAAATGTAGATAAGTTACAAAGTCTTTTTTGAATGTTACTTGGGGGTGGGGGTTCGGGAGGGGGTATTAAGGGCCGACTGCCATGAAGCAAATTTCGTTGAAATGAAGACTGGATAAGATTGTCTTGTTCTCTTAATTTCTCTATGTGTTATGATTAGTTGAAAACAATCAGATTTTGTTGTTACGTTTGAAGCGTTGCTTTTTTATACAGTGTAAACAACTTTTAAACACAAATATTATGGGGATGTATTTTCGGTACCGAAATTTTCGTTAATGATTCTTTTTTTTGGCTAGCAAAAAGATTATGACGATAACAATGAACTTGCATGCCAGTTTCGTTGTTTGGTTTGGGTTTGGTATTTAATGGCATATATCAACCCTTGGGGTTATTTAATGAAAAATGTTGTTATATAATATATATATAATAATATACTATATATATATATATATTATATATGTGTGTGTGTGTGTATGTGTGTGTGTGTGTGTGTAAGGTAATCAAAATGTCCGCTAAGTAAGGGATGATTCTAATTTGGGATTATCGGAAATTCAGTGGTGCAACAACTGCTGTATGCTCTTACAGGTGCATACATATACTACTCATTAGAAGGATTTTTATAAATCTTAAAAAAGAAGCTCAAACGTATAATACTCAATAATTAAAAATATAAGCGAGAAAATGAGTATATATATATATATATATATATTTATATATAGTAGTATATTATATATATATGTGTGGTGTGTGTGTGTGTGTGTGTCTGTCTGTCTGTCTGTCTGTCTGTCTGTCTGTGTCTGTTGTCTGCGTGTTTTTGAAAAGGAGGCGACGAATTTTTTTCTTTTTTGACATTCGATCTCTCGCAACCAACCC
>CM042141.1:33761098-33768598 GCA_023376005.1 Doryteuthis pealeii
TTCAACAATCAATCATATGTTTTCGCATGTCAGAAAGAAATGAAACATAAAGAGAACGTCTTTTAAACTAAATGAAAACTACGTTTGTCTTAGTATTTCAAAAGCATTTTGATCAAATGTTGCTTGAACACAACTGCTGCTCATAATTTATGCATTCTTCGACACAAATACACAGCAAAACTGTGTATAGTTAGGCGCATGATAAAAAAGCAATAAATATATTCAATAGCTTTGCGATTTATATCACTCTAACCACATCCTTTTTTTTTCTTTATTCTTTCTACGTGTTGCTGCACGTTTGACGAAGATAGTGAAGTATTCACTGGCTAATGGCACATCCCTTTACGTATAATGTCTTTCTCTTCATGACATTAAACTTTTGGCAACATTATCATGAATGATTGAATAGAGAAAGAGTCTCTACTATTTTGCAAAACAAAATACATCAACAGGCGAAGGGGAAAAAGGGAATACGATAGATGAAAGTGTTTTATAAATTATTGAAATCCAGTCTCACAAGCCACCCAATTCAATGCGCAATAAAGTTAAAATAAATTAGACTTTCGGGATTCAAATATTTAACTCCAATTCTGGTTTACCCCAGACGATTATTTAATAATGGAGATTCGTTGTCTGTCTTCTAACCAAAGTCTATTATTTTGGCTTAAGCAAAATACATCAAACAGGGCAAAGGAGAAAAAAGGAATGCGATTTGATTCGAATGCTTAAATACCGAAATTCTCTTACCACCCAAAACACGATCAAATCTTATTATATGAAGATTCGGTGCCTGTCTTATAACTGCAAGTTCTATTTACTGGTTTAAACAAAATAAATCAAACGGGCAAGAGAAGAGAGAAAGTGTAATCGAATGCTTAATTTCAGAAAATACTTTTTACCTCAGACCAAGGTAACATCTATTATAATGGAAATTCGGTGTCTGTCGTAACTGAAGTCTATTTATTTGGTTAAAGAAATATATCAAACGGTTGACAGAGAGAAAACGGGAATGCGATGGATTCGAATGGTTTATTCCCAAATACTGTTTACCCCAGACCAATATCACATCTATTATAATGGAAATCGGTGTCTGTCTTGTAACTGAAGTTTATTTATTATTGGTTAAAGAAAATATATCAAACCGGTGACAGAGAGAAAAACGGGAATGCGATGGATTCGAATGGTTTATTCCCAAATACTGTTTACCCCAGACCAATATCACATCTTATTATAATGGAAACTCGGTGTCTGTCTTGTAACTGAAGTTTATTTAATTGGTTAAAGAAAATATATCAAACAGGGAAACAGAGAAAAAAGGACGATGCGATGGATTCGAATGGTTAATTCCCAAATTAGTGTTTTACCCCAGACCAAGATCACATCTTATTATAATGGAGATTCGAATGTCTGTCTGTAACCAAAGTCTATTTATTTGCCTCAATAAATACAGCAAACAGGGGAAAGGAGAAAAAAGAAATACGATAAGATGAAGTGGTTCATAAATTATTGGAAAATCCAACCCACCAAAACCAGTCATTCGATATGTATTAAAGTTAGAATTAATTTGGACTGGTGGGATTCGAATGCTTACTCCTAATTTGGTTTTGCCAAACACGATCATAGACAAAAATAATTTGCTTTAAAGCTGAATTAATTTAGCTCAGTTATAATTGCGTTGGTTATCCTTAATCAGCTTAGCTCAAGTCGGTAGCACTGGGTGTTCTTTTCAAGAAAATAGATTATACAGTATATAATTAAGATTGATTGATTGAATTTAAGGGCATGTCAAACCGGTTGGTTGGTTGCGTTAGTTAGTTGGTTGGATTTTACGGCGTGTTAACCCTTGTTGGGTTAATTTATGCCAAAAACGTTGTTTTATCATGGTTTGATGGGGTACTCAGTTTTTTTAAACACGTATTTTTTTTCAAACTCATTGTTTTTTTTTCTTTTTCACCAATAGATGGGACCCTAACGGGTACTATCACTCTGGGTCAGAGTGGACCTGTGGGTAATGTTGATGAAGGCGTACTCGACATTTGCCTGAGCACCAAAATTGAAACTTCACTATCAGATAGAGTTTAACGACATACCCAGGACACCAACCGCCTCAGCCACTGCCATGTAGTACATATATGATAAAAAAAAGAGTTTGAGCTTGAAATAAGGACAATAGGGTTGGGAGTCCAAGTAAGGTCCAAAGTGGAGTGTTGCATGTCATGGACAGCTGTAACACTATTGTGTTATGGGTTGATTGGCGACCTATTAATTAATTACCAATTAATTAAAACTACCCTAATTATTGATTATGGTGGTTTGTTAAAAATAATAATAATAATAATAATAATAATAATAATAATAATGTTTATATTGGAGGTATACAAGCTAGGCTGGCACCAAGGCCATTTAGACACGTAGGGCAATAGTATCGAGTGGCTGGCCAATCAGAGACATATGTTAGGGGTGGGGAGGTCTGGATCCCATAAATCACAGACCGTCAGAAGCGATAAGAAGCGAGAGTCAGAGAAGAAGAGAGAGGAGAGACCGGGACAGAAGGAAAACCGGAGAGAAGAGGCTTGCCATGGCTCTGGGCCCTTCATAAAACTTTAACCGACCCTACTGTTCCTGAAGTCCCGCACTCGGTAACGAACCAAGTTAAGTTATCTATTAGCTGTAGGTTCGCCAGCCCATTATCAAAAGAACATCACCTCGCTCTTCTGACATTATACAAGAATATAATTCATTGTATATAAAAAAAAAAACAATAAATGTATATTATCTTGTAAATAATTATCAGAAGGCGTTCCTGTTTATTTTGGTTTGACCCCGTTGACAGCTTTTGAGTATCACTTTTCAGCCGAGTTGGAACAGAGACTACAACAGCTTTACGTCAGGGCCCGATAGTATTGTATCATCCACGAAACGACTGTAGTACTTGGCCGGAGCATTGTCCTCATACATACATACATACATAACATCTATACCTTGAGACAGTGCCCCAGCACAGTATTATACAGCTCAACTACAAGGGGTTCCATCCTTAAGCATCATGGGTCACCAACAACAGTCAAAAAAGCGGTGCGATTAGGCAAGTTAGTCCTCTGCAGATGTGGAAATCGGTTTATTCTAAAGCCCCATGCGATTGGAGTGCAAACAATCTGGATTAATTTATACCCAAAAGGTTAGGAAATAAGGAAATATATTTACATTTTTACATGTACTTCTTTTTATAGATTTACAGATTTGAACGGGCATGTCAAACACAACTAGGGTATATGTTATGCCTAGCATGTAGCAATTGCGTTCATTGTACGTTAACATTTATTTTGTGGTGATAACTATTAAAATCCCAAGTACAATTTGTCTCTATAATGTAGTGGCAGAAACGACCGCGGCACCTGGACATGACGGACGAGATTGGCAGGCAGAGGTCAAAAGGTCAGTCAGCAAAATCTTGGTTTTAGGAGCTAGAGGCAGTTAGGCGAGACTTGTGTCGATTTTGAAATGACAGTTGCTACGCACAGCCGAAAGAAATGAGTTGACTGATTTAGGGTTTCAGCGAAAAGGCCACTTCCCATCGGCGAGGGTGTTGTTAAACGATTTATAGGTGAACAAATGCTTTACCCCACCAAGGAATAAAACATCTCCGCTTATTCTAATATCCTTCTTAACGGATCGAAGATAACATACGTAATAAAACATCGACTGAGAAGTCACAATGTAACATTACCCTTTCCTAACAGAATCATTAATATCATCAATGGATGCGCTTTATGTAATAGAATTACCATGACTTTTAAAAAGCCAAGTTGAAGGTACGTTGTGCCTGGCTGTTTAATTGAACTTAGGTTTATTGTTTATATCAGTGACGAGGAGACGTTTTGGTGAAGTAGTGGCTAACGTGTTGATATGTGACCTCGTAGTAAGTTCGATGTTCAGCCGCGTTATTACGTTGGAAGAATATTCAATAAAGTTACATCTGCGTTATTCGGACTATTGTCCCCATCTTCATTGTTATTTGTACAACGTTTCGGCCGATATACCCTCCGGCCTTCTTCAGGTATTTCTTGTCGGACTCAGGAACCTTCTCGGACTCGGGAACCTTCTTTTCGGACTCGTGAACTTTCTTGTCGTATTCGAGAGCCATCACGGAACTTTGAACCTAACACTTTATTTATTCCACGGGGGTATCCTGTTCTCATTCCGCTAAACATAGCTGGGGTAGGAGTTGTGTTAATTAATTATTTTTCTAAATTCTTTCAGACAGACTGTGGTGAGTTTTCGGGTATCATCCTCTGTCCTGCGATCCAGATTTCTCATAGACAATGTTATGCTCTCAGGATAATTGTTACGACGGAGGGTCTCTCTTAAGCTGTCCATTTCGTTTTGGTATACCTCATCACTGCTGATGGCTTTTGTTCGATGTTGTAAGCAACGGACTATACCTTTCTTTACATTATATGGATGGTGGGAATTGAAGTTGAGATACTGTCCAGTGAAGGTAGGCTTACAATACACGGATGAACTGAATCCTTGCTCTGTGCGAGTTAGTAACACATCTAGGAAAGACAATTTGTTGTCTTGTTCTTTTTCCATTGTGAACTGTATAGATGGATGGATTGAGTTCACATGATCCAGTAGTATTTGAACATCTCCCTGATGGGGCCAGAAAATGAATGTGTCATCTACGTATCTAAGCCACAAATAATGCAGATAATACTAATCTTCAAGCCTCATCTCAAACATTCAGAGAAAAAGTTACATCTAATATAATAAATGCAAATGTCAGTATGTCATTTTTTCAAAGCTGTAAAACGTTTTTTAGTTGTCACTCATCTAACTTCCGAGAAAGCTTATTGCTGCTTAACTTTAATGTTCTAAAGGGAACCAATGCTATGTTTAAGTGTTTTTTGGAGGGTTTTTTAGTTTTGTCAACCACTGCCAGGTTATTCAATGCCAAAGTCATTTTTTTAACGTAATACTGATTTGGATTTACCAACACAAGAACTAAATACCTAAAATGGTGTCGAGAATTTTAGCACCTATCTTTGTAGAAAATAATTATTGTTACTATCTACTAATAGTTGGGGGATGACGGGTATATCCTTTTTCCAAGGTTCAGTTGGTTAATTCTTGTTCAGTTCTTTGAAATCACCATTATTATATCCATTCATTAATGCTGACCACAGCTGACATTTCAATGAACAGAATAATGGTCATAGCTTTGAGTCTGTCCATGGTCACTGCTATACTTCCAAAACGTTCTATTCATTCTAATTCTATGATAAAGCTCAGAGAAGTAAAGTGAGACAGACTGACAGGACAATAAGATTCAGCTCTGTTGGTTTATATGTTGGTCAAATATATTCCAAAATATTATACAAGAGAATTTAGAATAGTATCACATTCTACAAGCATAGCTAGGTAGTAATATTAGTAGATACTCATTGTAACAGAAAATCTGTAGTATTCATTGAAATCCTAAGTAGAAAAAAGTGCAATATTAGTAGTTCTTCTAATCCTCCTCTGTAGTCTTAATCGCAGAATGTTCAATTTACAATTGATTTCAAAACAATTACCAACAATCTGAAATGACTTCTGGGATCTTGACACCCATAAGTCCTCCAGCCCCAATCAGTTTGGAAAGGAACTGAAATTTGCTTTTCACCGGTTGTTAGTAAACAAAATCAACAACCGGTCGATAAAAACCAGTACCATTTTTATACTAAAATAGTTTTTGATTTTAATTTTTTTTAAATTAGTTATTTCATGTTGTTGTTGTTAGCAGATGTGAAAAAAAAATTTTGCACAAAAGATAAACTAATATTGTTATTTATAAATAGATAAAACTTAAAACGAAAGACATGTTTATTTATTTTCCATGTGCCTCTACGGATAGTTAATATTAAAAAAAGATTTAATTAAAAAAAGATTTCAGGATGATTTGAATAGAATCGCTCCTCTTAATATAAGCCCTAGTTGAGAGCGGAAGATGGAGGAAAGAAATAATCATTCTTGCTAATCACACCAAGCCACACAAATACTCGATATCCTCGAAAATAAGCCCTAGTGTTATATTTTGGAGTGACAATTAATACAATCACAGTATTATATTTTGGAGTGAAAATTAATACAATCTAAGTATTATATTTTAGAGTGAAAATTAATTCAATCTCAGTATTATATTTTAGAGTAAAAAATAATACAATCTCAGTATTATATTTTGAAGTGAAAATTAATACAATCTCAGTATTATATTTTGGAGGGAAAATTAATACAATCTCAGTATTATATTTTGGAGGGAAAATTAATACAATCTCAGTATTATATTTTGAAGTGAAAATTAATACAATCTAAGTATTATATTTTGAAGTGAAAATTAATACAATCTCAGTATTATATTTGGAGGAAAATTAATACAATCTCAGTATTATATTTTGGAGGGAAAATTAATACAATCTCAGTATTATATTTTGAAGTGAAATTAATACAATCTAAGTATATATTTTGAAGTGAAAATTAATACAATCTCAGTATTTATTTTTGAAGTGAAAATTAATACAATCTAAGTATTATATTTTAGAGTGAAAATTAATTCAATCTCAGTATTATATTTTAGAGTAAAAAATAATACAATCTCAGTATTATATTTTGGAGTTAAAATTAATACAATCTCAGTATTATATTTTAGAGTAAAAATTAATACAATCTCAGTATTATATTTTGGAGTGAAAATTAATAGAATCCCAGTATTATATTGTGGAGTGAAAATTAATACAATCTCAGTATTATATTTTAGAGTGAAAATTAATACAATCTCAGTATTATATTTTGTAGTGAAAATTAATACAATCTCAGTATTATATTTTAGAGAAAAATTAGTACAATCTCAATATTATATTTTAGAGTGAAAATTAATATAAGCCCAGTGATATCACGTTCCCAAACTAATTACCTATTAATAATATTACCCTACAGATTCTGAATTACAACGAATTTTTAATACAAAATCTAGCCATATTAAGTGTTCAAAAACAATGGTTTATCAATATATATCATGTTGTGTGTATTTATAGCAGACATACAAAAGAAATAAGCATTCTTCACAATCACACAAAACCACACAAACACTCGACATCCTCGAAAATAATCCCTAGTGTTATATTTCGGATTGAAAATTATATAAAGCCATGTCATATTTTCGGGGAAAGATAGTATATGCAGCTTAGAAGAGTCAGTTCTTTATTAACTGCTATAAACGTCTAACATATACAACAAATTGATAATAACAGCATATCATAAATGACATGGTGATACTGGTAGGGTTAGAGTTTACGATAAATAGTCGATAAGTAAAAATAGAATAGCGTTCGCTTTAAGAAATGTTAATGTGCGAAAAACCAAATTATTTGACAGGTGGCACTGAAAATAAAAATAAAAACGTTCAGTAACGGATTTTAAGCTATTTAACGGCAAGACAAAAAAATAAGTCTCACAGATCGA
>CM042141.1:33773598-33783598 GCA_023376005.1 Doryteuthis pealeii
CCGGCGTTCAACTCGCCTCAAACACAAAGTCTGGCGACTGACTCAACTCAAACACAAAGTCTGACATTCAACTCGCCTCAAACACAAAGGCTGATGTTCATCTCGCCTCAAACACAAAGTCTGGCGATTGACTCAACTCAAACACAAAGTCTGACATTCAACTCGCCTCAAACACAAAGTCTGGCGATTGACTCAACTCAAACACAAAGTCTGACATTCAACTCGCCTCAAACACAAAGTCTGGCGTTCAACTCGCCTCAAACACAAAGTCTGGCGTTTGACTCGCCTCAAACGCAAAGTCTGACGTTCAACTCGCCTCAAACACAAAGTCTGGCGATTGACTCGTCTCAAACACAAAGTCTGACATTCAACTCGCCTCAAACACAAAGTCTGGTGATTGACTCAACTCAAACACAAAGTCTGACATTCAACTCGCCTCAAACACAAAGGCTGACGTTCATCTCGCCTCAAACACAAAGGCTGGCGATTGATTCAACTCAAACACAAAGTCTGACATTCAACTCGCCTCAAACACAAAGGCTGACGTTCAACTCGCCCCAAACACAAAGTCTTACTACCTTCTTTTCAAAATAGTTTGCCCCTTATGGAGCTAGCGGCTTACATATTCAAATTACTGAGGGTCATAAAACGACCCACCCCACCCATATGCGGCCGCGACAATATAGATCAAACAGTGAGAAACCTTGGAGTCAGGTAAGTTCGGACACACTTCACTACAATTAACAATTCAAATGATATAGCATAGTCCCGTATATGAACCAGCAGCACTCTCTCGCACAAAGTACATCTCTTTAGATATTAAAAAAAACCAGTAAAACTAGAAACATCATTCTTAAAGTTCCCCATAAACTAGATTAATTTGCCTATCATAATTTACCTAGTTGTATATAAATGGGTACCCTATGGGGGTACTTTTGTATCACATTGTATTTACCTCATACCCCACTTGTACTGGTTAGGCACAAGGCCCTATTAACGTGGGACCACCCACAAACCAAAGCTCATGGGTGGCAGGTGAAGAATTGCGTCGATCCCGTCGGCATTCCCTCTCAAGGGGGCGCCTCTGGCGCTGGGCAATAAACCCAGCCCTGCCCCTTTAAATCGAGGGGCAGGTGTTGCCTGGGGGGATGGCCCCCTGGGATCGACGCTATTAACTAGTAAAGATCCAGGGCCGAAGCCACTCGACCCCCACCCTGTTGGGTGGGTTGACATCATGGTTAAGAAAATAAAGAAAAGTCCACGGAAAATAAAAAATAAGAAAAAAGAAAGAAAAAAGAAATATGATATATCACACACAGATAAGAACGGAGAGAGTATGATTGGTATTAGTTTGTTCCATCTGAAGTTCACAAAATTGATTTAAGATGTTTTAGTAGATTCAGAAATAACATGGCAAACCCGGTTGACCGACCATAAAGAAATTGAGTAGGTGGTTTCAACGGAAGAAGAAATGGTTAAGTAGACATGGAAATTGGTCCGGAAGTAAAGTCGGAGTCATGGCAAGTTAAGTGAATGGCCATGGGTCTAAGATAATGCAATATAAATATTCCGATTTTAGGAGTTCGGGGTTCAGAGTCGGTTAGTCAGTTGAGGGTGGCAAAGTTCTGAGGTAGTTCATTACATGAGGGGCCCATTCGGGCAGATGGGCTCTCTGTCTCTGCTCTCCTTAATCCCAGGCGATATTGTGGATAAAGCATGTATATCTAAGCACTTGATTTAAGAAACGCATAGGCAAGAAACTGGTAACAAACACGGTTTACTTCATGTCCAGCCTACCTAGTTTAGTTTATATATATATATATATATATATATATATATATATATATATATATATATATATATATTTATATATACACAGACATTATATATATATATATATATATATATAAAGTAATCTGCAGACGCGCGTTTCGGGGTTTCACCCCTCATCATATTATATATATATATATACAGAGAGAGAGAGAGAGAGAGAGAGAGAGAGAGAGAGAGAGAGAGAGAGAGAGAGAGAGAGAGAGAAGAGAGAAAGAGAGAGATATAGAAGGATAGATAGATATGAACATACTGAGATAGATATGAACACCCACGAAAACTAAACTGGTAATGCAGCATATATATATATATATATTATATATATATATATATATATATATATATATATATATATATTCTTCCTAAATGCATGGATAAACGAAACCCAACATCCACCCTGAAAGATGAAGTTACGGATTCTTACAAGACTTTACCATCAGAAAACTCAAATATAAACAGACTTTTAAAACATGATTTCGGATATATTATTCAATAAAAGAATGCATTTTAAATAATGGAAATTCACCATCCACCCCACCAAAAATTAAATTGAAAAATGTACAGGATTTAACATCAGAAAATATGAAAAGACATACATATTTTAACATATGAAATTGATTAAAATAATCACAATTAAAAACAAATTTTCAAAGGGTTAAAGGGAGATAACTTTACGAGTTTTTTTTATAAAATACAGGGATTTTTAAAAAAATTCAATAATATAATCGAATACATAAAGAGCGTCCGCAATAATCAACCGACGTAATTTGCGGTCCATAAACATAACAACACAAAATCTCTTCAAATAAACACCAGGAGATTGAGCAGCCTGACGATGGTGAAATAACCTGAAACCTGGGTTGTTGCTTATGAAAAACTTTTATATTCAAAAAATTCAACAAATAAATAAAGCTCCTACAAATTTGTGGTTGAGCACTGTGATTTGTTTGTTTCATCCCAAAACAAATGTTTAAATATATTATAATATATATATATATATATATATATATATATATATATATATATATAAAGTTTTGTGTACAAACTAATGTGTAGAATCATTGGATTGTAATACCGAGATATTTTCTCAATACACTCAATACACGTTATTTGAATTGCCATGATCTTAAAAACAACAACCGCTTCCACTCAAATTCGGTCAACTGACGGTCATCAGCGAAATCCCCTCTAAAGTGCTCAACCCCAGGGATATATATATACATATGTATATATATCTTAGAAAGGAAGGAAAAACCGTCATTCTGTAATAAATTTATTTCGACCAAAACTGAAAAGGATTTTAGAAATTCAAATAAATTTCTAAAACTCCTTGAATTTTTTTAGTTTCATCAGACAGACAGCACAGATAAAAATCTGTTATTTTTTATCTGTGCTGTCTGTCTGATGAGACTAAAAAAATTACGGAGTTTTAGAAATTTATTTAAATTTCTAAAATCCTTTTCAGTTTTGGTCGAAATAAATTTATTACAGAATGACGGTTTATTGAATATTTCCTTCCTTTCTAAGGTAAAAATTGCTCTGTATTTAATCTAAAAAGATTATTATACATTGACCTTTCTTCGGGGATTCATAAAAATCCCTGTATTTGCACCTACTAAAACATGCAATAATTATACAGTGTGATTTTGAAGATCTCATGTAGATCCCATCCCTTACTACCAGTTTTGGATATCTTATATATATATATATATATATATATATATATATATATATATATATATATATATATATATATATGAAAATGAATGGAAGTGAATCCGACAGTGTGAAATAAATATTTAGAAAAAATAAACACATGATGTAAAATTCGCTGACAGAATTCTGTTTCGACCCTTTATTGAAGTGGTCTTCCTCAAGAGCGAGTTGTGTATGATAGAGAGAACGGCGAAAGTGGACCGTTATGAGACGAAAGTGGTGCAGATGAAACGTTCAAACTCTTTTGAGTTTTCTTTGTGGCCTATAATGCTTCTGATTTAATAAAATAAAATAAAATTTATTTTATTTTATTTTCAAAACAGAATACGCATTTTCTAAATTTAAAAATTTAAATTTAAAAACTTCCGGCTATAATATTGAACGTTTCATCTGCACCACTTTCGTCTCATAACGGTCCACTTTCGCCGTTCTCTCTATCATACACAACTCGCTCTTGAGGAAGACCACTTCAATAAAGGGTCGAAACAGAATTCTGTCAGCGAATTTTACATCATGTGTTTGTTTTTTCTAAATATTTATTTCATATATATATTATATATTATATTATATATAAAGAGAGAGAGAGAGAGAGAGAGAGAAGAGAGAGAGAGAGAGAGAGAGAGTGAGAGATAGGTAGATAACAAAGGACAGTTATTTATTAAAGACACTGCCAATGAAAATCATTATGCAAATTAGATAACCAATGATTCTGATGAATGCCGTTATATAGTACAAATAATGCTCACTAATTTGTAGTATCAATATAAAACATAAAATAGCTCAGTACTTTATACAGTTATCTAAACGTTCTTTACTATTTTGAAAACAGTTTGACAATATTGTGAAAGATCTGCTTTGAAATAATCCAGACAATTTTGACAGAAAAAAGTCTCCTTTGGAGTCTGGCACTTTAATTCGCTTCAAAATAAGACACTAGGGACGTTACATTGGTATTACCACCCTTTTCACTTTTCACAATAATCTTCAACGTCATCTGCGCTCATCAGCCGTGTTGTCACGCTCTCCCTAATCTTTTATTTGACTCAAGGTTGGAAATCTTCCCGTCAACGAGGATCTCAGCTTTGGGAAATGTGAAAAATCTCAAGGATCTTAATCTGGAATGTGGATGAAAGCGGAGAACAGGATGAAGAGAGCGTGTGTCACAAAAGAACACTACACCAAGCATAATGCTGAATGTAACAATGAAAATGTGAATAATAATAATAATTGGAAATCAGACTAAGAATCGAAACCATCCAAACTACAGCACTGTTGAGATCTACTAGAATACTCAGAAGTGTCCTGGAGACCTGAGGAGACTTGCTGTCACTCAGCCATCAGTGAACCACCGACTACGGCAGATGTGAAAGACTCAATAATAGCAATAAGGATAATAATAATGATAAATCGGGGAGGTTGCACATAAAAAGACCTTTATGAAGAGGAAACCTCAAGAAACTGAATCACTAGTAATTGTTGCACAAAATAATGCCTTAAGAACAAATTATAGCAAAGCAACAATTGATAACATGCAATAAAACAGTAAATGTAGACTGTGCGATGACAGAGATGAGACTTTACACCATGTATTTAGCAAGAGTAGTAAACTAGCACAACGGGAATACAAAACTAGGCACGGCTGGGTTGGGTAGGTGATCCACTGGGAATTATGCAAAAAATTAAATTTTGACCATACAACAAAATGGTATATGCATAAACCAGAATCTGTTTATGAGAATGAAACGCGTAAAATTCTCTGGGACTTCGAAATAAAGACGGATCACCTTATCCCAGCCAGGAGGCCAGACCTAAAAAAAATATTAAAAACAAGAGAGAACGTGTCAATTGGTAAACTTTGCAGTTCACAGGGTGAAGGTGGAGGAAAACGAAAAGATAGATAAATACATAGACCTTGCCACAGAATTGAAAAATCTGTTGAATATGAGGGTCAAAGTGATGCCAATTGTAGTTAGAGCACTTGGAATAGTCCCAAAAAGAGGAACTGGAAATCAGAGGAAGAAATTGAGATCATCCAGACTATTGAATTGCTGCAATTAATTAGAATACTTAGAAGAGTCCTGGAGATCTGAGAAAACTTGTCACTCAGACTCCAGTGAAATACCATCAGCTAATACGCGTGTGGAAAACTCAATAATAATAATAATAATAATAATAATAACAATAACAATAAAAGTGAAAAGATAGACAACTACTTGGATATTGCCAGAGAAAAGAGAACATTGTGGAACATGAGGGTGAAGGTCGTACCAATTCTAATTGGTGCCCTTGGAATGGTCCATAAAGCTCTGCAAAATAATTTGGGTGAATTGGAAATCAGACTAAGAATCGAAAGCATCCAAACTACAGCACTGTTGAGATCAACTAGAATACTCAGAAGAGTCCTGGAGACCTGAGGAGACTTGATGTCACACAGCCATTAGTGAACCACCGACTACGGCAGATGTGAAAACTCAATAATAATAATAATAATAATAAAGCGAAAATTGATAAGACCCAACAGAATAGTAAATGTAGACTTTGCGGTAATAGAGATGAGACTGTTAACCATATACTCTGCGAATGTAGCAAACTAGCACAACGAGAATACAAAACTAGACACGACTGGGTTGGGAAGGTGATCCACTGGGAATTATGCAAGAAATTAAAATTTTGACCACACAACAAAATGGTATATGCATAAACCAGAATCTGTTCTTGAGAACGAAACGCACAAATTCTCTGGGACTTTGAAATTAAAACGGATCACCTTATCCCAGCAAGAAGACCAGACCTAGTGTTGATTAAACAAAAAAAGAAAGAACTTGTCAACTGGTGGATTTTGCAGTGCCAGCGGATCACAGGGTGAAGTTAAAGGAAAGAAAAAATTGACAAATATCTGGACCTTGCCAGAGAACTGAAAAAGTTATGGAATATGAAAGTGAAAGTTATACCAATTGTAGTTGGTGCACTTGGAACAGTCCCAAAATGATTAGAAAAGGGTTTGGAAAGTTTGGATATCAGAGGAAGGATTGAAACCATTCAGAACACTGCACTGCTGCAATCTGCCAGAATACTCAGAAGAGTCCTGGAGACCTGAGGAGACTTGCTGTCACTCAGACTCCAGTGAAAGACCATCAGCTAACACTGATGTGAAAACTCAAAAGGAATAATAATAATACATCGGAGAAATTGCACATTAAAAGACCTGGACATGGTTAAGAAGATGAAACCCCAAGTAAGAAACTGAATCACTAGTAATTGCTGCACAAAATAATGCCTTAAGAACAAATTATAGTAAAGCAAAAATTGATTAGACGCAACAAAACAGAAAACGTAGACTGTGCGGTGACAGAGATGAGACTGTAAACCATATATTAAGTAAATGTAGCAAACTAGCACAATGGGAATACAAAGCTAGGCACGACTGGGTTGGGAAGGTGATACACTAGGAATTATGCCAAAAATTAAGTTTTGACCGTACAATAAAATGGTATATGCATGCACCAGAATCTGTTCTTGAGAATGAAACGCATAAAATTTCTGGGACTTTCAGATAAAGACAGATACCCTATCTCAACCAGAAGACCAGACCTATTGTTGATTAACAAAAAAAAAAAAAAGAAAAAAAAAAGAGAACGTGTCAACTGGTGGATTTTGCGGTCCCAGCAGATCGCAGGGTGAAGCTGAAGGAAAACGAAAAGATGAATAAATACCTGGACCTTGCCAGAGAATTGAAAAAGCTGTGGAACATGAGAGTGAAAGTGATACCAATTGTAGTTGGTGCACTTGGAACGGTCCCAATAAACTTGGAAAAAAGACTGGAGGATCTAGAAATCAGAGGAAGAATTGAGACCATCCAGACTACTGCACTGCTGCAAACGGCTAGAATACTCAGAAGAGTCCTGGAGACCTGGGGAGACTTGTTGTCTCTCAGACTCCAGTGAAATACCATCAGCTAACGCTGATGTGAAAAACTCAAAAGTAGTAAATAATAATAATAATAATAATAATAATAATAATAATAATAATCTGTGAAACCTGAAATTGACGGTCATACAAGTTGGTGCTGTTCCTCAATGTTAAGGAAAAAGAGAATGGGGTAATTTAAGCTCAGATATGATTCGAGATCATCCAGACCACAGCACTGTTAAGATCAGGCTGGTTGATTGGATTTTTATGGCATGTCAACCTTTGGATTATTTTATGCCGAAGCCGTTTGTCTTATAGATCTATTTAACACATAGGACTCAATTGGACACTCCGGACCAGACTGGAAATGGAAGTAATGGTAACGAAGGGGTACTCAATATTATCCAGTGCTCCAGAATTGGAATATCTCCCCTAGATGTGGTTTAGCGACATACCCAGGATATTAAGACTTTTAACCAACACCTAGCATATATATGATTTAAAAAATGTCGGGGTTTGTTATAAGAACAATATGGCTGGAACTATCATATAGGTGCAAGGGCTTGACGTGACCAGCTGATTGGTCGGAGGGTGCTTCGCTGACGTTCCGTCAAGTTTAACTAAGGGACAAATTGGAGTGTTGCATGTCGTGGACTGCTCTATCACCAGATTTCAGTCCTTAGACGTCTCGAATCACTACTCACGACCAACAGGTGTCCCCATTAGGAGGGAGCTCTGACCTCTCTGACCTCTCTGACCTCTCTGACCTCTCTGCAGAGGCTGGTTGATTGTTTTCTTTAATGGCATATGAAACTTTTTCGGGTTATTTGTCGAAGTCATTTTGATAAACAAAGGAATCAGGTTGCTTACAGTACCTGCTGTTGCTTAAGTAATCAAACAATTAAGTATAGAATAGACTCATCGTTACTTGACCAGTGATATAGCGAGAACCCCTCTGCAAAGGTGCAGTCAGCGTATGTTATAGCCTTAGCCAACAGGACGAATACTTACAAGAGTTCTTGAGAATTAAAACTGGGGCTGGTTTAGCTCAGTCGGTAGAGCAAACGCCTCGGAATCACAACGTTCTTAGTTCGATACCAGTTCCCGCCAACTCAGCGTATGAGCAGCACAGATTGGATAATCTGATATGTGCGGTAAAGTGCGGAGCTGACAGTGGGTGTGGCGCTCCATCTCAGCAAAAATTAATCTACCTGGTCTAGCACTAGCGAAAATGTGATAGACTCCCTAGCTGTCTCGCTGATACCGACAATAGGCCACACCGCCAAATTTACTTTTTTTTCTTAGTATTATTTTGATTATTCGGACTATTGTCCGCATCTTCATTGTTATCTGTACAACGTTTCAGCCGGTGTGCCCTCCGGCCTGCTTCGTGTATTTCTTGTCGGACTTGGGAACCTACTCGAACTCGGGAACCATCTCGGAGTTTTTTTCTTGCTAGTAATAATAATATCAAGAATACCACAGTGTTTGTTATTACTACAAAGTAAATGTAATGATGCATTTTTTTCTATTTTTAAAAAATCATTCCGTTAGCATCCTATGGCGCCTAATATATGAATTATATTATATATATATATATATAATATATATATATATATATATATATATATATATATATATATATATATATATTAATATAATGAATTAATAAAAATAATTTGACATTTAATTTCCCTTGCTAAAGAGATATTTTGCTAATTTTTTTTTCTTCTTTTTAATCTTCCTGTCGTGAAATTGTTCACTTACGTCTTCTGACACTAGCAGAATTCCAGGGAGACTTCACAATAGTAACTAATCAACTCAACATTCAGTGAATGACTTACATTTAGATTTTTTTTTCAATGTAAATCGAACTAGTTGGGTTTTTCTTTTAAATTTTATTTTTCATTTATTGTCACACACGGTGAGAGCTTAAAAAAAATGATCTTATTTCAATAGGTTAAAGAAAATATGAACATAAAAAAAGATTCAAGATATTAGAATATTTCTTTCATCACATGAAATCAACACGACACCTTGATCTCTCTCCCCCCCTCTCTCTCTCTCTCTCTCTCTCTCTCTCCTCTTCTATAAATATTATATATATATATATATATATATATATATATATAAGGTGTGTCTAAAACTATCGAGAGAAAGCTGTATTCACCAATATAGAAATGAACACTGAATGGAACGTTAATATTTTTCAGAATACAAGGTAAAAAAGTACAAAAAAATAATATCGATACTTTTTTGACACACCTTGTATATATATATATAATATATATATATATATATATATATATATATATATATATATATGGGTGAGTCTTGCGCAAGTAAATTGGGAGATATAAAACACAACTACTTGGAAGTACATAGAGAGTCTTTATTAAAAACCTTTACTAAGAACGCCAGAGTCCAGACGCCAAGAATTTGTTTTTTTTATCTGCGCATGCCCGGAAGGCTCTTCCTGTCCCGAAGCCCTCTGGGAGATTGTTATTTTTGTGTCTTTTTTTATTTATTATTTTATTTTAAGTTT
>CM042141.1:33788598-33818598 GCA_023376005.1 Doryteuthis pealeii
AAAGGTAAGAGACGGATTTTATCTTCCCTAATAACTTATAGAATAATTATATTAACTTGATGCTTCAAAGAAGTCTAATAATAGATGAGAAAAACTTTCTATCAGGGACCCCACTCTCAAAAAAATGTTTAATACTTTTGAGAAGGGTCCCTTGGAAAGGATTTTTCATTTATACCCCTCATTTCATTAATTTGTTATTTCATCCATTCATTCATTTTACCATTAATTTTTAACTATATATATATATATATATATATATATATATATATATATATATATATATAATTAATGTTGATATTATGATTTCACACTCATAACTTCAAGTTTCTTGGTAGTCCAATCATCAGATGAGAAGTGGTTGAGATGTCAAAAACCAGTCGTGAAATGGTAAAAATCAAATTGTTTAGCGTTTATATGCAGTGTTTTTCACGCGATGGGAAATGTAAAGCTAAAAATTGTTTTTTTTAAACTGTGGCATGTTTAACGTTTATGTGACGTGGATTGTATTCATGTGATGTAATGTCATGACGTTAAATTTGTATTTAAAAAACATTATAATCAAACAAACTTGCATTGGTGTTAATGCACGCGGTGTTCAGATGAATTTTTTTTTTTAATAAATAAATAAAAGGAGAGCAAAAATTCAGGAATCAATTATATATTTATTTATTTTTTAATTTAAGAATGGCTTGTGTTGTTTGATGTATAAAGCTTCTAGTATTTGGAGTCTTTATTTATTTTTTCTTTGAGCAGAATGTGCGTATTTTCCGTTAGGATATTTCGGTAATTAGAGTGAGGACATGCATCTAATTTTAGATGCTGTGAAATGGAGCTATTATCTGTCATATGAGGAGTTAAACGGCGTGATAAAGTCTTTGAGGTAAAACCGATGTAGGTATTTTCATTTTTGGGGAGACAGCAATCTCCTAAGGGACATTTAAATTTATATACTACATTGGTGTCATTAAGCCAATTTGTCTGGGGAAAGGAGTTGTTGCGGGTAACGAGGCTGTTTTGAATTTTGTGTAATAAATAATCAATTTTAACTTATTATCAGGCGTGGTTGCAGTAATGTTGTTCCGAATTATTTTTTTTAGTGCTATTTCATCAAGTTTGTAGTTCCTGTGCATCTGGTTGCGATAATAAATTACATGCATGCCCCCACTCTAATTACCGAAATATCCTAACGGAAAATACGCACATTCTGCACAAAGAAAAAAATAAACAAAAACTCCAAATACTGGAAGCTTTATACATCAAACAACACAAATCATCCTTAAATAAAATTAATTTTCAATGCAGTACTCACACACACACACACACACACACACACACACACACACATATATATATATATATATATATATATATATGTGTGTGTGTGTGTGTGTGTGTGTGTGTGTGTGTATTAACCTCTACGCAGTATCGATGTGACAAAGTCATTTTCTTAAGTATAGTTTAAAGGTTTGAATTTACAGTTTTCATTCTCCTAGACTAGTTGCCGTATACAATTAAAGAGCTTAGTCTAACAAACAGTTTACCCGTAGCTGGAGGATGAATAGTTGTATGCATAAAATTCCTAAGGATAATAGCGTTATGTGAAATGCAAACAGCCTCGACCAGGATTTGAACTCTGTTCGCCGACTTGAACATCGTAGAGTCTAAAGCCTTTTTTTTAAATGAAAATTTGGCTCCCCGTACCCGTAAACGCTTAGGGTGGAAAATGATAGTATTTGTATCAGTGTATTTGAATGGTTGGTGTATTTTTCTTTGGCTTCATAACAATAACAATATCAGAAGGTACCGAAAAAGAAATTAAGTTTTTAAAGTAACTTTGAAAACGTATGTTTTATCGCCGAAACCCTAGAAAAAGGGAGAATTATTTTTTGCGACTTTCTTTCGTAGAGTAATAAACACTTATTACTTTGAAAAAAAACTTTTGGAATCTCTGAAAAAATAGCGTCTTATTATTGCCGAAAGTGGATTATGAAAGATTATTCAAGAATAAATTTTTTTTTTGTGCAAAAAATAATTTGAAATTTAAGGGAAAGTTGAAAACACATCGAGTGATTTTATTCATGACAACGATCTTAAACTCATAAAGATTATTTGATGTTGGAATACATCAAAAGGATCTCATTCTATATAGCTTCTAGTATCTTTTGATATACAGGGTGGTGGAAAAGTAGTTATACAACAGTATCACACAGATGAAATTAGTAGCATATTATCTTAAGTGTCCTCATTTTGTAAAATTTTGGTGTCATATTTAATTGTGACTAATAATTAAAATCTTATTATAATGAAGATTGTGGGTTTGTCTATCTGTAACCGAAACTATATTACTATACAAGTCACAATTCCCTTTAGTTATTTACATCACATTCTCCATGATTTTATTTTGATTTAAACCTCAATTATTAATAAAATTGTTATAAATCATTAAGACTGTTGATAATATCTATATACTAAAAGCATGCAATTGTATTTATATATACAACAAAATAGCGGTTTACAGTGTGAATGGGAAGGCTAATTTGCATATTGATTTTAAAAATTTGATTTTAATAAATATATGCTTAATATTATTGACTTCTAATTGTTTGGTTTTATCTTATTGAATATGAGCAAAAATCTCGGGGATACATTTTAAAAGAAATCCATTAACAAGAAGAAATAACTGCAATATTATTCTTTACTTCCTATTTTAACTAAATAGTTAAATTAGGAAAATTTACCAATGAAAGACGGAAGTAATGGAAAATGATGGAAGAGTTAGTATCAAAGTTGTTCTATTTTTCAATCGTACCCCCTCTGTTCCAAATCTTTTTATCTGCATTCTTTTTCAGTTTCATTAGCCTTTCTAATTTAATATGATATTTTATTATATTAAAACTTAAATACTTGCACCCGGAGGGTGCATATATTTGCTAGTATTATTAATATTAATAATTAATGTTATTACACGTATATGTAACATTTGTTTTCTTAATAAATCAATGAGTATTGTATGTTTTTCATAACCGTATACCTAATTTTGCACCACGTGTATATATATATATATATATATACATATATATATATATATATATATATATATATATATATATATATATATGGGTGTTGATAGGAAATAAATACGACAATGTGTAGAAAATATAAAAACATGGAGTATTCCAAACAGATGAATTTATTCTTGATGGTGAAGTCGACGTTGTAACGTTTCGGATTTAGTAAACCTTTATCAGAACTTAAGATGGAAAGAATGTTGTTTGAGTGGGGGTGCATGACACCCACACACACGCGCGCGCGTACATACACACATACCCCCCATATATATATATATATATATATATATTTTTGTCATTATTTTCATAGTGAGTTCGAAGCATTAATTAAAATGTAATAATATATTTTTGAAGGCGTAATAATGCACATTTATGTTTAAAAAACATATTTCTTTCTTTTTTTTTTTTTTTTTTTTTCATATTAAGGGTCCTAAATATTTTCAAGCAAAGCTCATCATCAGAGGAATGAAAGATTTTCTCATAATTTTCATCTGTATTTGATAAATTCAATTGTGTTGTTGTTCATTGAATGTTTGGTGGTAACTGTGAAAAATTTTTTTTTTTTTTTTTTTCCGGCGAAGATATAGTTACGCTCGGTAAATTCCGTAATAAATCGGGGCGGCGATCGTGTTCCGCGGGATGTTTTGAAAATTATTTCATATATAAATTTTTTTTTCTTTTTTTTATAATACTATAAAATAATGAAGCCCTGCTCAGGGACACTGAAATAAAGATTTTTTTTGTCATTATTTTCATAGTGAGTTCGAAGCATTAATTAAAATGTAATAATATATTTTTGAAGGCGCATTTTGTTTAAAAAACATATTTATTTCTTTTTTTTTTTTTTTTTTTTCATATTAAGGGTCCTAAATATTTATGTTTAAAAAACATATTTATTTCTTTTTTTTTTTTTTTTTTTTTTCATATTAAGGGTCCTAAATATTTTCAAGCAAAGCTCATCATCAGAGGAATGAAAGATTTTCTCATAATTTTCATCTGTATTTGATAAATTCAATTGTGTTGTTGTTCATTGAATGTTTGGTGGTAACTGTGAAAAATTTTTTTTTTTTTTTTTCCGGCGAAGATATAGTTACGCTCGGTAAATTCCGTAATAAATCGGGGCGGCGATCGTGTTCCGCGGGATGTTTTGAAAATTATTTCATATATAAATTTTTTTTTTCTTTTTTTTATAATACTATAAAATAATGAAGCCCTGCTCAGGGACACTGAAATAAAGATTTTTTTGTCATTATTTTCATAGTGAGTTCGAAGCATTAATTAAAATGTAATAATATATTTTTGAAGGCGCATTTATGTTTAAAAAACATATTTATTTCTTTTTTTTTTTTTTTTTTTTTTTTCATATTAAGGGTCCTAAATATTTATGTTTAAAAAACATATTTATTTCTTTTTTTTTTTTTTTTTTTTTTTTTTTTTCATATTAAGGGTCCTAAATATTTTCAAGCAAAGCTCATCATCAGAGGAATGAAAGATTTTCTCATAATTTTCATCTGTATTTGATAAATTCAATTGTGTTGTTGTTCATTGAATGTTTGGTGGTAACTGTGAAAAATTTTTTTTTTTTTTTTTCCGGCGAAGATATAGTTACGCTCGGTAAATTCCGTAATAAATCGGGGCGGCGATCGTGTTCCGCGGGATGTTTTGAAAATTATTTCATATATAAATTTTTTTTTTCTTTTTTTTATAATACTATAAAATAATGAAGCCCTGCTCAGGGACACTGAAATAAAGATTTTTTTGTCATTATTTTCATAGTGAGTTCGAAGCATTAATTAAAATGTAATAATATATTTTTGAAGGCGTAATAATGCACATTTATGTTTAAAAAACATATTTCTTTCTTTTTTTTTTTTTTTTTTTTTCATATTAAGGGTCCTAAATATTTTCAAGCAAAGCTCATCATCAGAGGAATGAAAGATTTTCTCATAATTTTCATCTGTATTGATAAATTCAATTGTGTTGTTGTTCATTGAATGTTTGGTGGTAACTGTGAAAAAAAATTTTTTTTTTTTCCGGCGAAGATATAGTTACGCTCGGTAAATTCCGTAATAAATCGGGGCGGCGATCGTGTTCCGCGGGATGTTTTGAAAATTATTTCATATATAAATTTTTTTTTTTCTTTTTTTTATAATACTATAAAATAATGAAGCCCTGCTCAGGGACACTGAAATAAAGATTTTTTTGTCATTATTTCAATTTATATATGAAATAATTTTCAAAACATCTTCGCCGGAAAAAAAAATTATGAGAAAATCTTTCATTCCTCTGATGATGAGCTTTGCTTGAAAATATTTAGGACCCTTAATATGAAAAAAAAAAAAAGAAATAAATATGTTTTTTAAACATAAATGTGCATTATTACACCTTCAAAAATATATTATTACATTTTAATTAATGCTTCGAACTCACTATGAAAATAATGACAAAAAAATCTTTATTTCTGTGTCCCTGAGCAGGGCTTCATTATTTTATAGTATTATAAAAAAAAGAAAAAAAAAAATTTATATATGAAATAATTTTCAAAACATCCCGCGGAACACGATCGCCGCCCCGATTTATTACGGAATTTACCGAGCGTAACTATATCTTCGCCGGAAAAAAAAAAAATTAATTAATTTTCAAAATTAGGTATGACTTCAATTAAGCACATATTCTCCCAAAAATTGTCGGCAAAAAAGCCATATCCAAACACAACGTGTTTACATACTTATCATATATATATATATATTATATATATATATATATATATATATATATATATATAAACCTAAAACGGCGAAATAAGACTTTATGTAAATAACAATGCATATGCTCTCCACCCCTGGTGGGTTGAACTCTCTTTAAATGGAATTTTCTGGTGACCACTAATTTCGCAAAAATTGCATTACTCTCCTTAACATTTATATATATATATATAATATATATATATATATAATATATATATTATATATATAGGTGTGTCAAAAAATTATCGAGATTTTTTTAACATTTTGTCGCACCTTGTATTCTGAAAAAGTAACATTCCGTTTATTTTTTTCAGAATACAAGGTGTGTCAAAAAGTACAAAGTTTCAAGTTTTAATTACCAAGATAGAAATGAAGAATGAATGGAACGTTATTTTTCAGAATACAAGATGTGTTAAAAAATCCAAAAAAGACTCGATACTTTTTTGACACACCTTATATATATATATATATATATATATATATATATATATATATATATATATATATAGTTTTACGTGCGTATGTGTGTTAGAGTTTTCCTGTAGATCATTCTTGATCAAACGTCGACAGTCATTTTCTGTTAATGATTCGGTTCTCTTAACTATTTCTATGCACCTATAGAACACTTTTAAATGTCGTTATTTTGACTTAATAGGTTCCTTTTTTTCTCCCCCTTTTTTACTTCTTTTCCGACAGTTAAAATTGTGACACGATCGCATATTTTTTCTATATTTTCCGTTGAGTCAATCTCTGTCTTCAAAATAATATATATATATATATATATATATATATATATATATATATATATATATATATATATATATATATATAGTATGAACAAAAAGGGATAAGACAAACAGGAATATTTCTTATATGCTATTTATTCTCAACTAGTTTCGACCTTAGGTCATCGTCAGGAGAAGATTGTTTTTTGGAAGAAATTGTTTTTAGAGATTTTTTTTTGAAAGGGAGCATTTTAAAAGAAATATAGAAATTGAAATATTTTTTGTGGGTTTGGCATGATATTATAATCCGGCTCGTGGAGTGTATTAGTTGTAGCAAGTCCATCTGTTCCGGTAAAAAACGTTTTTGATGTGAATTCTTTTTTAATGCTCTTATATATGTGAGGAAGGGTTCTTTAGAATTTTGTGTATGACTATATATATATAGTATAAATTTCTAAAACTCCTTGAATTTTTTTAGTCTCATCAGACAGACAGCACAGATAAAAATCTGTTATTTTTATCTGTAAAAAAATTAAGGAGTTTTAGAAATTTATTTAAATTTCTAAAACCCTTTTCAGTTGTGGTCGAAATAAATTTATTACAGTATGAGGGTTTATTGAGTTTTCCTTCCTTTCTAAGGTAAATATTGCTCTGTATTTTATCTAAAACGAATATTATACATTGAGCTCTCTTTAGGGATTCATAAAAATCCCTGTATTTGCACCTACTAAAACATGCAATAATTATACAGTGTGATTTTGAAGATCCCATGTAGATCCCATCCCTTACTACCAGTTTTGGATACCTTATATATATATATATATATATATATATATATATATATATATATATATATATATATATAATATATATATAATATATATATATATATAATAGAGAGAGAGAGAGAGTTTGATAGATAGATAGAGACGGAGACAGAGAGAGTTTAATCATATTACAATTCATTTCTAAAATAAAATTTTTTCATTAGTCGTCCTTTTCAAAAATAATCAACAATAAAACAAAACAAATTGTTCCATTTTTTCGAATCTATTAAGATCTATTTCGATAATATTCGAATCCATTCCAAAACAATATATCTAAGAATCTAATTCTTTTTATTTGTAATTTATATAAAAAATAAGATTCTTTCCTAAAAGTCTAGATTTACTTATATTTTAGAATATGTATACTTTTTAGAAGTGTACCAAATTATTTTTGAAAAGACAACCTATAAAAGATGCGATATTTTTGTAAATGGGTTATAATTTGATTACAACCCTCTCTCTCTCTCTCTCTCTCTCTATATATATATATATATATATATATATATATATAAAGATTTTTGGATGTTTGTTTATTTAGAAACGTTGCTGATAAAGTATATATTAAATTTTTACTTGAAGGCACTTACAACGCATGTATCGCATAAAATTCGATACTATTTCTTATAGAAAATGAACTTGACAAGTGTAATCCCGGCAAAGGATGGCTCGGTGTGTAGAATACCGTACAGACTGTTTCGACTTTATTAAGTCTCATCAGCGGTATATACTAACGATTTCCCTCCGACAGAAATCGAAACCGGGACTTCAGCAGACACAGTGAAACACTTTTATCGCCTCGGCCACAGTACACAGCTGACCATCCTAGCGAAATTGTGCCTTCAAGTAAAAATTTAATATATATATATATATATATATATATGTGTGTGTGTGTGTGTGTGTGTGTGTGTGTAAGTGAGCGAGAGAGAGAGAGAAAGAGACGGAGAGAGAGAGAGAGGGGGGGAGTATATGGTATATCGGGTTTGCCATTTTTGCTATCGTGTAGTCATTATTAGTCAGTTATTACAGAAGTTAAAATTTCTTATGTATTAACAATCCCTCGATACAAATAGGATGTGACACAAGGTCGATTTCTTTGGCGTATTTTAACAGATTTGAATTAAGAGTTTTCATTCTCCTAGACCAGTTGTCTAACCAAGGTTAAAAAGCCCAGTCTGACCTACTCTTTATCCATTGCTAGAGGGAGAATAGTTGGATGAATATCTTTCCCAAATTGAATAGCGCTATGTGAAATACAATCAATCTTGTATAGGATTTGAACTCGTGTCTCCGTGTCTATTTCCTGTGAGCATAAATAAAACATTTCGAGAACAATAAATTCATTCCGGTTAAGTTAATTCTATAGGAAAAAAAAATGTTAGCCTGATTTATCCCTTTTTTCCATAACGTCTGATCTAAGTCCAAACCTTATATATATATATATATATATATATATATATATATATATATAATATATATATATATATGTATATTATATGTATATATAATGTATATGTATATATGTATATATATGCATATATATATGTATGTATATAATATATATATATATATATTATATACATACATATATATATATATATACATATATAATATTATACATACATATATATATATTTGTATATATGTATATATATGTATATACATACATATATATGTATACACATACATATATATGTATACATATATATATGTATATACATACATATATATACATATATACAAATATATATATACATACATATATATATACATACATATATACATACATACATATATATATATATGCATACATATATATACATATATATATATATATTGTTTTTTGCATAAAGTGTTTTTCTTTTTAATATGTGGGTTTTTGAAAAGCATTACTAAAGAAATGATAAATGAATATTCGTGTATATGAAAACATGTTCTGTAAACAAACAACATCAAATGCATTTGCATTCGATTAAAAAGAAAATCTTTGAAGTTTCCAAATCTGCCAAGTATTTATAAGAAAAATAAAAAAAGAAAAAAGAAAGAAAGAAAGATAAGAGAAACAAGAGAATCTATCAGCAAATATTATGCTTGACTGCCAAGAAAAATCAGAAAACTCATTTTGCAAACAGGACTTCAGAAGCGAGACTTGAAAAACACTCATTTTTCTTTAAGTTTTTTTTTTCTCCCCTGTTTTAAAACTTCAAAGTAATGAAGAAATCGGCAAAAAGATAAACAAGTCTTTTTTTTTTCTTTTTTTTACCAATATTACTACAAAAAAATCATTTGATTTTTGTCGAAAACAAAGTACGGAATATGGAATGCTGCTCGTTTAGTCTTGTCTTTTTTTTATAACCAATAATTTATATATTCAAGATAAGTATTCTTTCCCTGAAGTTTTGTGATATGCCTTGAAAATTGGTATTGTTTAGATTTTTCGGACCGTTGTCCAACTCTTTTTATCATATATATGCTAGAAGTGGGAAACGCGTGGTGTAATGGTTAAAGTCATGGGAAATGGACTGGTCGCCCCGAGTTCAAATCCTGGACATGGTAATTGCATTTCACTTAGCGCTAATACCCTTGGGAAAGGTATGAATCCTACTCTCCCTCCAGCTATGGATAAATAGTAGGGCAAACTGGGCTCTTTAACCTTGGTTAGGCAACCGGTCTAGGAGAAGGAAAACTCTGAATTAAAACCTACTAAACTCCGTTTAAGAAATTGACCTTGTGTCACATCCTGTTCGTGAGGAGGGGTTGGTAAATATATATATGCTAGAAGACGGTGGATGAGGGTCTTATTGTGCTGGGTATGACGTTAAACTGCATCTAATTAATAGAAGTGGTAGTACCTGTTAGGGTCGCATATATAGATTAAACAGAAAGAAATAAGATACAAATGTGTTTAAAAAATTAAGTTTGAAAAAAAGATTAATATCGTGTAAAAGAAAGGAAATGACAAAGCTTTGGCATAAAATAACCCAACAAGGATTGACATGCCGTGAAATCCAACCAGCCAATCAACCAATTAATCAAGTTTTAATTTTTTTAATCAATCTGTTTTTAACGCCGTTTCATATTCTATTTCTGCCTTTTCAAACACTCCATTGTTGATGGAATTTAAAAAAACTGTTGCTCTGTTGTCCGGGGATAATGAGACTTGTTTTAAAAAAACAATGGTGGGATGATAAGTTGATGATGTTTTTATATTACTTATATGATTTTTGGCTTTCTACATGGCTTAAATTCTTTATTTATAATATTGAATGTAACAAAATTTATCATTTTCCTGTTTGTCATGATTTCAATGTTAAATCCCACGTCTTTGAATGGGTGTATGATTAGCTTATTATTAAATAAACAAATGAAATGAAATAATAATAATAGAAAAAATGCAAAAAATATTCCGTACACAAAGAAAATTCGACCTTCATCAGAGTGAATCCTTATTTAAAATGATAAACTCCTGACCGAAACACGTGTAAGTGATATCGATTAAAATTATCCTTTATTATCCATTCTGTACTTTCTTTTCTTTATTCATTCTTTCAACATACCGTCGGATTCAATTCCAGTTTCATTTTTACATTATATATATATATATATATATATATATATATATATAGAGAGAGAGAGAGAGAGGGAGAGAGATAGATATAGATATAGATATAGATTCAATTTAATCCATACACAAAGCCAATAAAGTAGTCTAATTTACATAAATAAATACTCTTCGACAATGGCTTAAGACCGAAACCGATTGGAGTTAATAACAAATTAATACAATTTACAATGATACCTTGATTTACGAGTTTAATTCGTAACTCAGTCCCCTTGTATATGAATTTTTCCATTGAAATAAACGGAAATACCATTAATCCATTCCAGTCGCCTTAGAAACACCCTTAATAGCCCCGAATTGCATAAAAAACCTTATAAAATAGAATTACTGTAATGGCAAACGATAACACCGATAGAGTTGAGAAAGCTTTATTCTACTTAGAATAATTGGTACACTTACTGAGAGTTTATATAGTCTAGATAGTTCTCCAAAGGAGGTTAATAATAAAATAGGGGATGTAGCTCTCAATTACTTATTACAATTACACGAATTTTGCGCTGTAATATCTTTTAATGTTTGTTCTTATAATATGTGGCATAATAAATTTAGAAAAACTATCTAAAGCTCGACAATTTCTAAGGAAATAACCCGGAGGCTACATCAAAACGTTCAATATAATGACCAACAGAAAGGAAAACATCGATCGAGTGAAGCTCTTAATTCGGTAAACTTTAAAGTTGGGGTAATCGTATGTCAAAATACCATTGTATTTTCCAACGTTGATTTTTTATTCTCATGCATACAAGCACACATTCATATATAAGAATGCATATTGCATGTATTTAAGTGAATATATACGTGTGTATGTGTGTTCCTTAAATTAGATAAAGAAGAATTTATATATATATCTCAATTATATATTAATATATATAGCTCAGTCGGTAGAACATCCGACTGGGCACCACAAGGTTCCTGGTTCGACACTGGCCCCCGCCAAATCACCGTATTAGTAGCACAGGGATCTGTGCGGTACAGTGAGTAGCTGATGGTAGGTGTGGCGCTCCACGCCAGCCGCTAAAAATAATTGCCTTGGTCTCGCGCTAGTGAAAATGGGATAGATTCCTCACTGGCCGGCTAATACGGACGTTAGGCCACCCGACTACTTTACTTATATATAAATAAATCTGAACTATTATTCATATATATCCACACTTAACCACTAAGCCACGGGCAGTGTGCGACAAAGATCAATTATTAGTGAATCTGGTTTGAATTTAGAAATAACTAACTTTACTAAAGAACTCACACGAATATTTCTTATGTAAGATATTGTAAAAAAAAAAAACTCTTAGGATCTGGAAGCCAATATTAAAGGCTGTATTAAAACTGTAAGTTTTGTTTCTTTAAAATCTGAATTTCATAATAAACACTGCGCTCTATTTTAATTATTTTTAATTCATATTTTTATTTTTATTTTTATTTTTTACACCTCCCTAAAAATAAATCTTGAATACATAGGTTTCGGTCACTGAATATTATACTATTTACAATCATTTTATTTTTTTCATTCTTTTCTCTCCTTGCCTGTGCTGTTAGCATGGGTTTAGAATACACTGTAACTTTATCCTCTGAAGAGTGTTAACACCCCCATTTTTTTTCATCTTTAGAGTTGAGCTGTTTGACAATTTTGATTTCAGTACCGGTTTCAATTTTTTCTCCTTGATACCGCAATTTTTCGGTTATTAATTTAGTAACTTTTAGACCATATGACCTATAGGCACCCCTTTTGCGATCTCGGTTCGTGGGGACATTTTTTTCCATTTACACCGTCAAAATCCGGTTAATTGTTAACATACGATATTTAATTTATTAATTTTTTAATTATAAAACTAATCCTAACCCCTAATCCTAACCCCTAACAAACAACATGATTTTTACGGTGTGAATGGAAAACATGTCCCTACGAATCGAGATCGGAAAAGGGGTGCCTAAAGGTCATATGGTCCTTACTTTTTTTCTAGGGCAGCCGTTCATTATTTTGTGTAATGATAATTTGTCATCATCATCATGTCGCGCACGCACACGGATATCCATGACAACCTTTGGCCAACCTTCCTTATTACTCATGGCCCCTGGGAGGTCCTCTGTGCAGCATCCAGAGTCCTCGCATAGTTGGTCAATGTATGTCCTTAGCGGGCGTCCTACGTTAGCATGTCCATGTGTTGGAATCAAGAAATGTAATGACATTTTTTTTTTTTAAATTTTAAAATGATAAAACAATTATCAAAAATCAGGGAATTGTTCAATTTTAATGAAATTTTCAGAACCTTATTCATTAATGACTTGAAATTATAATGAATGGATTATTTTATTAAAAAATCTTTATACCAACAATTTTTATGCAACCCGATTCCGTTTTCATAACGCTCGAGAAATTCTGCATTGACTTCGCATTATTCAGTAACTATTAAAATTGTCAAGTGTATCATAAAAGTCTTAGATTAATTGACGTTTATTCAATCCATTGAATCAGGAAAAAACTCACCGTTCCTTCCTCACCCTTTCTTCAATATTCCTGTTTTTTTTATTCTTGCTAAGGGCTACATTCATTTCTATCTGACTAGTTTTTCAATGCAGATGCATTAAACACAGCTCCTTCGCTTTCCCTCCTTCGACCTTTTTAGGTAAAGACCAATTATTCGCTAAATGGAAGGAAAAAAAAGGGCATTTTTTTTGTTTCCATAGGATCTTATTTGATAATAAATTTAAAAGCACTTTACTTTTTCATATTTCTAAAGTTGCCTTCTTGAAATGAATTTGCGAATAAAAATAAAGAAGATTCAATTCAATTTGTTGTTATGGCAAACACGACGTTGCGATTTGTATGTGAAATTATCAAATTAAGGTCGATAAAAAGAAAATGCGCGGGAAATTGAAAAAACATTGTTCTTATTTGAAATTGAAGAATTATATCGTAATTTCTGGCGGGGAAAAAAAGGCGTTTCAATCGGAAAGTAAAAGGAATTTATAAAATTACATGAATTATCCTCCTCAATTTTATTGCTTTTTATTCAACGACTTAGCTGGTAAACACTACAAACAATATTCGTTGTATGCATTATTTAAGCACAGTTTTGCGTATATATATATATATATATATATATATATATATATATATATATTCAAAAAATATTATTTTTTCAAAAAATATTCTTTTTTCGAACATTTTTAAAATTCTATTTTATCTCCAACGGATTTTTCTCTACTCAAAAAATAAAAATTCACTCTGATGAAGGTCGCAAAAAATCTCTCTGTGTACGGAATATTTTTACATTTTTCCTATTATTATTATTATCATTATTTCAAGTTCATCTGATTATTTTAATAATAATAATAGCGTAATCCGTATACATTTTGATAAACTGACCGAAACACGTGTGTAGATGATATCGATTAAAGTGATATCGATTAAAATCATTTTATCCATCTACAGTTCTTTTCTTTACTCATTTTTCCTCATATATATATATATATATATATATATATATATATACTTACTTTCCTTACACCCTACTCCTGTCACTTCCAACAGAGTGTAGATACAGCAGAGACAAAAAAACAATATCAACACAACCAGCAAATTAACTACAAGGCCAGACAGAACATCACGTGACCTCAACAGTAGAGAAAGGAGAAGGAACAGTCAGTCTATCTTTCTTTGAGAAAAAAGAATCACCTGCGAAATATTGGTAAATAAATAGGATTAAGAACACAATAATCCTTATTTTGTTTCTGATCTTAATTATTTCACGATTTAAGACAACCATCTTTCTTTCCATAATATATATATATATATATATATATATATATTATATATATATATATATATATATATATATATATATATATATATCTTATTATAATGGATATTGTGTGTTTTTCTGTCTGTAACCGAAACTATATCACTTCTCAAGTCACAATTCCCTTAATTATTTACGTCAAATTATCCATGATTACATTCTTTTAAACCTTCAATTATTAATAAAATTGTTTTACATTATTAATACTGTTGACCATATCTACATACTAATAACATGTAATTGTATTTATATATACAACAAAATAGCGATTTACAGTATGAACGGGAAGGCTAATTTACATATTGATATTTAAAATTTGATTTTAATAAATATGTGCTTGGTATTATTGATTTCTAATTGTTTGGTTTTATCTTAATGAATATGAGCAAAAATCTCGGGGATAAATCTTAAAAGGAAATTATTTACAAGAAGAAATAACTGTAATTTTATTCTTTACTTCTTATTTAACTAAATAGTTCAATTAGAAAAATATAGTAATGAAAGACGGGAGGGGTGGAAGAGTAAGTTTCAGTTGTTCTATTTTTCGATTATAGCCCCCTCTGTTTCAAGTCTTTTTTTTTTCATTCTTATTTCGTTAATCTTTCTAATTTAATATGATATTTTATTACATTAAAACTTAAGTACTTGCACCCGGAGGGTGCATATATTTGCTAGTATATATAATCATCCGAACATCGATGCCGCTACCAGCATCCCATGGTATAAAAGCGCCTAAGAAACACAAAAACAGTCAGTCTAGATTGTCTTGACAAAGGAAGGATGAACTTCCGAAATATAGAATGAAATAAAATGAAACATAACATTTAAACACCATTTCAAATCTCCTGCTTCACACATAATCCTAAAAAGATATATATTATAGGTGTATATAAAATACATATATACAAATATGATATATTCACCCTTAGAACTACACTCACCATATATATATATATATATATATATATATATATATATATATATATATATATATATACTCATATATGTATATATATACAGATATACTCATATATGTATATATATATATATATATATATATATATATATATATAAATGAGTCAGACGAACCTACAATTAGTTTCGCATAAAGCTCTTCATGGCTAAAATCTGACTGGCTCTACTTAGGTATCGAGCACTTTTTACATATTAGCGGTTATATGAATATATATATATAATATATATATATATATATATATATATATATATATATTATATATATATATATCTTATATACATATAAATTGTTTTTTCTTTTGGCCAAATACTGTACCAATAGATTATTTTTTGTTGGTACGAATATCTTGGTCCTTCCTTTTTTTCCAAAAATTTTTTCTTCCTGGTTGATGTTTGGTAGTATATTTTTACAATCAAACTTTCTGCTGGGTTTTTTCTCTCCGCAAGGATCTACCAACACGCTTGGTATATTATATATATATATATATAGAGAGAGAGAGATATACTCATATATGCATATATATACATATATATATATATAGATATACTCATATATATATATATATATATATATATATATATATATATATATATATATATAGTCAAATCTGGAACTAGGCTGAATACCTATGGGAAATGTATGAATAGAACTATATTTTTCTCCACCTATTAGTTAAGTAGCAGGGCACACTGGACCCTTTAACCTCTGTACTGCAACCAGTCAAGGAGAAAGAAAAACTCTGGATTTCAACCTTATGCTGCATGCTATATATATATATATATATATATATATATATATATATATATATATATATATATATATATATATAAAGTGTGTATGTGTGTTCAAATATGCAAAACAAATATTCAGAGGATGTATTTGTTTATTAATAAAGAGTTTTACTGAATTTCGAGCATTTTTGTTTGTTTTTATTTGTTTGTTTGTTTGTTTTCTTTTGGTTTCTTTGTATATATTAAATAATCTTCAATGTAATATTACGAAGCGATGTTATGAAGCTCCGTCCAGAATAGTTATTTTTAAAGGAAAATGAAACTATAAAATATGACAATTTCTCAGCGTTTTTATAATCATTTATAACGTTCCGTTTTGAAATGTGTTAACATCATGAAAATATTCGAAATAAAACATGAATTATTTTTTTATTGCAAACGATTTCTAAAAAAAAAAAAAAACTTTATGAAAATTAAGAAATTCTATTTATTTTTAGATAACTATCTATCTATCTATTATCTATCTATCTATCTATCTATCTATGTATATATATATAATATATATATATATATATATATATATATATATATATATAGAGAGAGAGAGAGAGAGAGAGAGAGAGAGACATAGATAGATAGATATATTAATACTGCAAAGATTCTACGAAATCATATAAATGCCTGCAAATTGTTTGTAGTAGATAGGGTATTTGTTACTATATAACTGAAAATAATTTGTATTAAGAATAGTTACTTGAATCTATAATTGTTTACTAATTATTATTATTATTATTATTATTATTAGTTACTTGAAATGATTATAATTATATCCCTGTTTTTTAATAATTAGTATTCGAGAGGAATACGTGAAACCATATGACTAAATTAATTGTATTAAAATAGTTAAGCCAAAATATAATTGTTTACTAACGACTGTTATTAGATAGTTGAATCCATATAACTCTGCAAATATATGATCAAATAGAAATAATTACTTGAAACCATAGAATCATAAATATTAGATAGGAATACTTGAAACCATGCAACTATGGGTAAATCATTTGTGCTAGATATGAATCGATATAAGTAATTCGTTAGAGCATCCAGCAAGGAACCACAAGGTTCCAGGTTCGATAATGGCCCTCGCCAACTCAGCGCATAAGTAACGCAGCTAAGATCTGCACTCTACCTTATACGTAAAAAAAAGTCTTCCTGGCCTAGCGCTAGGGAAAGGGGGTAGACTCTCTCGCTATCTGGCTGATACCAATGAGAGGCCACTCCGCCGGCTTTATTTTTACTTGATATCATATATATATTTACCAACACATCCGCACGAGCAGGATGTGACACAAGATCAATTAGCGGAGTTTAACAGGTTTTAATTCAGAGTTTTCCTTCTAGACCGGTTGCCTAACCAAGGTTAAAGAGCCCTGTCTGCCCTACTATTTATCCATAGCTGGAGGGAGAGTAGAATTCATACCTTTCCCAACGGTATTAGCGCTAAGTGAAATGCAATTACCACATCCAGGAATCGAACTCGGGGCGACCAGTCCATTTCCTATGACTTTAACCATTACACCATGCGCTTCTTAAAACTTGATATCATATAACTATGTACAAACTACTACACGAAAAAAAATGTAAATTTCCAATGAACGCAATTCCCTAACATTTAGGCATGAAATATTCCTTGATATGTTGGCATGGCATTAAAATTAATAAATTGCTAAATAAAGCAAGTGAGGTCGACCACGCTATTTTCCTATCAGCAATACTCTATGAACTAATAAAACGCAAAAATTTGATATTGAATTCTATTGAGTGCGTATGGAATCCTGGTTAGAGATATGTTCTCGGGAGCCAGTGAGAACGTGTTTTTTATTTTGGTTTGCAACATATGTAATTATCCGCTTATAGTAAATTTAAATTAGATAAAGAAAAATAGGAGTCTAATTTGGGGGGAAAGAATGAGAGAAAAAAAAAAAAAGAAACAGAATGTTTTAGTAGCCAGATTGCGAGCAACCAGTTGAGAATTGATCCATGAGTGAGTCAGTTCAGAGCACTTATTGTAGGTCAGCCAGTGGCGAGTGAATGACCACTGTAATTGAAATAACTATATAAAAGATGGGACCATAACGGGTACTACCACTCAGGGTCAAAATGGACCTGTAAGTAATGTCAATGAAAAGGTAGTCCATACTCCCCCCCCCAGAGGTCCAGAAATGGAACCTCACTACTAGATGCAGTTTATCATCATGCCAAGACATTAAAACACTCATCCACTGCCTTCTAGCACTTATATAATAAAATTGTTGGGGGTTTGTCATAAAAGCAATAGGGTTGAGACAATCATATAGGTGTTTGATCTGACCAGCCGATTGATCGGAAGGCCTCTCTCACCGCACGTCTAGCCCAAGGAAGGGCCAAAGTGGAGAGTTGCGCATCAGGGACTGCTCCTCTACCAGAATTCCGTCCTTAAGATGCATGGGTCCCCACACACGGCCAACAGGTGGCCCCATTAGGGGTACTAGCAAATATATGTACCCTCCGGGTGCAAGTATTTTAGTTAAATTTTATAATAAAATATCATATTAAATTAGAAAGGCTAATGAAACTGAATAAGAATGCAGATAAAAAGATTTGGAACAGAGGGGGTATGATTGAAAAATAGAACAACTTTGAAACTATCTCTTCCATCATTTTCCATTACTCCCCTCTTTCATTGGTAAATTTTCCTAATTTAACTATTTAATTAATATAGGAAGTAAAGAATAATATTATTTATTTCTTCTTGTTAATGGATTTCTTTTAAGATTTATCTCCGAAATTTTTGCTCATATTCAATAAGATAAAACCAAACAATTAGAAATCAATAATACTAAGTATATATTTATTAAAAATCAAATTTTTAAGATCAATATGCAAATTAGCCTTCCCATTCACACTGTGAACCGCTATTTTGTTGTATATATAGATACAATTGCATGTTATTAGTATGTAGATATTGTTAACAGTCTTAATGATGTAAAACAATTTTACTAATAATTGAGGTTTAAATAAAAAATAAAATCATGGAGAATGTGGTGTAAATAACAAAGGGAATTGTGACTTGTATGGTAATATAGTTTCGGTTACATACAGACAAACACACAATCTCCATTATAATAAGATTACACTACACTGCAGAGGTGCAATCGGTGTTCTACAGCACAATCGACAGGGCTTGTAGATGTTTTTTGTCTGGTTTTGACAAAGCACCAGATTTAGATAGTTAATATTAATATGTATGTACAATAGAAGATATGGTACTTTGAATTGGGCTGAATAGGGACGATTCCAGATGAATCGGTAAACGTGGGAAATCGGTTCTGTTTTTGAATAATAATAGTTTAAGTCCAAGTTCTGACGTCATAGAGGGGGTGAAGGCAGTTGCGGCTTGGAATCCAAGAAGAAAGCCAAAATAACAGAGAAATCAGTCAGAATATAAGAATAGATAATATAAGAAGACTGGTATCAGAAGACAAATAATGGTAAGAAGAATAAGCATAATGTTATACTATGCAATGAACACCCTTAACCTCAAGGCATAAAATAATGCTAGACATGTTAATATGCTTTTAAGATCAATGAATAATTGTTGTATACTCACTCTCTGGTATCTTGTATAACCTATATATATATATATATATATATATATATATATATATATATATATATAACACTTTATTTTCGCAATACAAAATTGTTTCTACCATAACCCCTAGAAAAATCAAATATCCAAATTGTAACGGTCTATTTCAGCGGTCTAAAATTGATTTAAAAAAAAATTCTCTTCGAACATTTCTAAAAATTCTCCGTTTTTCCCCAACGAATTTTTTCATTCAAAATAAAATTTCACTCTGATGAAGGTCGAATCTTCTCTGTGTGCGGAATATTTTCACACAGATGAACTAAACGAAACACATGTGTAAGTGATATTGATTAAATTCATCTTTTATTATCCATTCTGTTCTTTCTTTTCTTTATTCATTCTTCCTCATACTGTCGGATTCATTTCCAATTTCCATTTTTACATATATATATATACATATATATATATATACACACACACACACACGGATGTATATATATATATATATATATATATATATATATATATATTATATCAGTCATCCACAGACACGTGTTTCGAAGTTTACTTTTCATCAGTGCTGCTCGACTTTTAACAGCTACCACCGGCCGGGATCGAAACCCGGCATAATTTTCGTCTGCCAAGTTCATTACCCTTGCGGCCACAGCAGCTGTCAGTCTGGGGTGAACAATTAATTGATACATACTTTATGGGGCTATGTTTTTACAATCACCAGAGAACTGAAATCTATAGTAACGGCTTAGGCCAAACGGTGAAATTTCAATTAATGTCCCCCACACAGTACTCTACCATGGGAGTGGGAAGCGTGTATATATATATATATATATATATATATATATATATATATATAATATATATGGCCGTGTACATATCTTGTTTAGTATAGATCTGGTTGTATACTCATATTGTCTTGTAGCTTTACTTGGATTTCTTCTTATGAGGAGCTCTTAACTGTCGATTCCTAACTTGGCTTGTTAGCTGTTTCTAACTGGTTCTGGGTGGTTTTCTTCTTCTTAAGATTATTCTTCTGCATTCTGTGTATTATTGGGATGTCCTCTTGTTACTTTGTTTTTATCAATAACACAAGATTTGTTTTCGGTGCACTCAAATTTTATTAAATTTATAAGTCCCACAATCAACTGAACCGCGCGTGCGAAAATTGGCTATTTGGTCGAGAGACGCCATCTGTCCGTCTCGTCCAGCGGTCAAGCCAAAACTAAAATTTAATCTATCTCCCACGCCCGCACAGGCGGTCAGGAAGAAAGCGTTATATTTTTATCAAGCAAAACCTTCTGTGTTTCTCTGCGACCGTTAATTTGAATTCGAATGAATACACTACACTCACCATGCATAATTAATAGGATACCCATCAATAATGCAACATAATAGCTGGAATGAGAAGAGATGGGTTCATGCCTTTCTTAAAGGCATTAACTTGTTTTGGTGTCTTTCCTACACGCCACCCACATCTTATATATCAACTCGTCTTTCTTACTAATCAATTTGAACCCAGTGACCTCTTCAATTCAGCGGAGCCCTGTCGGTTGGGGCTGTAGAATACGCTATAATACTATCATAATGTTATAAAGTGTACCGGCGATATTGAATAAAAGACTTAAGTTTAATTAGGGTGTTTTATTAAATGTTAGTTATAATCCTTTGTAAGGTTGTGTAAAACAAAAAAGAAACAAAATCTTATTATAATGGAGATTGTGTGTTTTTCTGTCTGTAACCGAAACTACATTACTACTCAAGTCACAATTCCCTTAGTTATTTATATCACATTCTCAATGATTTTATTTTAATTTAAACCTCAATTATTAATAAAATTGTTTTACTTTATTAATACTGTTAACCATATCTACGTACTAACAACATGCAATTATATTTATATATACAACAAAATGGCGGTTTACAGTGTGAACGGGAAGGCTAATTTGCATATTGATATTAAAAAATGTGATTTTAATAAATATGTGCTTAGTATTATTGATTTCTAATTGTTTGGTTTTATTTTAATGAATATAAGCAAACATTTCTTCAATGAATCTTAAATGAAATCCGTTAACAAGAAAAAATAACTGTCGTTTTATTCTGCACTTCCTCTTTTAACTAAATACTTAAATTAGAAAAGATAACAATGAAAGACGAGAGTGATGGAAAAGTAAGTTTTAGTTGTTCTATTTTTCGATTATACCCCCTCTGTTTCACATCTTTTTATCTGCATTGTTATTTACTTTCATTAGCCTTTCTAATTTAATATGATATTTTATTACATTAAAACTTAAATACTTGCACCCGGAGGGTGCATATATTTGCTAGTAATAATAACATTAATAAAAATCGCACCTGGTGACCCAAAATACCTATACCGTGTTCCTTTAAAGTTAATTTTAATGTTTAGGTTAAATACAAAGTTACCGTCGTTCAAACAACACAAAGTGGGCACAGAAAGTCCGAACGAGCAAGTTAAGTGCAGACATCAACCTATAAGAGACCCGCAACACGACACGCACTTATAGGACCACACCTCCAACTGCAAGACAATCAATGTGACAACCTGTTGGTTGTCAATGACAATTCATAATACTTAAGGACGGAACACCAACAAACTGAGCACTTCTGTGCCTATGTCCGGTGACTTCGGACACTGGACCTGATACGTAACTAACGCCGTGATCCCAGGGGGGAATCTCCCCATGAAACACCTGTCCCCTTGATTTAAAAGGTTAGGGCAGGGTTAATTTTCCGGTGCCTGAAGTGCTCCCCTTGAGGGTGTATCTCGAGGGGATCAATGCAATTTTTGTGCATGCCATGAGCTTTGGTTTGTGGTTGGTATCATTAATAGGACCTTATGTCTGACCCGCATATGGCGGAAACGTGGTAAATACTACAAACTGTGCACTGTTACGATTTTTGTGACCATCCTTAGGCTTCAAGCAAGAGCACTCTCCAGCAGATATCCCTTATGTTAAGTAGAGCGCGATCCTTAGTGAAGAAATATTTAGTTGCTCCTTGGTGTCCCTCAGTGTTGGGTATGATCCTTTGGTTGTTCCTTGGTGTCCCTCAGTGCTGGGTATGATCCTTTGATTGTTCCTTGGTGTCCCTCAGTGGTGGGTATGATCCTTTGGTAGCTCCTTGGTGTCCCTCAGTTTGGGTATGATCCTTTGGTTGCTCCTTGGTGTCCCTTAGTGTTGGGTATGATCCTTTGGTTGCTCCTTGGTGTCCCTCAGTGCTGGGTATGATCCTTTAGTTGCTCCTTGGTGTCCCTCAGTGTTGGGTATGATCCTTTGGTAGCTCCTTGGTGTCCCTCAGTGGTGGGTATGATCCTTTGGTTGTAGGTCCGTTCGTCAAAATCGAATAATGAACAAATGAACCGCGGTCAATATCAGCGATTAAATAGTTAACTAACCACGCAATCGGGCTGTCGTTTGGCTGGGGTTTAAACCACGTGACTTCGCTGAGTCTATAAGTATCAGTGGTGGATTACAGCACGCCTTATATACAGAATTATTTCAACAAGCACACAAACACAAAGACCCATTTTTTCCTGAGAGAAACTAGCCATAAGGGCGCCAGTTAAACGTGTTTTTTCTTGTTTTGGTTTTCAGCATAGCCGACCATGCGCCAAAGATGGCTGAGTTCAATAAAAAACCTGCAGCAAAGCCTGAAACACGGAAGCCGAACGCTCTTATCTCCTGGGGATTGACCCTTATCTCTCTGGCAAATGGACAAGATTGTCGGTAATCGATGCGCATAACGCTTTTCTGATACTGGCCGGCGGAATGAACAAATATCATTGGTCGAGAAATCGAAGCGTTGACAGCCAATCAGAATGGGTTCCTGGCCTTGTCACACTTCACTGCTTCGCCATCTCATCGTGTCTGACATGATTGATGTAGTTAGGCTGACAAACCTTATCGCATCACTGTGCACCGACACAGCCGTTGGCTTTGTTAGGGGACAGGCAATAATTGACAACAACATGGCGTCCAACGATTCTTTTGTCCGTTAACATCATCCCAGTCATTTAAGTTTTCAACGTCCCCCGACAGACTCCCACGGTGAGATATCGGTGTATCATTTAGCCATAACTTTTCGCAATATATATATATATATATATATATATATATATATATATATATAAAGATCTCAGTTATAATAACGATAATGCATCTGGTTGGTCCCTTTTTAGACTTTTTTTACTAATTTGACAGCATGATTTATTGTCTTCGTGACCGACATGAAATTTTCAGGAAGGAAAGAAAGGAAAGGAAAAAGCGGGAGGAAAAAGAAGGAAAGAAAATGAGGGATACAAAGAGAAATAGAGAAAGAATGAAAGAGAGAAAGAGAGAGTGAATTAGAGGAGTATGAAAAGAAAAAGAGAAAGAGAGAATGAAAAAGATAAAGAGAGAATAAAAGACAGGAAGAATGATAGAGAGAAAGAGAGAAATAATGAGAGAAAGAAACAAACAATGAATAAGCGAAAGAGAGAATAAACGAGAGAGAGAGAGAGAGAGAGAGAGAGAGAGAGAGAGAGAGGGAGAGAGAGAGAGAATAAAAAGAGGAGGAATGAAAAAAGATAATGAGAGAATGAATGAGAGAAAGAAAGAACGAAAGGCAGGAAAAATGAAAGTGGGAAAATGTGAAAGAATGAAAGAGAAAATAAACTAGAGAAAGGATCAAAGGATGAAAGAGAGAATGAAAGACAAAAATAGAGAATAAAAGAGACGAAGAAGAAAATAAATGGATAGAAATAGAAAAAAAAAGAAGGATAGGAAGAATGAAAAAAAGAAGGATTGGAAGAAAGAAGGAAAGAGGGACTGAATGAACGAAACAATCAAAGCGTAAATAAACGAAGAAAAAGAGTAAAGAAAGAAAGAGTGGACGAAATAAATAAATCGAGAAAGAATGAAAGGGAATGAAATACAGAACAAGGGGAAGAACGAAAGAGAGAAGAGAGAATTTTTAAAAAATAGAAAGAGAGAGAGAGAGAGAGAGAGAGAGAGAGAGAGAGAGAGAGAGAGAGAGAGACATAGGGATAATAAGTTTGAACGATAGGAAGAGCGCGGGGAGGAGAAAGAAATAGGGAGTAAAAGAAAGAAAGAGTGAAGAAAGAATTAAAAGGAGAAATAAAGAAATAGTGAACGAATAAAATGGTAATGAATGAACAAACGAAAGAACAAACAACAAAGAGAAGGAAGGAAATAGAAGGAAAAGGAGAAATAATCAATGTGAATGAAAGAGGAAAAAAAAGAATAATATAAAGAGAGAATGAAATAAAGAAAAGAGAATTAATGAAAGAGAACGAAAGAGAGAGAGAGAGGGGAGAGAGAGAGGGTAAGAGAGAAAGAGAGAATGAAAGAAAGAAAGAAAGAAAGAAAGAATGAAAGAGGGAAATAAAATAAAACAAAGAAAGAAATTAAAAAAATGAAAGCCTGAAGAGAAAGTAAATGATTAGAAATATACAGGGTTATTGAACTGCTACTCCGTATTTTAAACTATCTATATTTTTTTAATATGCCGTTACATTTTTTTTTCACTTCTTTAATGTATGTTCCTTAATATATGCCAATTAAATCAGTTGTTGTTTGATGGTACTCCTTCACATTTTGATGCTCTTGTTCGTGAATGACTGGAATACCATTTTCCTGGGAGATGGATGGGTAGATGTGGTCCCAAAAAGTGGCCGGCCAGAAGCCCGGATTTAACACCACCGCGACTTTTTTTGATTGAAGGAGCTACTCTGCGAAACTAATGTCTTTAGAAGAACTTGAAATACGAATACGAGAATTTATTTATGCCATTCCTCAAGAGTTCCCGGGAAGATGTACTCTCCTCATATCTTTTTTGAAAAATAATGATTCAGAAATAATAATTCAGAAATAAGGTGTGGGGGGAGGGAATAAAGGGGTTAAAATAAAAGGAAGTAAACTACATGGATATAATACCGGCGGATTCCTTTTCATATATTCCACCATACCCTCCCACAATATATATATATATTATATATACCCTACAACAAATATATATATATATATATATATATATATATATATCCTACAACAAACCGACCCCACAACAAAGTCCATTTTCAAAACCCCGCCTATTAACGCAAAAAAAACAACCACCCCACCTACGTAACATCCTCACTGCATCCAGGAAAAATTTACATAACACCGTACGGAAAGGTAATAAACGATGCAATAAGCCTAGATGTCAAGTTTGCAGCCACATACATACGGAAACCGAAATAAAAATACCCTACACAAACATAACAATCCATCCGCCACATCTAACATGCGATAGCGCTAACATTATATACTATTTATACTGCACACAATGTAGAAATAGTGGATATGTGGGAGAAACATCAACACCCTTTAGACTAAGACTAAATAACCACAAATCCACTATAAATCTCAAATCCCCGCATAGTACAATAGCACTTCACTTTAACACATTATCACACAACCTTACACACCTCAAATGCATCTTATTAGAACACGCATTTCCAACAACGCAATCTAGAAAACAATCAGAATCTAAATGGATTCTAAAATTACAAACACACGTGATGGGATTAAACGCAGATATCGGAATTCTCTGTTATTACAAATATTTTACAAACGCTGCCACTGTCGATAACAACAGAGACAAAGAAACCGTTGAACAGTAACATTTGACAAAGGGTATCTAACGAACCTGAAAATTTATGTAAAAAATAATTAAAAAGTAAGTGAATCCAATACTCCATAATATCGAGTTCATTCATTTATTTATTTTTAATGCTTCACAATAACGCCTAATTTTAAAAAAACATTTTTTTTAAAATATATATATATATATATATATATATATATATATAGTTGAATGAAGGGACAAATAAAAGTTTTAGCTTTTATTCATTTATTTGGGAACGATATTACTACCAATGGTTTCCTACTAAAAGCATTCATCAGGTAAACGAAATGTTTGTTTTTTTAAATGACAGAAATGGTGTAAATGGTCGATTGTGTGCGTTTTTTTTAACTGTATTCTCGTGTTGCGTGTTTGCGTATTTGCGTGTTTACATGATGTGGAATGTTCTTTTATTTGTACGTGTGCGTATTTTTGTTTGTGCGTATGTGTATAATGTCAAGCGCATGCGCGTGGAAATGTGTGAAGGCAGTGATGATATGATTGTGTCCACGCGCGTGTGTGCGTATTTTTGTTTGTGCGTATGTGTGTAATGTCATGCGCGTGCACGTGGGAATGTATGAAGGCTGTGATGATATAATTGACTCCACGCGCGTGTGTGCGTATGAATATGCGTATTTGTGTTTGGTATTCTTGGTTACGTATGTTATGTGCAATTAATATAATGTATTTTTTAAAAATTATGCTGTTAATAATAATGACTGTGTTATGTATTGTGTTGGTGATGTAATGTCAACGTTATATTTGTATGATATTATTGTACAATGTATACAGGTAGAGGGAAAGATACTTACAGTTTGGCGGATCTGTTGCAGTGTTTACTATTTTTATTTTTTTAATAGAATATTTTGGTAGAAGAGGTGTGTGTGGGTTATGTATATGGATCGAAGTGTGATAATATATATATATATATATATATATATATATATATATATATATATATATATACTGAATGAAAGAACAAAACTCAGACAAAAATGTGTAGTATATTTCGCTGGGGTTTGAACAGATCATACGAGTGTTTTATAGAAGGAGGAAGTAGGTAGGTGGGTAAGTTTTGTGGTTATGGGAAGATTTGATTGGTTATAGGGGACATCTTTGGAGAAGATGAGAAGGAAATAAGAAGGGAAAATAGTTGAGGGAGGTAGGTAAAAAAAATGAATGGTGATAAATACCGGATAGGGAAGGGGAGTAGCCTTTCTTAGAGAGATTTGAGTAGAGGAAGTAGCAAATGGGAGTAATAAAAGGGGGTGGTTAGATGATCATAAAATCAAAATCAAACCTGTTTGTTAGTATGTGGGTTATAGTCAAGTAGCTCAACAAAGTTAGTTAGGGGTGGGGAAGTGGATCGATATAAAAGTATATATATGCATATAAACACACATATAGATACATATATACACACATACACATATGCAAGCATCTACACATACATAAAGACACAGAATATATATATATATATATATATATATATATATATATATATATATATAGGGTCATCCACAGACACGCGTTTCGACTTATCAAGTCTCTTCAGTGTGGATAGACATTTTGTAAGCTACCTACAGCCGGAATTGAACTTCGGTCGGTTGGGTGTCAGTCCGGCACATGTCTTCACTTACATAATGGGAACGGGATTTTAACTGTTTTAATACACACATCGCTTTGTGTGTAAAGGCCGTCACAGAGTGCTCCATTCCTTATAGAGAAGAGTGTTGCGTTTACGCTTGAGTTGGCGGCCGTCAGCGAGATCCTCCAGAGTGCTCAACCCTAGGGGATGGGGAGCATATATATATATATATATATATATATATATATATATATATATAGCTTCCCAAAATTTCCCCACGTATAAATAAGAAAATTTAAACAGAATTCAACCGAAAGGTTGTTTTCACTGAACAGATGGACTTTCCATTTTATATACATTTTTAGCCCAAAGTTTTGTGGTTTGGAAAACTTTAGAAAACTTTCTAGAAAATAATTTCTTTCTCTTGGGTATGAGCTAAAGTCTAAACTAGTCGAAAAAAATCAAAAAATCAATAACATTAAAGAGATATTCCTTTTTGTCTTATTCCTTTTTGTTCACATTATATATATATATGTATATATATATGTATATATATATATATATATATGTGTGTATGTGTGTGTGTGTGTGTGTGTGTGTGTGTATTGTCACATACTTATGTAGTGACCGGTCTTTGACCTTCTATATTCGGTATCTTTGTCATGAAAATATAACGCCTGGGGATGTGATAAAGCGTTTGGTTATCAAGAAGGGTAATCAGGTAAGACTCCAATAAGCGAATTTGAGAGCCGAGGCAACTCCATCGAAATAAATCCCACAAAGAAATCGCTAGCAGGATCTAATTTTATTGAACTAAGTCTTTTGTTTGTTTTTCAAAAGTATTGTATAGAGGAAACCGAGATAATAATGATATTTTTCTTTCTTTATTTAATCCTTTGTTAGATGCACTTGAATTGTCCTTCAAGCGTTCTCTGAAGTTTGTAAAACGAAATTGGCGAAAAGGAAAACCCAGGAATTGTAAATATAATACCGGCAGATAAGAAATCCTTCGAGGGAGCAATTGTTATTACATGAATCAAAATAGGTAAACCTCCTCAGGTAAGTGGAAAGCTGGTAGATTTAAAAAGATTAGGACGACACGAAAACTTATAAATGTTATGTTAAAGCTATATAAAAGCACCTTTACTTACGAGCGATCCAAGTTACGAGCTGTCATTCGTTCGATTTTTTGCTTTCTTTTAAGAGCTAAAATTTTAGGTGCGAGCTAGCTTCAAATAAGCTTATGTTAATAAGATTTAGCGAGGTGTTAACTCGTAGCTAACACGCGTGTCTTATAATGCATTAGGTTATTTAAAACAGCTTAACCTAACTCAGAATATTTGGTAGGAAAAAAGACAAGTCAATTAATACTATCTTGGGCTAGACGGGCGGTCGGAGAGGCCCCCTCCGATCAATCGGCTGGTCACGTCAAGCCCTAGCACCTATATGATTTTCCCAATCCTATTGCCCTTATGGCAAGCTCCAACCCCTTTTTATCATATGGGTGCTAGAAGGCGGTGGCTGCGGGTCTACATGTCCTGGGAATGACGTTAAACTCTATCTGATGGTGAAGTTCCAGTTTTGTA
>CM042141.1:33823598-33853598 GCA_023376005.1 Doryteuthis pealeii
GGTCTTCAAAGTATATTTTAATAAATATTTACTTGGTATTATTGATTTCTAATGGTATGGTTTTATTTTGATAACTATGAACCAAATTCCTATTGATGAATCCTAAAAGAAATCCCTTTCGAAAGACATATAACTAATTCAATGTTTTGCTGACTAACTAATATATTCAAATTGTTAAATGAGGAAAATTTAGCAATAAAAGCAAGGAATGATGGGTGGAGCTCATGTTCAGAATGTAGTGTTCTTCGATTATACCTCTTCTGTTGCAAACAGATTTAACTTTATACTTTCCTATGTATAATCTTATATAGAAATCAATTAAAATAATATTAGAATAAGTGTAATCTTTTTTATATGTGTTATTTTTTAGTTCCTCTAGTCATTCTAATCTAATTTGATATTTTATTGCATTAAAACTTAAATAATTGAGCCAGGAGGGTGCACGATTTTGCTAGTAAGTTTAATTAAATAAAACACTGACATACCAATAAAGTAAAGTCGTCGGGGCGGCCTAATGTCGGTATCAGCCAATCAGCGAGGGAGTCTATCCCCTTTTTCACTAGCGCCAGACCAAGGAGATTGTTATTTGCGTCTGAGGTGGAGCGCTACACCTACCATCAGCTCCTTATTTTACCGCACAGATCCCTGTCCTACTCAAACGCTGAGTTGGCGAGGACCAGGATCGAACTAGGGACCAATAAGTTTCCATAATCCTTGTTACAACAATATTATAACTGAAAAAATGTAACACTAGAAATTTAAGAAATTTTAATTTTTTAGTAAATTACTGAGCAGGGTGAATTTTTCAAATATATCTCTATAAGCTCATCATCATCATCATCATCATCATCATCATCATGTCGCGCTGTTATCACGGATATCCATGACAGTCTCTCTCCATCCGTACCTATCGCTCATCATTCTCGGGAGGTCCTCTATGCAGCATCCTGTATCCGCATAGAGCTGATCAATGTACGTTTTTGCTGGTCGGCCCACACTGGCGTGCCCATGTGCTGGCTTCCACAGGAGGACGTCGCTTATGAGTTCGTCCTTGCTTCTCCAGCAGTGTCCCGCGTGTCTTGTCCGTCGTACTCAGATAGTTTGGGTGGTATGTGGCAGGTGGTCGTACAGCTGCTTTCTCGTGGGGTGCTGTTTCCACGTCTTGTTCAGGATCACCCGCAGCATTCTTGTGCAACTCCCATCTAGTTTATTCTCTAGAGTACATACTCCGAACATCACTAGATCCCATAAAAGAAAAAGGCCTCACACTAAAAAAACAAAAACAAGAAGCAGGCGATATCCAGCACATACTATTACGGACGCAGACTATGCTGATGACCTATCACTACTCGCAAATACACCTGCACAAGCTGAATCCTTGCTACACAGCCTAGAAAAGGCAGCACGATATGTCGGCCTAAATGTAAACTCTGATAAAACTCCTAAACTCGGTAGAACAATTAAGATGCTTTGGCAGTAACATCTCCTCCACAGAAAACGGCGTTAATGCACGCATAGGAAAGACATGGACCGCTATAAATAAATTATCGGTCATATGGAAATCCAATCTCATAGACAAGTTAAAGAGACAGTTCTTCCAGGTCGTTGTCGTATCAGTGCTGCTGTATGGCTGCACCACCTGGACCCTAACGAAGCGTATACTAGTGTTCCTTAAATAGTACGACGGTTAACATCTTGCAACACCCTTTTGTTAAAATTAGACCATCCAAATCGTCCAAGATGAAATGCAAAAATGTAAATCCTGATTATCTGGTGTTGCTTATCCACCTAATTCTTATTTCTTATGAGTGACGTCAACTCAGGTAAATAATGGACCATTCCATTTTATTATAAAGAAAGAAAGCGAATAAAAAGGACATGCTACACAGAAATATATAATAAGAAGGAAAGAAGAGAGTAGGGGAAATATATATATAAAGGATGTGTGTTTGGAAGTGATAACGCTAATCTGTTTTAATCAAACAAGATGAGAAGAAGAAAAGAAAGAAAAAAATAGAGAGACTTAAATCAAGATTATTATACTTTTTACACATTGAAGTATTTGGCAATAGTTCTTAAATAAACATAGGAAACGTTGTAATAATTAAATTACAATACTGTGGTATATCCACATGTACTGCTAGTATCTTGATAAATGTATTGTTTTTTTTTACTTCTATTGATAGCTTTTTGTAATAAAAAACACACCTTATTTTCTATTCCATGGTTTCTATACACAACCTAAGCACGCCACTAAGATTCTAAAGAATTTAGTATTATTTGTTGATCTTTATTTCAGAGTTTAATTTCTCCTAGACTGGCTGCCATACCATCATTAAAGAGCACAGTTTACACTCACATTCAGCCTTTCCCAAGCGCAATAGTGCAAAGTGAAAGGGAAACAGGCTCGTCAAGGATTTGAACTCGGTTCACTTTATCCATTTATTCTGACGATAACCGTTATGAACGGAATAACCAGTGTAACTTAATTTAATATACCTAGGATATTATTTATACTAGCAAATATATGCACCCTCCGGGTGCAAGTATTTAAGTTTTAATGCAATAAAATATTGTATTAAATTAGAAAGGCTAATGAAACTAAATAAGAATGCAGATAAAAAGATTTAAAACAGAGGGAGTATAATCGAAAAATAGAACAACTGAAACATACTCTTCCATCACTCTCGTCTTTCATTGTTATTTTTTCTAATTTAAGTATTTAGTTAAAAGAGGAAGTAAAGAATAAAATAACAGTTATGTTTTCTTGTTAATGGATTTCAGTTAAGATTCATAGAAGAGATTTTTGATTATATTCATTAAAATAAAGCCAAACAGTTAGAAATCAATAATACTAAGCACATATTTATTAAAATCACATTTTTAATATCAATATGCAAATTAGCCTTCCCATTCACACAGTAAACTGCTATTCTGTTGTATATATAAATATAATTGCATGTTACCTCTATGTAGATATGGCCAACAGTATTAATAATGTGAAACAATTTTATTAATAACTGAGGTTTAAATAAAAATAAAATCATTGGGAATGTGATGTCAATAACTAAGGGAATTGTTACTTGAGTAGCGATATAGTTTCGGTTACAGACAGAAAAACACACAATCTCCATTATAATAAGATTTATAAGCAATACAATATATATGTGTGTGTGTGTGTGTGCGTGTGTGTGCGTTTGTGCATGTGGGTGGGTGTTTTTGGAGGTGCCTGGTGTAAGAGTTATCGTCGTGAGAAATTCAAATCCTAAACGAGGCTGTTTCACATAGCGCTAATAACTTTGAGAAACGTATGCATCCAACTATATTCCGTCTAGCAATGGGTAAAAAATAGGTCTGACGGGCCCTTTAAACTTGATTAGGCAACCTGACTTAGTTCATAGTCCTTTCTTGGCGCCGAATACATGATACAATATCAGGCTGGAATTTCCTGGTTTATTTGCCATAACTCATTTATTCCCAAGTACTTTCAGCCCCTTCACGAGCCATCGTCTGGGTAATTGTAAAAACGAAACAGCATTGAAATTTTCCATTTGTATTAGTATTATGTTTATGTATATATATTATTATTATTATTATTATTATTATTATTATCATTGATGTTGTTTTGTAATGCCTTTAACCACTGCCACTAATAACAAACCAACATTAATACGACTTTTAAGACCACATTTCATACATACCAAATTTTCTATTTTCCATTTATCTTTTCCACGCATCTGTTGGATTAATTTCCATTTTTTTCACTTACACACACACACACACACACACACACACACACACATATATATATATATAATATATATATATATATATATATATATAATCCAAAAGTCCAGAGAAGAAATCTTCCTTACGACATAGTTTTTTTTTAAAAACAACTTGTCGCAGTTTGAGAGCTCAATGTGTGCTCTTATTTTTAGAGTCACAGAGCAAATTTATAATTAAATAAATAACAAAAGACTTAGAGATCCTGCATTATAGACTATTTCAGGGAGCTTAGACAAAAATGTCTAATTCTCCCGACTCATCATTCGCATCTGATGAGTCGGGAGAAGTAGATATTTTTGTCTAAGCTCCCTGAAATAGTCTATAATGCAGGATCTCTAAGTCTTTTGTTATTTATTTAAATATATATATATATATATATATATATATATATATATATATATATATATATATATATATAGAAGGTGTGTCAAAAAAGTATCAATTTTTTGTACATTTTGACAGACCTTGTATTAAGAAAAATTATCGCTCCATTGATTGTTCATTTCTATCTAGGTAAATACAGCTTCAAGCCCGGTATTTTTATGACATACCTTATATTCTGGAAAAAAATTAACGTTCCCTTCATTGTTCATTTCTATCTTGGTAAATACAGCTTCAAACCCGGCACTTTTATGATTCATTATATATATATATATATATATATGAAAATAGCCATATTTGTTTACGTTTACGTAAGTTCGTGCGAAGTATCTTAAGAGGAATATGAGTACTACTACTACCTAAATAAAGCGATGAAAAAACTGCGAGGTTCCGTTTGGTGTAGAGGTAAGAAGCTTGCTTTGTCGATCCGACATACCAGTTTCGAATCACACACGAGGCGATCTTCGTATCTATAGCTCTGCTGATGAGACCTAATAGGTCGAAATATACATTCAGAGATTGATTTTTCTCAATGCGTTTAGCCTTACATTTAAGTAGTTAAATCCCGCCTAATTAATCCTTAATGAATTAACTTTCAAAAAAAGAATTAGGTTTGACTTCAATTAAGCACATATTCTCCCAAATATTGTCGGCTAAAAATAGCCATATTTGTTTACGTTTACATATATATATACATATACATATATATATATATATATATATATATATATATATATTAAAATACGATCACGACAAAATAATGCAATAAACCTATTCATTTGTGATCAAAGCTACAAACAACAGGAAAATCTATAAAGTATATAATAGGTTTGTTATTAACAAAGATATCAAAATAATTATTCCATATATAAAACTTAGATACTGGTAACAAATTTCAATACAATATGTTCGTATCCAGGAAGCGCAAGTTTCAGAACGGTTATCACCATCGGAAATGGGCGTAACGAGCCGAGTGCAAATACTGGACGAGACTGTTTGCATTTCACTTCACGCTAATGGCCTATAACTTGCTATGAGTAAATAGTACGACACACTGTGCTTTTATCCTAACTAGACTGGAATTCTCACCTTGTCTTATCAGAGTGATCAGATTTATATATGATCGATAATCTATCAATAGCAGTTCTTGCCTTTTCTCTGTGTATATTAACATAAATTTTCTGTAAATGAGATATTGTTCCATCGGAATGTGGACTGGTCTACTAATTTAAAGACTTGCCAACCAGTGTGAGGTAATGATAATTTAAAAAGTTCGATTAGAAAGTTCTGGATAATTTCTGTACAAACTTGAATCTAACATATGTATGGGTATTTGCCTCATACCCCACTTGTATGGGCTGGGCACAAGGCCTCGTTTTAATGTGGACCCACCAAAAGCCGAAGCTCATGGGAATGAACAAAAATTGCGTCGTTGCTTGGGGGGATAGCCCCCTGGGATCGACGCTATTATTAAACTCTCGACAAGTCCAGCGGCCGAAGCTCGCTAGACCCCCGGCGTTACCGGATAACCGAATGTGCAATGAGTTTATAATAATAAAGGAAATTTAAAAAAAAGAATCTAAAATATGTACGTGTCCTAGGTATGACGTTAAACAGCATCAAGTGGTGAAGTTCCTATTCTAGAGCTCTAGGGAGTGTGGAGTACCCCTTCATTGTCATTACTCCCAGGTTCACCCTGACTTGGATTTATTGTATCTATTAGGGTCCCCTCTATCATTTTAATAGATAAAAATGAGTTTTAAAAAATGTATTTAAAAAACGAGTATAAAAGAATTTGAATACCCGATAACAAATAAATTAAAAAGGTGTTCAGCATAAAATAAACGAAGGGTTGACATGCCGTAAAATCCAACCAAGCAACAACCAACTTGTGGCGAGAGAAACCACGAACGTAGTAGTTCGAAGCGTGCACGACTGTGTTTGGCATGCAGAACGAAGATCAGAGGCGAGTGGGGAGATTGAACTCACATTCTCCTGATCGTGAGTCGTGTCCCGACACATGGGAATGACTAAACTATCCAGAGTGGCCGGGATGTGAAGGATTGACGCGTGCTGATTAGTGTCGCACGAGCTGGTCAGAGGAGGGAGCCCGGATGAACACTGTAATTGTGTATATATATTTGACCAGCTCTGAGAAAGCTTGCAGTAGCATTGTGGCCGTGGTGACGAGTGGACGAGAGACAAGACCTTGTGATAGTATTGGTGAGAAGAGTGCAGCATTGTCGTCGGACTTAACTGTGCCCCCCAGAGAACATTCATATTACACAACTCACTATCAAATGCAGTTTAGTTTTATATCCAGGACACCACTTTTAGTGGGTGTCTTACTTCATCTTCGGAGGATTTAGTCGGGGTACTCTAATATCAAAGGACAGTGCGAGAATAATTCAGATCAAATCGACCTCTTTATCTTTAGTTGGGGGCCGTGGTGTAACCCGAGTTAAAATCCTGGACGAAGCTACAGTTCACATAACGTCAATACCCCTGGGAAAGGTATGGATCCAACTACTCTCCCTCAAACTATGGGTAAATAGTAGGGCAGACTGGACTCTTTAACCTTGGTTAGGCAACCGGTCTAGGAGAAGGACGACTAGTTTAATAATTTAATAATTTAATTTAATTCTTTAAATAGTTGCAGTTTCTTTGTTTATACATAAAATGATAGATAGATGGATGGATAGATAGATAGATGGATAGATGGGAAATATCTAAGAATCTTAGAAAATTACTTTCTTTAGAAAACAGACTGCAAGGTTTGGTATGACGTTACACTGCATCGAGTGGTTCGGTTCCAACTCTGGGGTGTGGGAGTAATGCCATTACTCCCATGTTCACTCTGACCCGGAGTGGTAGTACCTATTAGTATCCCATGTATGGGTTGAATAAATAAAAAAAAAATTAGTTTACAAAAATGTGTTTAAAATTAATTGATTTTGAAAAGTAAATTGAATATCCAACAAGAATAATTAAAATAAAAAGGTATTCAGCATAAAAAGCCGTAGAAATCCATCGAAGCAACGAACCAGCCAAAAGACTCTCCATCAAATGCTGTTTAGAGTCATATCCATGACACCAATTTGGTTGGTGTCATATTCTTCCTCAGGGGATTTTGTTGGAGTATTCTATGACCAATATCTTATTATCTTATTATAATGGAGATTGTATGTTTGTCTGTCTGTAACCGAAACTAAATCACTACTCACGTCACAATTCCCTTAGTTAGTGACGTCACATTGACCATGATTTTATTTTTATTTAAACCTCAATTATTAATAAAATTGTTTTACTTTATTAATACTGTTAACCATATCTACATACCAACAACATGCAAGTATATCTATATATACAACAAAATAGCGGTTTACAGTGTGAACGGGAAGGCTAATTTGCATATTGATATTAAAAATGTGATTTTAATAAATATGTGCTTAGTATTATTGATTTCTAATTGTTCGGTTTTATTTTAATGAATATGAGCAAAAATCTCTTCAATGAATCTTAAATGAAATCCATTAACAAGAAAAAATAATTGTCATTTTATTCTCTAAAATAACTAAATACTTAAATTAGAAAAAATAACAATGAAAGACGAGAGGGATGGAAGAGCAAGTTTCAGTTGTTCTATTTTTCGATTATACTCCCTCTGTTTCAAATCTTTTTATCTGCAGTCTTATTTAGTTTCATTAGCCTTTCTAAATTAATACGATATTTTATTACATTAAAACTTAAATACTTGCACCCGGAGGGTGCATATATCTGCTAGTTATTATAAAGATGGGAAATATCTAAGAATCTTAGAAAATCACTTTCTTTAGAAAACTGACTGCAAGTTTTGGTATGATGTTACACTTCATCGAGTGGTTCGGTTCCAACTCTGGGGTGTGGGAGTAATGCCATTACTCCCATGTTCACTCTGAGCCGAGTGATATTTGTCTGTTTGTAACCGAAACTATATTACTATCCAAGTCACAATTGCCTTTGTTATTTACGTCACATTCTCCATGATTTTAATTTCATTTAAATCTCAATTATCAATAAAATGGTTTTATATTATTAATACTTTTGGCCTTATCTACATACTAATAACATGCAATTGTATTCATATATACAGCAAAATAGTTGTTTACGGTGTGAACGAGAAGTTTAATATGCATACTCACATTGAAAATTTGATTTTAATGAATATGTGCTTAGTACTATTGATTTCTAATTGTTTAGTTTTATCTTAATGAAAATGAGCAAAAGTCACGGGGATGAATCTTAAAAGAAATCTATTAACAAGAAGAAATAACTATAATTTTATTCTTTACTTCCTAATTTAAATAAATAAGCATAATAGGTAAATTTAGCACTGAAGAATGCGATTGACGGAGAAGTAAGTTTCAGTTGTTCTATTTTTCGATTATACCTACCTCTGTTTCAAATCTTTTAATCTACATTCTTATTTAGTTCCATCAGCCTTTCTAATTTAATACAATATTTTATTACATTAAAACTTAAATATTTGCACCCGGAGGCTGCATATACTTGCAAGTAAGAATAATTCAGATAGAATCGAAATCTTTATCGTCGATTTTAAAGTTGGCACGTCACACCCCAAAATAGTTGTTTTTCCATTGTTTATACAGGAATTAATAGATAGATAGATAGATAGATAAATAGATAGACAGACAATCAGATAGATAGATAGATAGATAGATAGATGGGAAATATCTGAGAATCTTTGAGAAATAGTTGTTTTTCCATTGTTTATACAGGAATTAATAAATAGATAGATAGATAGATAGATAGATAGACAGACAATCAGATAGATAGATAGATAGATAGATAGATGGGAAATATCTGAGAATCTTTGAGAAAAAAAATACTTTCTTTAGAAAACTAACTGCAAGTTCTGTATGTTGCAAACGCAGACGAAGCCGTACAGTCTCAAGCGAGTGTCGGATTCTATCGTCTTGGTACTTTCTATTTTGTTGACTGCTATTGTTGTTCAATAACAAATATATAAAAATCAAATGAAATGCTTTCTTTTATAAAGTAATAATGAAAAAAAAGTCAGAAAAGAAGACAGTAACATTGACAAGAGTATCTTTCGGGAAATTAAAATCTAAAAATAACTGGGACATAGAAAAAGCGGAAAAATGACAACAAAAGCCATTGGTATATAACAAAGAAGAAGAATAGAGAAGCGACGCGCAAAGAAATAATTAATTTTTATTGACTCTATTTACACTTTTTACTATTATATATATATATATATATATATATATATATTCACAGTATCTTCCGTCTGGGTTTCTGGCTCGCAAAATTTTTAGTATAAGTAACGCGTAAAAGTAAATATCTGTTAATAAAGAATGAAACTTGGATCGCATTTGATTACAAACTTCCGGATGAATAAAGCAGATGGGGGTCTTCTTTTTTTTTTTCTTTTTTTCTTTTTTTTTTTTTACTTTCTTTTGTTTTTGCTTATGCTCTATAAGTAAAACACTGAATATAATAAACGTTAGACAATGTGTAGCAGAAAAGTAAACAAAACAAAACAAAACAAAAAAATAACAGAGAGTAGGTGGTTAAACATGGAATAAAAAAAGCAGTGTTTTTCATTTTGTCTTTATTTCTTTATTTTTGTTATCTTTTAAATTTCTAGTGATGCCAGTTCGGGAGACGTAGAATAATATGAAGACTACGTCTCATTGTACTTCAATTAGTTGCCGCTTCATCAAATGTGGCACAAAGCGAAAATAAGTTGACAGTTAAATAAAGAAAGGACATTCAAGTGATTTAAGCGCTGTAAAAAGAAAAATAGCTTCCCCAATTGAAATGGGTGTCTAATTGTTTATCGAACTTTCAGTTAAGTCACATTAGAGAAAACACCTAATCAAGTTATGTACCGGAGGAGGGGGGTGACAAAACTACCCTCCAGGGAAACAGGAAGATTTCTCAGTAACTGAGTGTTTACCCTGATTCAATTTGACAAGGAAAATGTGTTTAAACTCTTGTCGAAGTGATTAATTACTTGCGCGAAGACTTTGTCCTTCTTTACTTTGCAATTTGTCCAATTTAATAAAGTCTGTAATAATTACAAGGAAAGCAACAGCAATCGGCTTCGTGCCATCAGATTCTCCCTCTCCCCCGTTGGGACTGACACAGGGGGTACGTCTGTCACTTTTGCCTCAGATGACAAAAATCGTCACAACCAAATTTAAAGTGCGACATTTTGGATGCGTTATTTTACGTAATGGTTATCGTCATAGAAAATAAACACGACGAACTGAGTTCAAATCTTGGTAAAGCCGGTTTATTTTTAATTAGTTAAATACATTTACTTCTGCTTCTACCAAAGACACCATAACACTTGCGAAGATCTTAAACAAAATAAATTCGTCCTCTTTTGCCCCCTCGCAACTGTTCTTTTATACTCGGTCTGGCCGAGACACGTCACAACTCTCATCTCGCCAGCTACGAGACTTGCCACTATAAATCACCGCCTCAAGGACATTCACGATTTTACCTCCACAAGTAGTCGGACTGGTCACATGTTTTTCTTCCATCCACACGTGCAACATGCCACCCGCTGTCTTTTCGATCGACGGACCGTTGTTGGCTCATCACAGGTTCGTAAATTTTGCCGTTCGCTCTCGCTACATTTTTTTCTTTGCGCCAATTCCTCGGGAAAACAACAGTAATTGACGTCCTGCCTTAAGATACCCCCCTCCCTGTTGGGACTGACAAGAATGTATGTCTGTCAGTTTTGCCTCAACCGACAAAAATCTTCTCAACAAACTCTATTCTCAAAAACGGCACTTTGGAGACGCGATGTTGCGTAATGTTTATCGTTGTAGAAAATGGATACGGCGACAAGAGTTCAAATCCTGGTGAGGCTCTTAGCATTTAACATAGCGTTAATACCCTTGAGAAAAGGTGTAAACCTAAGTATTCTCTATCCAGTTATGGGTAAATAGTATGGCAGACTGAACTCTTTGAAACTTGGTATGGCAACCAGCAGGAAAATTCTAAATTCAAACCTGTTAAATTCCGCTTAAATATAAACATTGTGTCACATCCTGCAACGTGTGTAAGTAAAAAGTAAAGTCGTCGGTGCGGCCTAAAGTCGGCATCAGCCAATCAGCGAGGGAGTCTATCCCCTTTTCACTAGCGCTAGACTAAGGAGATTGTTTTTGCGTCTGAGGTGGAGCGCCACACCTACCATCAGCCCCTTACTTTATCGCACAGATACCTGTGCTACTCATACGCTGAGTTGGCGAGGGCCGGTATCGAACTAGGACATGGTAAATATGTAAGGATTATTTTAGTAATATATATTTTGATATACATTCATCATCTGGTCATGCTGCTTGTAGCACGGATAATCATAACAATCTCTCGTTAACACTCTCTATCGGTCATCGCCCCAAGGAGGTCCTCTACGCAGCATTCAGCTTTCATGCAGAGCTGATCGACATAGATCCCTTCTGGAATGTTCACACTGGCGTGCCCATGTGCAGTTTTTCACTGGAAAACGTCACTTATGAGTTCGTCCTTGCATAAGACGAGTAAAGATTATGTTAGATTATTTGTAATCGGTTTTATATGACACAGTCTATAAAATAAAAACAAAATATGTTAAAATCTCAATCAAACATAATAAACGACTGCGCGCACACACACGCACACACACGCACAAACACACACACACACACACACACACATATATATATATATATATATATATATATATATGAGTATGGACCAAATATTTTCAATCATTTTGTAAATGTAAATTATTGTATCTAGCTACAATATATCGCAATCTGGGCGTAAGTATTTAAGTTTAAATCTTTTTTTTTTAATATTAGAAAGATTAACAAAATTAGATAAGAACTCATATAAAAAATACTCATATTTTACTTATATTTTAATTGGTTTGTATTAAAAAAATCATTCATAAGATTGATTTTAATACATCGGAGGATTAAACAATATTTAATTAAATATTAGAGATCATGAAAATCAAGTAATTATTTATTAAACCCGGTTTTGTTAAAACCAGTATGCAAATTAACCACACTATATATTATGTAAACCTTTATTTCTGAGTGATATAAAAGATACATTGCAAGATTTTAAACGCACTAATAACATTATTGTGGTATTAACCAGTGAGGTAGTTTTGGTTACAGACAGACAGACACCGAATCTCCATTATAATAAGATTGCTTGGCCGTATGTTTATTTTTGAATAGGCAGATGTATATCAAGCTTTCATTCAATTTTCAAATATTTCACTTCGCTTAGTCTAGTCATAAAATGAATGAAATGAATGAAATGGGTCAAAGTTGGTGTACAAATATATAACAAAAGGTACAAGTGATTTGCAGTCATTAGAGAAGGAGTGGCCGTGACAGTGTACGTCACGTTGAATTTATTTGTGAATGACAAAGAGAGAGAGAGAGAGAGAGAGAGGGGGGAGGGAGAGGGGGGAGGGAGAGAGATTACACTCACTAAACACCAACTCATATATTTATACATATATATATATACAAATATATATATATATATATACAAATATATATATATATATATGTGTGTGTGTGTGTGTGTGTGTGCTCGCAGTCGTTTATTAGGTTATTGTTAACTTCAAAGCTATTTCAATACATTCAGTGCTTTCAATAACCACAGTCATTTAGTACAGACGATCGCCTTTTTTTTTATTTATGCAGTATTCATACCGGGGAATTTGTAGCTTTTTCTGTCGTATACGAAGTTACAAATAGGCTTTTATTTTTAAAGCAGCTTATGTAACCCATATGATGGGGTTGGCAAACAAATATGCCAACTCATTGAATACGTCTAATAAACGGATTTACAGTGACATGGCAATTTATTGCTGTAAAAGAAAATGAAATAATGCGACCGGTGAGCTATAACTTCGAAGTGTGAAGGTTGACTTCTTTGTCGTTTCGGAAACACGCTCAGTTTCATTGATCTGTAGAATACGCAGACTGCATCTCTACAGAGGAATTAGACCCTCACTGGTACCGCTTGTTGACCATGGTTGGCGACCCGTAATGCTTAAGTACGAAATCCAGGTGGCTAAGCATTCCGTGACATGCAATACTCCATTTTGGCACTTGTTTGAGAGAGAAGTGCAGTCGAGGAGGCCCCTCCGATCAATAGGCTGGTCAGGTCAAGCCCTAGTACCTATATGGTTGTCCCGACCGTGTTGTTCTTATGGGAACCCTCCAACCTTTTTATCATATATGTGCTAGAAGGAAGTGGCTGAGGGTTTTAGTGTCCTAGCTATGATGTTAAACTACATATAGTGGTGATCAGCTGGTCATATCAAGCCCTAGCACCTATATGGTTGTCCCGACCGTGTTGTTCTTATGGAAACTCTCCAACCTTTTTATCATATATGTGCTAGAAGGAAGTAGCTGAGGGTCTTAGTGTCCTAGTTATGATGTTAAACTACATATAGTGGTGATCAGCTGGTTATATCAAGCCCTAGCACCTATATGATTTCACCGACCGTATTGGTCTTATGGAAAATCCAATCACGATTTACTCTAGATCATATGCAGCATTATTCTCTACGCGCTTTGTCAAAGTCCAAGTGGTGCAGCTATACAGTAGCACTAATACAACTACAGTTTTGAAGAATTGTCGCTTTAACTTGTCAGTTAGGTTTGATTTTAATAGGACTAATAATCTGTTTATAGATGACCATGCCTCTACTATGCGTGTATTAAAATCACTTTCTGTGGATGAGATATTACTATCTATGTATGTGAATTGTTCTACTAGCTTTAGAGGCTTGCCCTCGAGTGTGGAGATGCCATCAATATCACATCAAATATTGAAGTTAAAAAGGTGTTCAGTGTTTCCCTTAATGAAATGAAAGAGTGGATTTAGATAAACATATCTGCACCCTGTAGCGAAGTTTAAATGGATTTGCTGCATAATATATGCGGTTGCATAAGATTATTGTCAATCCCCTGTATTTCTGAAGGGATGGCCCCTTTTCATATCACGGGCGGGACTTTCCATAGAATATTACAGAAAGCCCGCGAAATACGTGAAGTCACGTGGGCCAAGTTAACCCGTTAGTTTCAGCTTGGACGTCAGGCAGATAAGGCATATCTGCTTTAGCTGGAGATCACTTGCACACGTGCGCTGTGTTTAGTTAGAGAAATGTGTTTAGTTAAGTAAATAAAAGTTTAAATAAATAATATGGTTTTGTGGTTGATGAATGTCTTGGCAACAAGACTGGCCTAGAAGAAGAAATGAATCAAGGACGACCAACCATCAAGAACAGAGAGATAGAAGTCAGAGAGAAAGAATAGAAGCGACTAGAGATCACGAATGGCCAAAGAAGTAAGTTATGCATCTCTATATCTAACTGTGTCTGTCTCTCCCCCTCTCTCCAGTAAAAGAACACTTGTGTATGTACCCAACATGGGTATATGTGTATTAGTATGTAACAGATTTTTCTGTTGTTTATGGTATGGTTTATGCGTTTAATGGTATATCAACTTCATGGGTTATTCAATGCCAAAACCATCCTTGTAGAACAACAGTAGTGGTAATAACCCTAACTGGAGGAATGAGGGGGTTCATACCTTTCCCAGAGGGTATTCATATGAAAGTGAACGTAATAGCGTGACTAGGGTTTGAACTCGCTTACTACAATGTAGCAGTCCAGTACCTTATCCACTACGCCACGTAGACTCACTTCTTTTGTGAGAGCAGATACATGGTAGTAATAGCCCGGCTGCAGTTCGAACTCGTTCACGCCACATGTAATCACTCTTTTTTGTCAGAAGGGTAAATATAAATATCAATAGTGAATTCATTGTAAAATTCTACCCAAGGAAAGTTTTCTTTGATCTTAGAACAAGTCTTTGTTTTCCACTTGGATCTCCAGACAGATGTACTTATTGTGAAAATGTTACAACGGATACTTGTGCATGTTAACCTCCAGTTACCAATAATGCAATAATATTAATTTTTAAAAGAGATAGAGACTCAATATCAATAGTGTTATCATTAATTCAAGTGAGTCCGAATGGGCAGAATGATCGATATGGAAATTCATTAAATTTGCAATGTTATCAGTGTTATTCCTGTTAGCCTATAAGAACGGCAAAGGACACTGCATTCTCTCTTCGGACTGAACTTTGCTCACTGCCGATCTCCCCACCTAATCACATTGTGCGCCTTATTGTGGTGTAACTGTAAACCACATTTGTAGCTCTATAGCTGCTCAGCTGAGAAAGCTATGGGTGTGATGTATGAATGAACCAACAGGGAGGGGGTCCAGTGGCTTCGGCCCTGGATCTTTACGAGTTAATAGCGTCGATCCCAGGGGGCCATCCCCCCAGGCAACACCTGTCCTCTTGATTTAAAGGGACAGGGTTGGGTTTATTGCCCAGTGCCTGAGGCGCCCCCCTTGAGGGGGAATGCCGACGGGATCGACGCAATTTTTCACCTGACACCCCATGAGTCTCGGCTTGTGGGTGGTCCCACATAAATAGGGCCTTTGTGCCTGACCCGTACAAGTGGGGTACGTGGAAAATATCATGAACTCTCTCGTCGATTTCCATGCATGAGGGTTCATTACATGAACAACCTACACAGTGTTTTGTTTTAGTGGTGAAGGCTAGTATGAGACCATCCGAACTTTTTGGCACAGTCGATAAGAAAAAATTGAGCACAAGGAATGCGACAAACCCTATCAACGACTGACCTCAGTTTTTCAAATTAAGAGCTTTCCTTCTCCTAGACTGTTTACTTATCCGAGTTTAAAGAGCCCAGTATGCCCTACTATTTTACCCATAGCTGGCTGGAAGGAAAATATATGGATTCATACCTTTCCAAAGGTATTAGCGCTATGTGAAATGCAAACAGCTTTGTCTAGGATTTGAACTCGAGTCGACGAGTCCATTTCCTACGACACTAACGATTACGCCACGCACCTCCATGTTATTGGTGTACACAGAAACACGCAAACACACACACACACACACACACACGTAATATACATAGGTCGTATTTTAAATACATAGATTAAGTCACATATTTCTATCCATCAAAATCCTTAGTGGTTCCTGATATATATATATATATATATATATATATATATATATATACTACCAAGTTTCTTGGTACCCCTAATTCTCTACCCGCACGCTCACAGAGCAACCTTACCACGTGATTATGGACGAGAGCATGCTCAAGAGCTTCTTCAGATCACTGATATATCAGTGATCTGAAGAGCTCTCAACAGGGTATTGGCCTTTTTATTCCCAGTTAGGATTCTTTTTCTTAAGCCAACAGGTTTGAATTCAGTTTTCTTTCTCCTAGACCGGTTGCCTAACCAAGGTTAAAGAGTCCAATTTGCCCGAGTATTTATCCATAGCTGGAGGGAGACTAGGATTCATAACTTTCCCAAGAGTATTATCGCTAAGTGAAATGCAATTACCACGTTCAGGATTTGAACTCGGGGCGACGAGTCCATTTCATGCAATTGTATTTATATATACAACAATATAGCGATTTACAGTGTGAACTAAACGCTAATTTGTATATTGATATTAAAAATTTGATTTTAATAAATATGGGCTTATTATTATTGATTTACAATTGTTTGGTTTTATCTTAATGAATATGAGCAGATTTCTCGGGGATATATCTTAAAAGAAATCGATTAACAAGAAGAAGTTACTGACATTTTATTCTTTACTTCCTATTTAACAAAATAGTGAAATTAGAAAAATTTAGCAATGAAAGATGGGAGTGATGGAAGAGTAAGTTTCAGTTGCTTTATTTTACGATTATACCCACCTCTGTTTCAAATCTTTTTATCTGCACTCTTATTTAGTTTCATTAGCCCTTCTAAATATCTTATTACATTAAAACTTAAATACTTGCACCCGGGCAGTGCATATATTTGCTAGTTATATTAGAAATTGAATACTTGTACCCGGAGAGCGCTTTTTTTTTTTGCTAGTGATATTAAAAAAAATAATCGATATCCAATCTGTTCGTTCAAATATTTCTGGCAAGTACTGTACATCACTGTCTCATAGAATACCAAATGCGATTCTTAATGTTAACATCAGTGGAAATCTGATATTCTCTGTCATGTTGTTTTAATGTCTGCATCTGATTAACAGAGCTTAAAAGGAAAGAAACTGTTAATAATATTAAGCATTAGTCAATCAGTATAATCTATGAAGATCGGTTACAAGCTGATGAATAAATAAAACTCTCAGTAGTTATAGTGATTCTTTACTCTGCTATAAAGAGTTAAAGAAGCCATGCTATCACCGTCACAGAATGAGAAACGCTGGAAAGCTGTGGGAAGAACGCACACACACACACACACACACACACACACACACACATATATATATATATATATATATATATATATATATATATATATACGACGGTTTAGCTCAGTTCGGTTAAAGCACAAGGTCCTTGGTTCGATACCGACCCCCGCCTATCAGCGTAGAGTAGCTACCTCGCTACCTCATAGCGCTATAAAAGCATATATGATATTTTAATACTACTCATACACATACATACATATATATATATATATATATATATTATATATATATATATATATATTCACAACGGAAAGAAATGAATAATTTTGGTTGGTTGGTTGGTTGGTATTGACGGCATATCAACGCATAGGGCATTTTATTGCGGAAGAAGTTTTTGTTTTATGATGGGTACTCATACTCATTTTCTATTTACCACATAGATGAACGGTACTACCTTCCGGATCAGAGTTGACCAGGGGAGCAATGGCGATGAAGGGGTGCCTTCACATTTCCAAGACCTGGAACCTATCGATTAGGTTAACGTCATACCAGGACATAAGACCCTCAGCCCCGATAATTAGGGTTGGGACAACATGAGGTGCTAGGGCTTGACGATTTGGGGGCGGGCATCCGACCACCATCTAGCGTCAAAGTGAGTTTGCCATTATTGCTCAGCCATCAGTATTCCGTCCGTAAACAGACGAGTCACCATCCACGACCAAAAAAGATGTCCCCATTGTGTGTATGTGGGGGTAACTAGTCGATGTATTCTAAAGCCCCAGCCGACAAGGCTTGGATAATTTTGGGGGAAATTAAAAGGAGGGAGTTATGGTAGGGGAAGCAGAGGTTGGTTTTGTTGGTCGCGATTGATTTTCTCGAAGAAAAGAAGAGTTCTACATTGCTTTACGGCAAACACTCTATTTTCGTTTTATTCACAAACTCAAAAACAGATGGGTTCGGTTCACAACTATGCTCAATACTTATATCAGCTTTTTTCATAGACGAATGTTTGGAGATTGACGAATTTCCCGACATGTAATAAATTCTTCTTCAATGTCAGTCTATGCTACTATTTAGCCATATCTGCAGATTCAAGAGGCATTAGCTCATGTGAGCTTGGATTGAACTTAGATCATTGACGATTTAACATTAGTTTGTTTTAATCCATACGTTACTAAAGCCTTCGTCCAATGAACCCATGCCCCACTCTAGCATCGAATATAACATTTTAGAGGCAAGCAAAATTATTTAATTAGCTGCGTTATTCACACTATTGTCGCACAACGTTTCGGCCGATATACCATAACCATAGCTGGGGTAGGAGTTTTGTTAATATTTTCTAACTGCCTTCACTCATAGCGGAATGAGAACAGGATACCACCGTGGACTAAATAAAGGATTAGGTTCAAAGTTCCGTGATGGCTCCCGATTACGAAAGAAAGTTCCCGAGTTTGAAAAGAAGGTCCGAGTCCGAGAATTCCGAGAAGGTTCCCGAATCCGACAAGAAATACCTGAAGAAGGCCGGAGGGCATATCAAAACGTTCAAGCCTCATCTCAAACATTCAGAGAAATAGTATTTAATTTTTATTTTACACCAAAAGTATCGTCCCAGCCATGCCAATAGATTATTTTTTTATGTCTGAGCTACGCGAACCTGTGTTTAACAACAACTCTAAACGCTGATTGGCTTTAGTATTGACCAACCAGATGTACAGAGGTCGAGGTCTGCGTACTCTATTTAAAGCCATTCGTTTTGTTGGTGTTGAACAAACGGGTAGCGCATTAGAGTTTGATCAGCTCTAATGGGGTAAAACTGGCGAGGGGGTATTATGTTGGAAGACCCTCCCCACACACACACACAATGAACCAGTTAATAATACAACTGACGACGCTACCCAGCGCTGTTTAGTCAGACGTATCTCAAACATTAATAATAAAAATACAATAGGATTTTTAAACAAAGGCTAAGGAGGGTCAACTATATAAAAATAGGAATAAAAAGATCCATAGATAAAAAGGTTGAGAACCACTGATTTAGACGACAATTCCCCATCGCATGTTGTATCACAACCCGATGTGTTAATTCGATGACGACAAATTTGAATTAACTTACGATATGACGAAGTCACGCTGAACATTCTGGCTTCATAGAATATTGGTTAAAGAAACTAGATTAAATTATTTGAATTAATGGTATAATTATTTTTTTTCCAAACGAGTTATTAAATTAAAAATGTTCTGCGTCTCACCTGTTATTGTTTATTCACTGAAAAATAATATCTGTCAGGGGAGTGGTATACTGCGCATGTGTTTTACGAGCAATAGATTCGCCCACGTGGGCTTGATAAACTGCGTCTTATTCCCCTGATTTTAGCTGAGATATTTTGGGCTGGGTAATTGTATTTCCGTCTTACTTTGTTAACACAAGGGTTAATATATATATATATATATATATATATATATATATATATATATATATATATATATATATATGAGTATGAAATGTAGAATGAAAACATCACACAATGCTGTTAAAGAGAAAACAATTTATGATATAATCATAGCTGATATTGATCAATATTTCGATTTTACAAAAATCATCATCAGAGCTCATTTAATCCAACTTTCGTTTCTTTTTTGCAAAATTAAGGTTTTTTTTTTTTGTGAACTGATTTGACATTTTTCTCCGACCCAAACACCACGGATTAAATGAGCTCTGATGATGATTTTTGTAAAATCGAAATATTGATCAATATCAGCTATGATTATATTATAAATTGTTTTCTCTTTAACAGCATTGTGTGAGGTTTTCATTCCACTTTTCAATACTCATACTGTCGGATTCATTTCCTTTCTTTTAACTATATACATATATATATATATATATATATATATATATATATGTGTGTGGTGTGTGTGTGTGTGTTTGTGTGTGTGTGTGTATATATGTATATATATATATATATATGGATAGAGAGAGAGAGAGAGAGAGAGAGAGAGAGAGAGAGAGAGAGAGAGAGAGGGGTACCTTGACTTCCAAATTAATTAGTTCCGCTCGTAACTCAATCTTCTCGTATATTAAATCAATTTTCCCTATTGAAATAAACTGAAATCCCATTAAGCAGTCCCAGCCGTTATTATAAGAAAAATACCATTATAGAATATAATAAAATAGATAATGTGCTGTTATATGTATTATTTAGATTTTCCGGACTGTTGTACTCATCTTTATTGTTATATACACAACATTTCTGTCGTTGTCCCCATCCCCGAAGTTTCTTAGCAGTGTCGTCACCTCAGCTAAATTATTGATCATTCCGTTTTTACTATAAAGAAAGAAAGGCATGATACCCTGGAAAATATAATTGACAGAAAGAGAGTTGGGGAAAGATAGAGAGAGGAGATGAGCACATGGAAGCGATAACGCTAATCTGTTTTAATCGAACATAACGAAAAGAGTAAAAGATTAAAAAAAGAGAAAGAAAAAGCAGAGTGAGAGAGTTAAATCAAGATTATTATACTTCCTACATATTCAACTATTTTGCAATAGCTGTTAAATAGACATATCAAACGTTGTAATAATTAAATCATCCTAATGTGATGTATCCGCAGGCCCTGCTAGTAAATAAATAATAACATACAATAAAAGAATAAACTTCTTTGTGTAAGTAATCTTTCTTTGCAAAACGTAGTAAGAGATTTTTTTTTATATAAATTGATTTCGATAACGGTCTCCACAAAGAATTCACTGTTAATTTACACTTGATTAAATTTAATTATAATTCAGTGGTGAATAGAATGTTGTTTGTCATTTATTTTTGGCAGAACATTTAATCTGAAAAAAAATATCCAAAAATGTATATAAAGTGGTACCTTTAGCTCAGTTGGTAGAGCGTCGGACTAGGAACCACTAGGTCCCGGGATTAATACCGTCCTCGGCAACTCAGCGTACGAGGAACACAGGGATCTGTGCAGTAAAGTTAGGAGCTGATAGTAGGTGTGGCTCTCAGTTTCAGACGCCAAAACAATCTCCTTGATCTAGCGGTAGTGAAAAGGGGATAGACTCCCTCGCTGTATGGCTGATACCGACTTTAGGCCACTGTGATGACTTTCCTTATAAAGAAGACGACAACTTTTATTACGGCAAAGAAAAACATAATTTATGAAAAAAAAAAAACAACCAAAGAAAAACAAAAACATTGATACATATTTCTGCACTGTTTGTCTTAATTTTTTAGATGAGGCTTGATGATTTGAATTTTAAATTTTTCACGAGTACCCCACTCTACCCAGCCAAATATATCTCAGCCAAAATCAGGGGAATAAGTCGCAGTTTATCAAGCGTGTGTGGGCGAATCTATTGCTTGTAAAACACATGCGCAGTATACCACTTTCCGGACAGATGATTTTTTTCAGTGAATAAACAATAACAGGTGAGACGCAAAACATTTTTAATTTAATAACTGGTTTGGAAATAAATAATTATACCATTAATTCAAATAATCTGATGATAGTAGTCAGCATGAAACTAATAGTAACGAGATATTAAATCCATAATATCTAATATTTGATTGTAAAGCTGCTCTGCAATTCTAGCATTGAGAACCTTTATATGCCAATACCTGTTCTCATTCATTCTCTATTCATTCTCTCTCTATCTATCTATATATATATATATATTATATATATATATATATATATGTGTGTGTGTGTGTGTGTGTGTGTGTGTGTGTGTGTGTGTGTGTTTGTGAGAATGGAAAATGAATCCGACAATATGAGGAAAAAATGAGTAAAGAAAAGAAATGTAGATGGATAAAATAAAAAAATCACTCTGATGAAGGTCGTCAAAATCTCTCCGTGTACGGAACATTTTATACATTTTCCCTATTATTATTATCATCATCATTTCAACCCCATCTGATTATTTTAATAATAATAATACCGTAAATCCGTATTCATTTTGATAAATAGACCGAAACACATGTGTAAGTGATATCGATTAAAAGTGATATCGATAAAATTCATTTTTTTCCATCTACATTTCTTTTCTTTACTCATTTTTCCTCATATATATATATATATACATATGTACATTTTATTTTATATAAAAATATGCAGACCTATATATATATGCGTATATGAGTGTGCGTCACATTGTATTCTGTATATAAGTATACAGACATATATATATATATATATATATATATATATATATATATATATATGTGTGTGTGTGTGTGTGTGTGTGTGTGTGTGTGTGTGTGCGCGCGCGCGCGTGTGTCTGTATGTGTGTTTACGTCACATTGAATTTGGTATATAAGTATACGCACATATATATATGTTGTGTATGTGTGCGTGTTTTTGAGTGTACGTCACATTGTATTTGGTTTATAAGTATATAGAAATATATGTGTGTGTGTGAGTGTGTATGAGGGTGCGTCACATATTATTTGATATGTAATTATACTGACACGTGTGTGTGTGTGTGTGTTTATGGTGTGCGTCACATTGTATTTGCCATATAAATATATACATATATAACATCTTGAATGCGTGAGAAGAGGAAGACCTTATATTGCAATATATGTGAAAAGATTTGTGACATTACTAAAATAAAACCAAACACGACAAAAAAAAAAAAATAAAGCAAAAGAAAAATGCTAGTATGATAGCTATAAGTCGAGCAAGGAAGCTTTTAGCGTTTGTCCTTGTCAAATAAACAATAAGAAAGAAAAGTAAAAAAAACACAAAAAAAAAACAAAAAAAACAAAAAAAACAATGATGATAATGATATCACCATCTCTGGCCATTTCGAATCCCTAATGTTGTTTAGTTGAAGTAAAGCCAGAAAAATGTTGAACAACACTGGTGAGGTCAAATATTGACTTTAGAAAGAGTGCTGAAAATAGTGTCATTCCGATGTGGGGACATATAGGGAAAAAAGAAGAAAAGAAAAGTAAAAAAGAGAAAAAGAAAAACAAGGAAAAAGAAACAACACAATCCAAATACACAGAGGGCATTCGCCAATGCATCAAGTATTTTAGCGACACGCATGCGCAGGAGATGGTAACAGGTTAGAGCTGAAAGAGAACAATGCCTTGTCAACATTAAGGTCATTGATTCTGTAGCAAAATCGATCCCCGATCAATTGCGTAAAATCGATTTTTTGGAAAAGAAAAAGAAGAATACCAAAGAGTATCCGTTGGTTAAAGAGCAAATCAGGATGACACTGAATCGATTTTAAAGCAAAATTTTGATTCTTTCTATCGATCAAGTCACTAAAAATCTCCTTTTTAAATATGTCAGCTCAGTCGATAGGAGCATCTGCCTAAGAACCACAAGGTTTCGTGTTCGATACTGGCCCACGCCAACTCAGCGCATGAGGAGTACAGCTTGGATATATGCATTAAGTGCGAAGATGATGGTAGATGTGGCGCTCTTTTTCAGACGAAAATTTGTCCTTGTTTAAGTTTTATAATGTCCTGCTTCTCAATCAATAGGTAGGAAACTAGACTACATCTTGTGTATAAATCATACAGCGATGTGTAAATGTTGTACCGGCCGTTCCTACAGTGGAGAATATACACCGGTTCTCACTATAAATAGTGAGACACCGAGTGAAAAGGTTGTACTGTTACCGTTAACGGCAAGCTAGCCGTTCCTGTACCATTATTGTAAATACTCTTATCTTATTTTACCCTACCTCGACTTGACTTCTTTTTTACTGTTGGATTAACATCACAACAGTAAACAAATAATTATAGATAAAAAGTGCAATTAAAAAAAATTAATAGCAAACATTGTTGTACGGGAAGATATCTCCCCTACAAGATAGTTAGACTCGTCCTAGGGAACACATAAATATACGAATACACAAGGTTATTCGTAGTCGAGTTACGTAGTAGTATTCGTAGTTGAGTCACTTCCAGTCAAGAAAATTCTTAGGAAAAATCAAATCGGATTTCAAAGAAATAGATCAACATTTTATGATATTTTTGTGTTAAAGCATGCAGTTGTATTGTTTTCGAAAAGTTTCTTAGATTCGTGTATTTCGCACGGACACTTTCAAAATGGCTACCGGCTTGTTTCAAAGTGAAAGTCGGTTGGATAAATTCCTAGCATAAAATTATCTGAAATGAACTTAATTGTTATTAGGAACACATTTTATGATATTTTTGTATTAAAGCATGCAATTGTATTGTTTCCGAAAAAGTTTCTAAGATTTGTTTATTTCGCACGGAGACTTTCAAAATAGCTACCGGCTTGGTTCAAAGAGAAAATCAGTTGCCTTATTTGCTAGGAATTTTGATAACTAAAGGTGAAAATTACCCTCTTTTCTACCTAAGATTACAAAGAATACAAAAGACTTTCTAATACAAGTAGTATCTACTGAAACTAGACTCTTTTCTATCTCGAATTTCAAGGAATGTCACAAGGAACATACTTCTGGATTTACCAACAGGGGAACTACACACCTAAAATGGTGACTAGAAACGTAACACACTTGTTTACCATCACACAATGTTAAGAATCCTCATAAGGACATCGAATACTACATACACTCGACGAAATACGAGTTGTATGCAAGCGAACAGAGAGAAAAAAATGTATATTAATGTCCCATATATTATTTTGCATTGGAGCTTCTACATGTATTTTCCCTTATTAAAAATGAACGAGCATTGCCTAAGGCAGTGGATTAAAAGCCAGATATTCCTGTTTAAAGTTGGCATCAGCAAATATTGATATTCAGGAGTTGTAGTTCACTTCTCATGTACGAGATATAAATCATGTACATGTCTCCTCCCGCAGTGAACCGCACCGCGCATGCGTGTATGAAAGCATGTTAATACGCATGCGTACGCGCAGATGCACAGATTTTTCTTTTCCTTCCTTATTTTTGGTTTCGATGATGAAGATGTCCACATAAACATCCGGTTTGTGACAGTTCTTCTTCCTTTTTGGAGCGGAGGTAGAAAACGCATCGCATGAGAGTATAAAACAAAATAAGACATCCATCCTGAGAGTCCATATTTCCTGACTAAAATGCAGAGGGAAAATAAATTCCATTATTGTCTTTAAAAAAGAAAGAAAAATATAAAGATAAGTTATTTAATGGCTGTGCGTGTCTAGAAAACGCTGACATTCAGATTGAGTAAAACATAACATCATAGAAATTATGAAAGCTCTGGTGACTTAATGGTATACAGCGTGGAGAGTGGAAGCGGTGAGCTGAGTTCAAATTCTGACCGAGGTTAATTTGCGTTTATTTAACAACTTGGGAATGGCTTGCATACGTCTTTTTTCAGCAACTATCATCATTAAGCAAATATATATATATATATATATATATATATATAATATATATATATATATATATATTATATATATATATATATAATAAAATAATATATTAAAAGTTTTACATATCTATTTATTAGGTGACAAAGGAACATTCACAACGATATTGAGCACTCTACGAATTATACTGCCTTTGGTACGCCATTCCAGCAAAAGCTGAAACAATGACCATCCCACACTATATATATATATATATATATATATATATATTATATATATATATATATATTAATAAGTCACTCATATACACGTGTTTCGGCGTTTCACGCCTCTTCAGTGTGGCTAGACACAACAACTATCATTGGCTAGGGTCAAACTTTGACTGACTTTTGCCCGCCTGATTTCTTATCCCATCGGCCACTGACAGCTGCTGTAGTGGGGCTGGTGTTTAAACTATTAAATACATAGGTTTTTTAATATATTTTACGATCACCGAGATATCTAGTTTGCCAGCCAACGATCATTGCTTATATGCTTAATAGTGAAAGTTAATTTAAATCAACCCTTAGAGACCTCATGCCAATTTTATATATATATATATATATATATATATATATATATATATATATATATATAATATATATATATATATATATATATATATATATATATATAGTCTATGTAGGTATTTACTGTAGCAATTGGACACAAGAGGAAGAATCGTGACCATCCAGATAACAGCATTGTAAAGATCGGCTTGAATACTCAGAAGAGTCCTGGACACCTGAGGGAACTTTCTGTCAGTCACACGAATGCTAGAGCTGTTCGTGAAAAACTCACAAGGAGTCAAATAATAATGATCATTGGGTAACAACTCTACATTTAAGTAATCATTATTAATACAATTATATTCCATCTAGCTCAGTTGTTAGAGCACTCGTCTTAAAATATCAAGGTTCTGAGCTTGATATCGGTCCCTGCCAATTCAGCGTATGAGTAGCACAGATTGTGAAATCTGATCTGTGCAGTAAAGTGGGGAGCTGACGAGAAGTGTGGCGCTCCACCTCTGAAAAAAATCTCCCTGGTGTAACGCTAGCGAAAAGGGGATAGACTCCCTCGCTGGTACCGACAATTGGCCTCTCCACCAACTTTACTTATACAGTTACTTATAGAGTTATATGTATTTTATCCATTTCTATTCATACAATTTTATAGTTTTTTAAGTAATCGATTTATCTAATAAATATTTCTTTGAGCAAACTTATATTGTAACTAATGTTGTTTTTTTTTATTCGTGGGGAGGGCTGACACATATCATAATTAAGTGATTTTGTTTTTGTTAGATTTAAGCCTATTGTTTTTCTTTCTTAATTAGAATCTCCTTTATTGCATTCATCTTTATGGTACAGCGAGCACATCAGTAAATGATAATTCTAATTTCACATCTGAGAGATTCAGACATAAATTACACAGTTTTCACCTCTTACATTCAAGGTAATTAACGAAAAAAAAATCATTGTAGGTATTTACCCAGACCCTCCACCAGAGGACAGGATGCGACACGTGGTAAGTTTTTCAACGGAGTAATAGTGTTTTTGTATTCTCGTACTACAGATACCGATCTAGGAGAAATACAGAATGTTTTTCTCCTAGACCGGTTGCCACACCTAGTCTAAATATACCAGTCTGCCCTACTCGTTACTCATAGCTGGGACAGAGAAAAATCTATATATGCCTTTCCGGCGAGCATCAGCGAGAAGATAAAACAAACTTTACCCATAGCTGGAGGGAGAATAGTTGGATTCGTGACTTTCGCAGGGTATTAGCGTTACGTCGAATGCAAACAGCTGCGTCCAGGATTTGAACTCGTCTCACCGTATCCATTTCAAATGACGATAACCATTACACGACGTACCTCAAACATTAAGAACAGTTACTCGTATTAAGAATAGTTATCGAAGCTATAATAGTTATCGAAACAAATGAATTATATTAAATCAGAGTAGTTATCTGAAACCACATCTCCCCTTAGCAAAAATCCTCAAAAATAAGTTTTAGCTGCACCAAAAACATATCACAGATCATAAAAATCCACAATCAAAAAGTAGAAATCAACAATAACAAACCACCACCCACTAATCTATGCAACTGCAGAGACAAAAACACGTGCCCCCTCGATGGCTTTTGCTTAAAAAAGAATGCAGTATACAGGGCAACTGTAAAACACAACACAACCACCAAGCATTACATCGGAGCAACCGAAGGTACTCTGAAAAAGAGGTTCTACACCTATAAACTCTCCTTCACAAACATTAACTACTCAACCAGCACATCACTATCCGCATATATCTGGAACCTAAAAGATGTGAATATCCCCCCCCCCCAAATAACCTGGGAAATCCTAAAAATTGTACCCACCTACAACAAGTCCACAAGAAAATGCCTTCTTTGCCTCCAAGAAAAACTTTCCATTATCACTCACTACCACATTGTACCCTCCTAAACAAAAAATCTGAAATACTATCCAAGTGTAGACATGAAAATAAACAGCTGTTATCAAATTTCGACCCATACACTTAACCCTTCACCACTACATGCACTCAATGGACCACCACCACCTCGATACTATCGTACACACCGCATCTGCATAACACCACCAACATATTATATCACCATTCAATTTTAGCCCTACACACCTCCATAAGAAACGTAAGTAAAAATTCCTTTTTTTTCTGCACCCCAGTACAATATCCCCAAACCCTGAAGCATAACCCACTCCCACCCATCCATCCATCCCCGTCCTTTCTCATCTATATACCTATTCATTCATTCCAGTCTGTCCCTATCTGCCTATGTATCTCAACCTGCGCCTAAACAAAAAATCTGAAATACTATCCAAGTGTAGACATGAAAATGTTGCGACACACCAGAGAAAATACTTCAATGACCGCTACGAACATTTATATACGTAAAATCTTTTTCTCTCTCTCTGAAACATTATGGAAACTTTTCCATCAACTTTATAGTGAGATGACTTTTCGAAAACACACAAAGGTTTGGTCTCGAGGGAAAATATATATTTTGATAATAATAATAGACTTCTAAAAGCTCTGTTTCATTCTTTTTATATATATGACCTAACCATCGGCAAGTGTTCCTTGTATAGACCGAAAAGATTTTCCAAAGACGCCATCATGAATACCCAGAAGGCTTTGCAAAGCTCGGTCGATAAACGAGAGATTGAGAAGCTGGTCATTCAGAGTGACGTAACCGCATACAGAAATAGCAACGTAAGCATTTCAAAAGCAGGATTATAAGGTATTACCAAAAAACGACCTATAACACCTGTAATTGGGTGTTTCTACGAAGCACAATAGATCTGTCGGTGGGGATTAAAATACGCGGATGAATCTCCTGGAGAGGAATTAGACTTTAGTTCTTGAGATCTGCGGATTGTGGAGAACCCCTTCTTTATCATTACTCCTGAGTCTACTCTGACCCGGAGTGGTAGTACCTGGAAGAATTCCATCTACGAGTCAAATTGTTCTGTTTGGAAATTATTCGTACTAGAAAGGAATACGTGAAACCATATATACAAGGCGTTTCAAAAAAGTACCGAAATATTTTGTACTTTTTGACACAACTTGTATTCTGAAAAAATTAACGTTCCATCCATTGTTCATTTCTATCTTGGTAAATACAGCTTTAATCTCGATAATTTTATGTCATACCTTGTATATATATACAAGGTGTGTCAAAAAGTATCGTGATCTTTTGTCCTTTTTTACATACCTTGTAATCTGAAACAAATAACGTTACATTCATTCTTCATTTCTATCTTGGTAAATACAGCTTTAAAATTGGTACTTTTTTTTACACACCTTGTATTCTGAAAAAATAAAGAATGGAACGTTATTTTTTCAGAATAGACGGTGTGTCAAAAAGTACAAAAATTCTCGATGCTTTTTTGATAGACCATACACACACACACCTTACGCACACACCACAACACGCACACACATATATATATATATATATATATATATATATATATATATATATATATATATATATATATATATATACCAACCCCTCTGCACGAGTAGGATGTTACACAACGTCAATTTCTTAAGCAGAGTATAACTGGGTTGAATTCAGAGTTTTCCTT
>CM042141.1:33861098-33892490 GCA_023376005.1 Doryteuthis pealeii
CGAGTGCTCAATATATCACAAACATAGGAATTTCTAGACTAATATAGAAATCTATGCCAGTTCATATTTTCTATTGCCACGTGCGGCTTATTCTATTCGTTAATATATTTCATAGTTATCATAGTCTTATTCTATTGGTGAATATAATAATCCGCACGTGGCAATAGAAAAAAAATACGAACTAGTATTGCATCCAACCGTTTTAACAAAGTAGTTACTTCAAGTTAATCAAGTATAAAGTAGGGCTCAGATGAGGTCGTATATTATTACTATGATATATATTATATATAATATATATATATATATATATAATATATATATATATATGGATATTCAAGAAATGAGCTATTAACACGCTGCCTTGAAACCAATTGTAACAATAACAGCTTAATTGTATTGTACTCTATAACAAATAAATACAACGTTTATACCCGTAATCAAGCACTTTATTATCAATTCTCCAATACTAGAAATAACTACAATATATATATATATATATATATATATATATATATATATTATTATTATTATTATTATTATTATTATACTAAACCTGAGATTTTCACCTTTCAATGGCTAAAGGCTTTTTTCCTGGTAAGTTTAATGACACGAGATTTATACAAAATTATTCCTTAGTTTTAGGATTACTTAATGTTTTGAAAAAAAATTCCATTTTAATTGGTTCTAATTAGTCATAATTTGCAATTAAGTCAAAAACTGACCCATACCTATCTTTACATTCTTTTTTCCTCTCTATATGCGAGTGAAGGGGAGATGGGATAGTAATTAGCAGATATACTTTTAACAACTCACCAGCGCGTTCCAATTTAAATTAGGTCAAACTCACCAGCGCGTTCAATTTAAATTAGGTCAAACTAGACATACCCAATTCGTTGAAAAATCCGTTGAAAAATTAATTTTATAATGCATCAGTTATTTTATTTCAAAACTTTCTGATTTTTTTCAGGTCACTTAATTTTGACCCCCTGTTTTGGGGGTGCAAAATATCGGTGTGGTATATATGTGATTGATACTATTTTCTGCATAAATAAAGACTAAAGACAGAAGGTGTGAATAGAAGAAAAAAGTTTTTTTTAAGAATCTGCTCGGGTAGTAAATAAGTACCGAGAATCGAAAAATAAAATGAAAATAAAAACTAAAAAAATTATTTTTGGAGTATTATTTTTATTATTCAGACTATTGTCCTCATCTTCATTGTTATGTGTACAACGTTTCGGCCGATGTGCCCTCCGTCTTTCTTCAGGTATTTCTTTATTCAGTCCACGGGAGTATCCTGTTCATTCCACTAACCAGAGCTGGGATACAGGTATTAAGCTAAGTTAATAATTATTCTATGTTACTGATGCCCCTGAATAGGATTGAACCTACAGTCTAGAGATATCTGTCATTTAGAAGTGTCTAAACCTAACTCCTTTTTCTACGAGGCTATGAGTCCAATTGGACAATCCGGCGTGAATGTTTTTCAATCGCAAAAGTTACAATTTATTTTGCAAAAACGGATTTTAAGTAGCGTCTTGGCAGGCATCTTGGTCGAAATTGACCGAAAAAATCGTTTTAAATGTATCAAAAATAAATTACATGTGTAATATTATTTTGACTTTTTACTGATGCTCATTATGTTACTACTTTTCGATTTGACCTTAACTAATCGGTTTAATGAATTTTTATTCGTTTTTAAAATGAAAAGCAGACGATATTTTGGCAGATCCTACTCTTTTCCCTAATCCCAATCCTCTAGCGAGGGCTTAATGAGTGACCCAATAGGTCACGTTCTGTCTAATATATATATATATATATATGTGTGTGTGTGTGTGTGTGTGTGTGTGTGTGTGTGTGTGTATGTGGCGGGGGGTTAATAACTCTTAAATAAACAGACTCACCACCCATTTTCAATCAGACAACTTCCAAGCCGAATTGAACATTCATTAGACAGTTGTCCATGCCTCACACCCACACCCACACCCACGCACACATACAAATATATATATATATATATATATATATATATATATATATATATATAGAGAGAGAGAGAGAGAGAGAGAGATTGTGTGTGGTTGAACATATCTGTATCCTTAGACAGTAATTCAATAAGTGTTGATCTAGAGTTTTGTCTGTTTGATATTCGATTGGTAAGTTTCTTGTAGAACGGTTAGTGTAAATGCTTTGATAAAGAAGGGAAATATTTGTGTAAAATAAGTACTCTTTCCTCATGATGTATGTGTTCTGCTGAGGTTCTAACACACACACACATACACACACACACACACACACACAAACAAACACAAACACAAACACATATTTACGTGAGTAAATGAGTTTGTGTGTGTAATATGAATACCAATGTTATAATTGTTGACGTTACTAACGTAAGAAGGTTCAGTACTTAAAAGTGGAATAGCATAAAATTATCTGCAATCTAAGATTACTTATAATATAGTTACTATGGTTTCATCCGGAAATAATCTTCCGCACGGGTTGTAAGGTGAAAATGGCGCTCAAGGAAATACAAGCATGAAATACGGAAGTATATTATGAAAGGAAGTTGCGGAAGAGGAAAAGTACGAGATGAAAAGAATATTATATATATATATATATATATATATATATATATATATATATATATATATATATGACCTTAATTTGTATATATATAGGCATTTTCTTATATTATATATATATATATATATATATTTGTTTAATTCCACATGTATAAATGAAAGAATTCTGCCCAAATACACACACACACACACACACACACATATATATATATATATATATATATATATATATATATAGCTTAATTTGTATATATATGCATTACCTTAATTTATATATATTATATATATATATATATGAATATATATATATGACTGTGTGTGTGTTTGCGTGTGTGCAATTCATATATGCTGTCTTATATATATATATATTGTGGCCGTATGGTAAGAGGTTTGGCGAGCGTAAGTTCGTTCAGGTCTCGAACCCGGCCAGAGGTAGCTGCTAAAAATGGTATAACTGCACTGATGAGAGGTGATACCTCGAAACACGTGCCTGTGTTTACTCTCTCTCTCTCTCTCTCTCTCTCTCTCTCTCTATATATATATATATATATATATATATATTATATATATGTTTGTGTGTGTGTGTATATATGTGTGTTTGTGTGTGTGTGTATATGTGCGTATTTAGCTCAGTTGGTAGAGCGTTCGGCTAGAAACTACAAGGTTCCTAGTTCGATACCAGTCCTCGCCAACTCAGTGTATGAGTAGCACAGGGATCTGTGCAGTAAAGTAATTAGCTGATGGTAGGTGTGGCGTTCCACCTCAGACGCCAAAACAATCTTCTTGGTCTAGCACTATTGAAAAGGGGATAGACTCCCTGGCTGACTGGCTGATACCGACTTTAAGCCACCCGACAACTTTACTTTTTATACATGCTTAACTGATATACATATATATGCTGAATTTATATATAAATACTTATTTAATATACATGCCTATATATGTGTGTGTGCGTTTTTGTGTGCTTACCGTATATATATGCTTACGTTTGATGCATACATATACTAAATATGTATATATATATATATATATATATATATATATATATATATATATATATATATATAACGTGATGTCATTAAAAAAATACAGACATGTTTCCTTTCAACAGTTTCATTGATTTTCTGTCGCCTCTAAAAAAAATTCCTTGAGTTTGTTTCATTTTTGTATAAAATATTCTCAACATTTTTTCCACAAAATCTTTCCATCATTCATTGGACCCTTTCAAAAGTTTAATCTAGATCTTAAATTTTGTACCATTCTTTAAAATCAATATTATATATATATATATATATATATATATATATATATATATGAGAAGTAAATACACAGCGATGTGTTTATGATATAGCTTTTTTTAGCCGACAATTTTTGGGAGAATATGTGCTTATTTGAAGTCGTACCTAATTTTGAAAGTTAATTAATTAATAATTAATTAATTAGGCGGGCATACCTATTTAAATGTAAGGCTAAACAAATCGAGAAAAATCAATCTCTGTATGTATATTTCGGCCTATTAGGCCTCATCAGCAGAGCTATAGATAGGAAGACCGCCTTGTGCGTGATTCGAAACCCGACTATCAAGCTGACAGACGAGCATCTTAACCCCTACACCAACCGGATTTTCTTAGATTTTTCCTTTTGTTTAGAAGTAGGTTATATTCCTCTTATAATGACTTCTACACGACTGTATGAGAAGTAAATACACAGCGATGTGTTCATGATATGGCTTTTTTTAGCCGACAATAGGCCGAAATGTACATACAGAGATTGATTTTTCTCGATTTGTTTAGCCTTACATCTAAATAGCTATGCCCGCCTAATTAATTAATTATTAATTAATTAACTTTCAAAATTAGGTACGACTTCAATTAAGCACATATTCTCCCAATATATATATATATATATATATATATATATATATATATATATAACTTCCTACAAGGACTGCTGTTTAAACAGTATCATTGCATCCAACAAACCCTTCATCAGATGATGACTCTAGGTTCAGGCATGTTTTCGGGGTCGAAGCATCATTACCACTAACCCTTGCAGTATCAAAAGATACCACCACTTAGTTGGTTTGTTGTAACATAGGGGGATTTCCTTATCCATGCTGATGAGGTTAGAGCTTTACCCTGGATCTCTTTGATGTACTTACTCTTGTCTGATGGAGAGAGGCCAAGTTTACTAAAAAATCCTCGGCATCTAACTTCGATAGGAAATACATCCATTATCCCTCCGTTTCTGACTCATTGTTCTTGTAGATCTTAATATTTTCCAACTTAAGCTGATGCCCAATCAATATTTTCCGCAAAAGGGACTGTTAACTCAAGGATGTAAACTGTTTTATAGATTAACATACCAGTTAGAAATACGACATATATGTGTTAAACCCCACACACACACACATAAACGGGCGCATCTAACACTCTCATAACATATTTACACACACGCTCAACCCAACAATAAATCACCGCCCTGTCGGTGGGGCGTTAGAATGCACCGACTTGCACCTCTGCAGAGGGGTAAGACTCCCCCAATGCGACCACCTGTTGGCCGTGGCTGGCGACCTGTGATGCTTAAGGATAGAACCCAGGTGGCTGAGCAGTCCATGACTTGCAAATATTCCACTTTAGGCTTTTCTTGGACTAGACGGGCGGTCAAGGAGGCCCCCTCCGACCAATCGGCTGGTCACGTCAAGCTCTAGCACTTATATGATTGCCCCAACCCTGTTGCCCGTTATGGCAACCCCCAATCCATCTAATCATATGGGTACTAGAACGCTGTGGCTGAGGGTTTACGTGTTCTCATGGTGAGGTTCCAGTTCTGGGGGTTTGGGGAATGTGGAGCACCCCTTCCTCACCATTGCTCCCTGGTCGACTCTGACCTGGAGTGGTAGTACCTGTTGAGATCCCATCTATGGGTTGAATAGAAAAAACATGAGTTTATAAACAAAATTGTATTATGCATTAAGAATGAATTTATTTCACAACTTTGTCGGCATTAAATGACCCAGAGAGGTTGATATGCCGTAAAACAAAACAAACCAAATCAAACAACAAATGAATGATAAAGACAATAGAAATATACGTTTGAATTTCCTCATTACATTTTAAACCGAGCATTCACTTTTTTTAATTAAATAAATGTGTGATCGGAGCACGATGTGACGCTGCAATTAAGAATATTGATACATTCAAACATTAAAAACAAATAAAAAATACACACGTTACTGCCTCCACACTAATATGGATTAATGCAAATACCTGTGAGCATCCTTCTATCGAGTCCTAGTTTTCTTAAGAATGAATGATCATCCTGAAATATCAATGATACATTAAAAAAAATACAGGTAAATGAACAACAACTAAACGACATACTCGTTACCTTTTCTATCTTTGCATTAGGATAAGCCTTCAAAATCTATCTCCAATATATATATATATATATATATATATATATATATATATATATATATAATACTCTAATATTATTAGAAGAAAAATAAAGGATCTACCATGGTTTCAATCAAATTGAGATGATTTCTTCAGCACCCTACCCTAAGTCGATGTAATTATTTAGTTGAATAAAATAAATAAATAAAAAATATATTTAATTTAACTAAGGAATTCCATCGACTTAGTTAACGTGGGGTAGGGTCCAGAAGAAATCATTTCAATTTGATTGAAACCATGGTAGATCCTTTATGTTTCCTCTAATAATAATCTTATTGGTATTATTACTGCTCTGTATTTTTAATATATTGAGCACTTTTGGATTATTTACTGATGCAACTGTGACGGAAAAGTTAATGCGGCAGTTGGATACTATATATATAATATATATATATATATATATATATATATATGTGTGTGTGTGTGTGTGTGTGTGTGTGTGTGTGTGTGTGTGTGAATAAAAAGGCCTTAAACATCATGGGTATCGTGTTTATGGACCATTTCCACTCGTGATTATGCCCATGAGCTTCTTCAGACCACTGGTATCTTTTATTTAGACAGCTGTCTAAATAAAAGATACCAGTGGTCTGAAGAAGCTCGTGGGCATACGCACAAGTGGAAATGGTCCATAAACACGATACCCATGGTGTTTAAGGCCTATTTATTCACAAATAACTTTGCTCTGTTTACAATAATTAAACATTGAGCTCTCATACGGAACCTGAACTCTACAACAAACTACTGGTAGAGAATTAGGATCAGCCTAGAATCTCCTTGTACCAAGAAACTTGGTACCGCACCAAAGTATATATATATATATATATATATATATATATATATATATATATATATATAAATAAATAGAAAATTGTGCTGCTTTAAAACTTAAAGTGGGGAAAGCCTGTAAACTTACCTTGAAAATCCGCCAACTTAATACTCGTTTTCTTACTTTACTTTGAATCGAAAACAGTACCATGGATTGTAAGAACGTCTTTATCTCAACTACAAGGTGGGATTCTACTTCTTATTCTATTTAAATAAACAATTACCAATTATCCCGAAGTAAGAAGTACAATAAACAAAAACAAAACAAAATCAAACAAACTATTACTTAGGGTATCTTTTTTTTTGTTTGTTCTCTAGTCTATTATAAACGTTATTGCTTAAGAGACAACACTGATTCAATTTACTCGTTCCCTGTTTGCCCAATAAATAGTCACAGGTGGCAAATGTAGACACCGCAAGAAATAGAATTTCATTTAACATATTTCCTTGATTGAATAATGACCCGTTGTATATATGTTCTTTGTCACAAAGCCGACATTGCGGGTCTCCCCGAAAATTCGATTACTGTCTCATTAAATATTGATGTGTGGATATGGAAGCTGTTCTCCTTCTGTTAGTCTTTTTTTTTTGTTGTTGTTGCATTTTGTTTTGTTTTGTCGCTGTTTTTTGTTTTTTTTATTTCTATTTGTGAAGCGTTGGGTATTTATTAAATAAATAAGTCATGTGTTTATTACGTCGATATAAATAAAAACATTCCCAGTAGCAAAATATTTTCTATTTCTGACGTCTCATTTGTTTGGTTTTGTTTCATTTTACGGCATGTCGACCTCAGTGGGTCATTTAATGCCGACAAAGTTGTGAAATAAATTCATTCTTAATGCATAATACAATTTTGTTTATCAACTCATATTTTTCTATTCAACTCATAGATGGGACCCTAACAGGTACTACCAATCCGGATCAGAGTGGACCAGGTAGCATTGGTGAGGAAGGGGTTCTCCACATTCCCCAAACCTCCAAAACTAGAACCTCACCATCAGATAGAGTTTAACGTCATTCCCAGGACATGTAGACCCTCAGTCACCGCCTTCTAGCACCAATATGATAAAAAGGATTGTTGCTTGCCCTAGGAGCAATAAGTCTGGGAAATCATATAGGTGCTAGGGCTTGACGTGACCAGCCGATTGATCGGAGGGGACCTCTCCGACCACCCGTCTAGCCCAAGATAGGGCCAAAGTGGAGTATTGCATGTCATGAACTGCTCATCCACCTGGGCTCTATCCTTAAGCATCATGGGTCGCCAGCCACAGCCAACAGGTGACCCCATTGGGGGAGTCTTACCTCTCTGCAGAGGTGCAGTCGTTGCAGTAGGTGCATTCTAACGCCCCACCGACAGGGCGGTGACGTCTCTTTGGAGTTATATATTATATATATATATATATATATATATATATATATATACCAAACTTGTTGGTAACCCTGGCGGTAAAAAAAAAAAAAAGGCAAATAGTTTGATTGTAAAAATATACTACCAAACATTACCTGGGGAGAAATAAATTCTTGAAAAAAAGAAAAGACCAAGATAGTCGTACCAACCGAAGAGCACTAAGCGAAACTTTTAGTGTGGATATCTAACTCATTAGGTTTATCTTTATATATATATATATATATATATATATATATATATATATATACGCACTAGTTAAGGTAGCGGGGATATGGAGTCAGCGGCGTCTGGTTACTGACAATTTCTTGCCCATGCGATGTTCATACCAAGTGGGTGTTAAAATCTGTCAGTAACCAGGCGGCTTAAGCCCATGACCACGCTACTTTACCTTAAATAAAAAGGATCTAGCAATGCTATTTACTTTTAAATGTTGCACCCGTATCTATGTAATATCACAAACACACCACACACACACACACACACACACACACACACACACACACACTCAATCACTCACTCACTCACACACACAAATATATATTTTCAGGCATGTGTTATTGAATAACACGGAGTACTTCTTCTTCATTATTTGAATCTGTGTCTTTTCCAGTCGTCTGGCGATCTTTCTGGTGTTTGGATCCAATTAAAATAGGATATTTCCTATACTGTTAGCCCGAGCGCTTTCGACTGCTTCTTCAGTCGTCATCATAGGGTATATGAGTTTTTAGTTTGTTTTTTATGTCTTTTATCTATTTTATTTTTATTTTGAAGAGTCTATTATTTTTTTAGAAGGTTGCATATATATATATATATATATGTGTGTGTGTGTGTGTGTGTGTGTGTGTGTGTGTGACGGAGGCGCGTGATATGATGGTTAGAGTCGTAGCAAATGGACTCGTCAACCTGAGTTCAAATACTAGGCGAATCTGTTTGCATTTTAAATAGCGCTAATACACTTGGGAAGGATATGTATCCAACTACTCACCCTCCAACTATCGGTAAATAGAAGGGAAGATTGGACTCTTAAACCATGGCTAGGTAACAAGTCTATTAGAAGGAGATATCTGAATTCAAACCTGTTAAACTCCGCGAAAGAAATTGACCTTGTGTAGCAGCCTGCTCGTGTTGAGTGGTTGGTCTCTCTCTCTCTCTCTCTCTCTCTCTCTATATATAATATATATATATATATATATATATATATATATATATATATATATATATTTAAGAAATGGATATAAAGTAACCTACTCGAGTTACATCATCTGAATCGTCAGGGTTACATCCGCTGAATTAATCGAGTTTTCGATTGATATCAGTTGATACCACGTATGTCTGTTGGAATGGATATTATCGTTACAGATAGATACAGGACATACATGGTATCTACTGATATTAATCTAAAACTCGATTAATTCAGCGGATGTAACCCTGACGATTCAGATGATGAAACTCGAGTAGGATACTTTATATCCATTTCTTAAATAAATTTTGCTCTACATTGTATTGAGCACTTTGTATTTGTTTTTTTTTTCACGGTCTTAACCTCTGGATTATGTGCGCTTCCAGCGATCGTACCCGTACCCACCGGTAAGCTACCACTAATTCTTATATATACTAGCAAATATATGCACCCTCCGGGTGCAAGTTTTAATGTCATAAAATATTATATTAAATTAGAAAGTCTAAAGAAACTGAATAAGAATACAGATAAAATTATTTGAAGCAGAGAGGGGTATAATCGAAAAATATAACAGCTGTAGCTTCCTCTTCCATCACCCCTGTCTTTCCTTGCTAAACTTTTCTAATTTAACTATTTAGTTAAATTAGGAAGTAAAGAATAAAATTATAGTTATTTCTTTTTGTTAATTGATTTCTTTTAAGATTTATCTTCAAGATTTTTGTTCATATTCATTAAGATAAAATCAAATAATTAGAAATCAACAATACCAAGCAAATAATTATTAAAATCAAATTTTAAATATCAATATGCAAATTAGGCTTGCCGTTCACACTGTAAACCGCTATTTATTGTACATATAAATACAATTGCATGTTATTAGTACGTAGATATGACCAGCAGTATTAATAATGAAAAACAATTTTATCAATAATTGAGGCTTAAATAAAAATGATTCATGGAGAATGTGATATATAATAACTAAATGGATAGTGACTTGAGTAGTGATATAGTTTCGGTTAGAGACAAACAAACAGATAATCTCCATTGTAATAAGATATATATATATATGAACGGAGAAATATATATATATATGAACGGAGAAATATATATATATATATGTGAGTGATTATTTTTGCGCTTTGGGTTTCTCGCTCTCTATTCTCTTTTTAAAAATTTGAGAATATCAAACAATTTATTAGTAATTAATTCATAATGTTACTTTAGTTCGTCTATTTTATCATTATTTTCTTTTAAATCTATTAATTCACTTCTTCCTTTCCATTTGAAAAAAATAAAATTTCCCCTTTAAAAAGCTGCTATAAGCTCACCTGTATCGTGCACAGTAAGGCAGCATTTTAAGTGTAATTCAACTTGATCGATATCCTGACTCATATATCACAGTCATCAGGTCCTTCCTGTCATCAGCTCATTTATGCACAGCGGCGGTATTCACTGAACCGTTTCGACGTTGAATGCCTGACTCAGTCGGTGCCAACCCTCCATCAAATCTCTCTTTTGTAGAAAGATACATTTATATACATATATATTATTTAAACTATAGAATCACCCATTTTTCACTCTCAAGTGCAAGCATTCGGAGAAATGATATATAATCAATAATTTTCAATATCCTGCAATTCATCTGAATGGCAGAATGGTATCCGGTTCGTTTTTTGGTTGATACCATAGATCCATATGGGAATATAATATATATATATATATATATATATATATATATATATATATATATATATATATACACACATATATATATCTCAAACACTTCATATATATATATATATATATATATATATATATATATATATATATATATATTCAAAGAGGCTAGGAAAAACTCTGCACAGTCAGGCACAAGCTCCTTTAATATAATTCTCTCTCTCTCTCTCTCTCTCTCTCTCTCTCTCTCTCTCCATAAGCACTAACTCTCTCTCCATAAGCACTAACTCGGAGATACACACACACACTCTCACAGACATGTAAGTAAAGTAAAGTCGTCGGGGTGGCCTAAAGTCGGTATCAGCCAATCAGCGAGGGAGTATATCCCCTTTAACTAGCGCTAGACCAAGGAGATTGTTTTGTTGTCTGGGGTGGAGCGCCACACCTACCAACAACTCCTTACTTTACCACACAGATCCCTCTGCTACACATACGCTGAGTTGGCAAGGACCGGAATCGAACTAGGAACCATGTGGTTTCTAGCCGAACGCTGTACCGACTGAGCTAACCCGGCCTTTTTCACACGAATATAGTTTGGCATGATGTCAGTATTATGGGGCTATCAGTAAATCCAAGCCCGCAAGCAATTCATTTTTAAGCGTAGTTTTGTTTTGTTTTGTTTTTTTCCTCAAATCAACCTCGGTGGGTCATTTAATGCCGATAAAGTTTTGAAATAAATCAAATTCTTAATGGACAATACAATTTGTTTATAAATACATTTTTCTATTTAACCCATAGTTGGGAACCTAACAGGTACTACCACTCCGGGTCAGAGTGGACCAGGGAGCAATGGTGATGAAGGGGTGCTCCATATTACCCAAACCTCGAAAACTAGAACCACACCATCAGATAGAGTTTAACGTTATTCCCAGGACATATAGACCCTCAATCACAGCCTTCTAGCACCCATATGATAAAAAGGGCTTGGGGCTTGCCATAAGGGCAATAGGGTTGAGAAAATCATATTGGTGCTAAGGCTTGACGTGACCAACCGATTGATCGGAGATGAGAAAATTGTCCTTGTTAGTCGAGAACGCGGAAGGGGTGCCTAAAGGTCATATGTTTCGAATACGGCGCAAGAATTTATCAAGTATATTGAGAGTCATGCGGATCAACTAATCCCAACCAGAAGACGTGAGTTTGTGCTAAGAACAAGAAAAAGAGGACTTCTCATATAGTGGATTAGAGATACAGACCGAGAGAGACAGAAACAGAGAGACATAAAGACAGACAGAATGAGGGATAGAGATTTGCTCTGGTTAAGCAAGAATGAGACAGTCTCCAAACGCTGTTGACTGTGTCTACGTTATGCTGAATTCCACATATAGGCTCTCACCATTTTTAAATGTAGCAAACCATAATATATATATATATATATATATATATATATATATATATATATATATATATAGTATGAACAAAAAGTAATAAGACAAACAGGAATATCTTTTATATATGTTATTTATTCTCAACTAGTTTCGACCTTAGGCCATCGTCAGGAGAAAATTTCTTATTTGAAGAAATTGTTTTTAGATTTTTTGAAAGGGAGCATTATGGAAGAACTATAAAAATTGGAGTATTTTTGAGGGTTTGACATGCTATTAAAATCCGGGTAGAAGAGTGTGCTGGTAGTAGCAAGTCCGTTTGTTCCGTGAAAAATCTCTTTGAGGTGGGTTATGTTTTGAATGCTCTCATATATGTGAGGGAGGGTTCTTGGGAGTTGTGTATGTGCCCATATATGTATACATATAAATATATGTGTGTGCATACATATATGTGTGTGAATGTGAGTGTGTGTATGTATCTCGGTACTGTGCGCATGACTTTTAGATTTTTAATTGGGTTAAAAGTGGCTTGTTTGATGTGTGGCGGTCAGTGTTTGTTTATTTAGGTGCCATCGGTCCACTTCAGGCTTAAATATTATGTAACAAAACATGTTCGAATGAAGCAAATCAACCCGAACACCCCCCCCAATCTCCATACCACCCTGTCGGTCGTTAGAATGCACCGACTGCACCTCTACAGAGGGATAACACTTCCGCAAATGGGGCCATCTGTTGGCCGTAAGTGGCGATCCGTGATGCGTAGAAACAAATTATTAGAATAAAGCAAATTTAATTTTTTTTCCCTAATTTAGTCTATATATTGGTCTGTCCGTCTACTTACTGGCACAAGGCACATCGAGCTCTCATAGTGGTTTACCTGTATCACTACAGTTAATCTACGCAGAGAATGAGCCCCATTACCACAAATATATATATATATATATATATATATATATATATATATATATACACATATATATACACACACACAACCTTGAGGTTTGTTTCGCTGTCGTTTATCGCAAAAGATTTATACGCACACGCGCAACCACACACCTAAAAAATGCACAATGCTTTCTTTTCGATACACACACTTACACAGTCCCATACTCATACCGTAAAAAAGAGAATATTTGACGTCATATTTCAAACCGTCTCTTTTTTTCAAACCTCAAATTTTAAACAGACTGAATAACAAGAACTACCACTCGCTTTTCTCGTTATTCTGTGATAAAAAATGTCTTATTACCTTCCATATACCAACAAATGCCCTGAAGATGATCTAATTGATAGATCGAAACACTGCAGCGTCGGCCAATAAACTCACCACTTAACTCATTTAAACCTGTGTTTTTTCATTCTTTCTTAATATACTACACACCGTCGGATTCACTACCCTTTTTTCATATATATATATATATATATATATATATATATATATATATATATATATATGAGGTAGACTAAAAAATTATCCGCACTCTTGTTTTAGCGAAGCCAAAATGATGTGATAGGGCGAACCATGACTAATCTTCAGAGAACAAGCGGCCTTAATATAATCACCATAACGCACCGTTTCGCCAATACAATCTATCGAGCTTGCTGAATCTTCTCATTAGTGGTGGAGGTTGACAGGCGTCCGGTCCTCTCTTCATCTGTCACACGTTTCCAGACACTTTTAAATCTCTCTCTCTCTCTCTCTCTCTCTCTCTCTCTCTCTCTCTCTCTCCACATACACACTTTTACGCGAAAGTACAGTTTCTTCATTGTGCTAAAAGCTTCCGATGAATTGCAGACTCAAAATTCGATAACGTGACCACAACAGTGACTACTATAAGCACGCACACACAGAACGCAGAGTGGCAATTATATATATATATATATATATATATATATATATATATATAATATATATATATATATATGGAGCTGCTGGTAGGTGTGCCACTCCACCTCAGTAAAAACAATATCCCTGATCTAGCGCTGGCAAAAAGGGGATAGACTGTCTTGCAACAGTCCGCTCCGACAATTTTACTTTTTACTTATAGATACTAGCAAATATATGCACCCTCCGGGTGCAAGTATTTTTGTTAAATTTTATAATAAAATATCATACTAAATTAGAAAGGCTAATGAAACTGAATAAGAATGTAGATAAAAAAGATTTTGAACAGAGGGGGTATGATTGAAAAATAGAACAACTTTGAAACTAACTCTTCCATCATTTTCCGTTACTCCCGTCTTTCATTGGTAAATTTTCCTAATTAAAATGTTTAGCTAAAATAGGAAGTAAAGAATAATATTACAGTTATTTCTTCTTGTTAAGGGATTTCTTTTAAGATTTATTGAAGAAATTTTTGCTCATATTCAATAAGATAAAACCAAACAATTAGAAATCAATAATACTAAGCATATATTTATTAAAATCAATTTTTTAAGATCAATATGCAAATTAGACTTCTCATTCACACTGTAAACCTCTATTTTGTTGTATATATATACACAATTGCATGTTATTAGTATGTAGATATGGTCAACAGTGTAAGTAATATAAAACAATTTTATCAATAATTGAGGTTTAAATAAAAAATAAAATCATGGAGAATATGAATATAAATAACGAAAGGAATTGTGACTTGTATAGTAATATAGTTTCGGTTACAGACAGACAAGCCCACAATCTCTATTATAACAAGATAAGATATATATATATATATATATATAAAATCCAAAAGTCCAGAGAAGAAATCTTTCTTACGACACAAAAGTTTTTATTTAAACAAAACCAAGTCGCAGTTTGAGAGCTCAATGTGTGTTCTTAATGTTAGAGTCACAGAGCAAATATATGAGTAAAGAAATAACAAAAGACTTAGAGATTTAGCGTATAGTCTATTTCAGGGAGCTTAGACAAATAGTCTACATCTCCCGACTTATCAGATGCGAATCTGATGAGTCGGGAGATTTAGACTATTTGTCTAAGGTCCCTGAAATAGACTATATAGTTAAATCTCTAAGTCTTTTGTTATTTATTTACTTATATATATATATATATATATATATATATATATCTTATTATAATGGAGATTGTGCGTTTTTCTGTCTGTAACCGAAACTATATTCCTACTCAAGTCACAATTCTCTTAGTTATTGACATCACATTCTCCATGATTTTATTCTTATCTAAACCTCAATTATTAATAAAATTGTCTTACATTATTAATACTGTTAACTATTTACTGAGAACATGCAATTATATTTATATATACAACAAAATAGCGGTTTACAGTGTGAACGGGGAGGCTAATTTGTATATTAATATTAAAAAAATCGAATTTAATAAATATGTGCTTAGTATCATTGATTTCTAACTGTTTGGTTTTATTTTAATGAATATAAGCAAAAATCTCTTCAATGAATCTTAAATGAAATCCATTAACAAGATAAAATAACTGTCATTTTATTCTTTACTTCCTCTTATAACTAAATACTTAAATTAGAAAAAATAACAATGAAAGACGAGAGTGATGGAAGAGTAAGTTTCAGTTGTTCCATTTTTTATTATACTCCCTCTGTTTCAAATCTTTTATTATACTCCCTCTGTTTCAAATCTTTTTATCTGTATTCTTATTTAGTTTCATTAGGCTTTCTAATTTAATACAATATTTTATTACATTAAAACTTAAATACTTGCACCCGGAGGGTGCATATATTTGCTAATATATATAATACTAATAATATTATTGTTAGATGGTAAGTAAAGGGTCTACCATGGTTTCAATCAAAAAATGATTTCCTCAGGACCCTACTCTACATCGACTTAGATAATGTAGAGTAGGGTCCTGAGGAAATCATTTTTTGATTGAAACCATGGTAGACCCTTTATTTTCCATCTAACAATAATATTATTAGTATTATTACTGCTCTATATTTTTAATACATAGAGCACTTTGGTTTATTTACTGACGCCACTGAGACAGAAAAGTTAAAGCACCAATCGGAAACACACACACACACACATATATATATATATATATATATATATATATATATATATATATATATTTGCGAGACAAATGAACTCTAATATGAGTTAGCGTTGATTAACATCATTATCTTAAAGGCGCTTATGTCCTTCCGTTTTATGACTTCGTCAAAATGTACTGTACCCAATTATTCCCCACAAATCGTCTCCTAATTGCTCTGTTTATATCGATTAACTCAAGATCATAGAGACAACTTCATTTGAAGAATTGTTTTGTCTCGTCAGCTAGTCTCTGGCTTCTAATAATCAAATGTAATTTTCCTTCGTTATTTTTCTGATTTAACACCATTCATAAGGATTAAGTCAAAAATAGCAATAAAAAGGAAATGACGTCTTTCTTCTTCTTCTTCTTCTCTTCTTCTTCTTCTTCTTCTTCTGGGGCTGATATTTACTAACTCTCTACTTTTTCTTTAATTTTACTCGCCTCTTCCTTCGATTTGTTCTTCCTTTTGTTCTTTTCTCTCTACTTCTGGTACCAATTCTTCTTCTTCTGTTACTAATTCTTCATCTTCTACTAATTCATCTACTTCTTCTTCTTTTAATAATAATAATTCATCTACTTCTTCTTCTTTTAATAATAATAATTCATCTACTTCTTCTTCTTCTAATAATAATAATAATTCATCTTCTTCTTCTTCTTCTTCTTCTAATAATAATAATGATAATAATTCATCTTCTTCTTCTTCTTCTTCTTCTTCTAATAATAATAATAATAATAATAATAATAATAATTCATCTTCTTCCTCTTCTAATAATTCATCTTCTTCTTCTTCTTCTTCTTCTTCTTCTTCTTCTTCTAATAATAATAATAATTCATCTTCTTCTTCTTCTTCTTCTTCTAATAATAATAATTCATCTTCTTCTTCTTCTAATAATAATAATTCATCATCTTCTTCTAATAATTCATCTTCTTCTTCTACTACTAATTCATCTACTTCTTCTTCTTCTTCTTCTTCTTCTAATAATAATAATAATTCATCTATTCTTCTTCTTCTACTTCTTCTTCTAATAATTCATCTTCTTCTTCTTCTTCTACTTCTTCTTCTAATAATTCATCTTCTTCTTCTTCTTCTTCTTCTTCTTCTTCTTCTAATAATAATAATAATAATTCATCTACTTCTTCTTCTTCTACGAATTCATCTACTTCTTCTTGTTCTTCAGAAATGGAACTCCCTGACTGTCGATTAATTCTCTACACGCGGATGGTTTAACTAACAGCTAGCAAAGTGTACGATCAGTTAGATTTTACGGCATGTCAACCATTGTTGGGTTATTTTAAGGCGAAGACATTTTTCTTTCTTTCTTATATATATATTTACTAACCCCTCTGCATGAGCAGGATGTGACACAAGGTCAATTTCTCAAACGGATTCAACAGGTTTGAATTCAGAGTTTTCCTTCTCATAGACCGATTGCCTAACCAAGTTTAAAGCCCAGTCTGTCCTACTATTTAACCATAGGTGGAGGGAGAGTAGGATTCATACCTTTCTCAGGGGTATTAGAGCTAAGTGAAATCCAATTACCACACCCAGGATTTGAACTCGGGGCGACGAGTCCATTTCCCATGACTTTAACCATTACACCACGTACTTCCACGATTCGTTTTCATAGGCCATTCATTTATTTAAACAATTTTTAAAAATCTATTTAACCAATAGATCGGTACTACCAGAATCTAGCTGTGAGTAATGGCAATGAAAGGCGTATGCTCCACTCCTCACAACTTAGAACCCCACCACTAGATGCAGTTTAACGTCATACTCAGGACACTAAGGCCCTCAGCCACTGCCTTCCATCTCATATATAATAGAAAGTGTTGGGGGGTTTGCCATAAGAACAATAGGTTCGGGACAATCATATTAGGTGCTCAGGTTTTGTATAAATAGCCGATTGATTTGGGGTGCCCTCTCCGACCGACCGTTTTGTAAAGGGCCAAAGTGGGTAGCTGCATATCATGGACTTCTCAGCCACTAGTATTCCGTCCTTAAGCATCACATATCGCAACACAACCAACGACCAACTGGTGTCCCCAATGTGTGTGTGATGGGGGGGACTAACTGCCTGCCTCCGTATTCAAAACTGGTAATCTTAATATCTCCATGGTTTCTAAGATTTCAACACGATCAATTTCCACGAAAAACTTGTCAAATATAGATCGTAGTAATATATCACAAAAAACGAATATAACACCAAAAACATGTATATCTCCACAGGTCCTGCTAGATATCATTATTGTTCAAGATAATCAAAAATTTCACATTCTGTTTCCATTGGATTTATCATGGGTATAGATATTTATTTTATATAACTATACAAAAATGTGACGCAAGGCCAAAAAAAAAAAAATGGGGAGAAGGAAGGCTGGTCTTCTCTATCTAACTTAACTAATCCCATTCGTGACGCAATTCCTTCTACAAAAATCCATTCACCACAAAACCAATTCGCACTACAATCACAAAAACTTACCAGTCTTTCATGTAAAACCTAAACCTAATCCCATATTGACATAGTCGGAGGGAGGTGAGAATGATTTTTTTATATACTTTTAAAATGAAAAATCCCAGTGAAAAAAAAATATATGTAAAAAATAGATTGATTATTTGTATGGGTCCCCCCCTCACTTAGTAATGTGGCAGAAAAACTAGTTCTTGGTTTGGTTTGTTTTACGGCATATCAACCTCGGTGGGTCATTTAATGCCGACAAAATTGTGAAATAAATTCATTCTTAATGGATAATACAATTTTGTTTATCAACTCATGTTTTTCTATTTAATCCATAGATGGGACCCTAACAGGTACTACCACTCCGGGTCAGAGTGGACCAGGGAGCAATGGTGTGAATGGGGTGCTCCACATTCCCCAAACCTCCAAAACTGGAACCTCACCATCAGATAGAGTTTAACGTCATTCCCAGGACATGAAGACCCTCAGTCACCGCCTTCTAGCACCCATATGATAAAAGGGGTGGGGACGTGCCATAAGGGCAATAGGGTTGGGAAAATCATATAGGTGCTAGGGCTTGACGTGACCAGCCGATTGATCGGAGGGAGCCTCTCCAACCGCCCGTCTAGCCCAAGATAAAACCAAAGTGGAATATTGCAAGTCATGAACTGCTCATCCACCTGGGCTCTATCCTTAAGCATTACGGGTCGACACCCACGGCCAACAGGCTCTGCAGAGGTGCGGTCGGTGCATTCTAACGCCCCAGCCGACAGGAAAAACTAGTTCACCGTCGAAAAATTTCTTAGAGGGGGAGTAAAAAATCAAAATGAAAACTGGAAATAAAAATAAATTCCTTCTCAAACGCCCGGAGAACTTGAATTTCTCTCATTTAGTGGGGATGGGAAGGGAAAAGAAAACGAAAACTGGTGGGTACTAAAAAAAAGAAAAAAAGGACAATGAAATTACATACGTTAGTTAAGTTAATCAATAACTTAACAAAAAGTCAAAACGTTTATCTAACTTACTTGGAATGGGTAGACAATGTGTTTCCAAGTACCCAATATTCTTACCGCTCTGTCGGCTGGGGCGTTAGAATATACCGACTGCACATTTGCAGAGGGGTAAGACCACCTAATCCCATATTGACATAGTCGTGAGGGAGGTGAGAATAATTGGGTTTTTATGTACTTTTAAAATGAAAAATCCCAGTGAAAAAAAAAATGGCGAACAGGTGGCCCCATTGGGGTAATGGGGCCACCTGTTGGCCATTGGTGACGAGACATGATGCTTAAAGACGGAATCCTGGTGTATGGGCAGTCCATGACATGCAACACTCTATTTAGATCTTTACTTAGGCTAGATGGGTGGTCGGAGAGGCTCCCTTCGATCAATCGGCTGGTCATGTCAAGCCCTAGCACTTATATTATTACCCCAACTCTATTGCCCTTATGGCAAGCCCCAACCCTTTTTATCATATGGGTGCTAGAAGGCTGTGTCTGAGGGTCTTCATATCCTGGGAATGATGAGGTTCCAGTTCTGGAGCTTTGGGCAATGTGGAGTACCCCTTCATTACCATTGCTCCCTGGTCTATTGTGACCCGGAGTGGAAGAATCTGCTAGGATTTCATCTATGGTTTAATAGAAAAATGTGTTTATAAAATAAATTGAGTATCCATCAAAAATGAATTTATTTCAAAACTTTACCGGCATTAAATGACCCACTGTGGTTGATATGCCGTAAAACAAAACTAAACCAATATTCTTATGTACTTGCATTCTCCAGTAAGAACTCAAGGTTACCATGTCACACGACACAGTTACGCAAGTTTTACCCATTTTAAAAAAAAAACTCCAATAAAGAGAGTCTTTGTCCCTCAGACGGGATTTTAACTTTAATCTGATGCTTGTAAAAAGCCAGATATGAGAAATATTCGCCGACATATTGTCCCTTCATTCGTATCGTTCAAATCACGTCATCACGCCGAGAAAACAGAGAAAAAACAATGTTTATTTCTGTCAAGAGATATCAACTTATTGCTTAATCCAGTTCCAGCCTCCATGTTAAAATATCTTCCATGCAGCATGCGAACCATGAACCCTTCAAGAACATTCAATAGCGGTTTTATGACCGGACAGTGAAAGTCGTGCTTAAGTAACACCTTCCCCCCTTACATCGAACGTAAACTGGCCGAGTAGCCAAAACCGATTGTAGCGGGAATACAATTACTGTACCCGAACAACAGCATAAAAGAAGCCGGGTGTCTGGCAATGTATTTACCTCGTACCCCACTTGTACGGGTTAGGCACAAGGCCTTATTAACGTGGGACCACCCACAAACCGAAGCTCATGGGTGGCGGGTGAAAAATTGCGTCGATCCCGTCGGCATTCCCCCTCAAGGGGCGCCTCAGGCACTGGGCAATAAACCCAGCCCTGCCCCTTTAAATCAAGGGGGCAGGTGTTGCCTGGGGGGATGGCCCCCTGGGATCGACGCTATTTTTATAACATAACCGGTCCAGCAGCCGAAGCTCACCGGACCCCCGGTCGAAACCGGGTGGGTTAGCATGATATTTTCCACGTACCCCACTTATACGGGTCAGGCACAAGGCCCTATTTATGTGGGACCACCCACAAGCCGAAGCTCGTGGGGTGGCGGGTGAAAAATTGCGTTGATCCCGTCGGCATTCCCCCTCAAGGGGGGCGCCTCAGGCACTGGGCAATAAACCCAGCCCTGCCCCTTTAAATCAAGGGGGCAGGTGTTGCCTGGGGGGATGGCCCCCTGGAATCGACGCTATCATTATAACATAACCGGTCCAGCGGCCGAAGCTCACCGGACCCCCGGTCGAAACCGGGTGGGTTAGCATGCATGGATTGAACTCATGTCCGTCGGAAAACGAAAAACACGACGTAGGAGTGATGCAGACGCGAGTCTCGATTCAGTAGCCCGGATGTATAAAATGTCACGTGAGCTCTGAGGCCAATAAAAGGACATATTATTTGCCTTGTGACCAGAAGTTTAGACTTACGTCTCAGATATGAAGAAACGATTTGATTTTTTTTCTCCCTTTGGCAGGCTCCGTGAAGAGGATCCAAATAGAGTAGAACTTAGGCCAATAAGGGCGTATCTGATCGTCTGCTCCCTTTTCATATTGACCGAGTGTTAATCAGGGGTTCGACTTAGATCTTGGAGGGTCCAATCCAAATCGCCTCTGATTTTAAAATCTCAAACGCTCTCAAGTTGACGAGACTCGCTACCATACCGAGCCATAATTTTGAACATATCCGTTTTGTTAGCCTTTTGCCGACCTAGAGGGCACGTTGAATCACTCTACAGGTGAAGGAATCGTCATCGTTATTGAAACACCTCATTCCAGGAGCCCAAGGCCACGGTAAGCTACCTTCCGGTTAAATACGTCTCTAACGGCCCTCCTCCCTAACATAGTGCCCTACACAACGGAGGTCAGATATCGGTACGGCCTAATTGTAACCGGGCGAGAACTTTTGGAGCAGTCCGATACTCACGATAGAAAGGATATTCTTTTCTGGGTAAACGATAGGCCTCCCCATTTTCTGAATGCACAGTTCTCAAGGCTGGAAAACTCAGTTTTGCGATCTCTTCAAGAATTCGCCAGATTCATGTTATGAAACTATCCAGCCTCTGAGACGTGACGTACCGTCTCCACCCTCGGGGCACCCTAGACGGCCTTCAGAAAGTTGACGGCAAAAGATCTCGCGACGCACCAGAGACGATTATTTTAGGTGAAGCATAACGGGTCTCTTTATACATTTCCAAGAACGGGAAAGGACAGCCGGTAAAGGATAATGGGGTAGATGTGCGAACTGCACTCCTCTGACCGACCGTTTTAACGAGAGACTCCTTCGTAACTATATGCCGATAGTGGCCACGACATTTTCTAGAACTTCGTTTTCCCCCAGAGGAAGATCAGAGAGAAACAGCGAGTAAAAATCACAAGCAGATCATTGTGAATCGACCAAGAGACACCTAGAAAAACTTCAAAATATGCTGAAGAAGGTTCGTAAAGATTTGGCAATATTTCCAAGGGGCTTGTATATTACAAATATCCACAGCCCTGTCCCCCAACCCTATTGCCCTTATGTCACCCCCAATCTTATCATATGGGTCCTAGAAGGCGATGGCTGAAGGTCTTCCTGTCATGGGAATAACGATCTGATGGTGAGGTTCCAGTTCTGGAGGTTTGGGGAATGTGGACCCCCCCCCCCTTCATCCCCATTGCTCCCTGTCCAATCTGGCCCGGAGTGGTAGTACCTGTTAGGGTCCCATCTATGGGTTGAATAGTAAAACATCAGTTTATAAACAAAATTGTATTTAACAGAAATTGATTTTAAATTTTTATTCCAAACTATCATAATCTATTTAAAACTTTGCCGGCATTGAATGACATACCGTGAAGCTGAAAAAGAAGTTTTCCATTTTAGAATTCAATATCGGCCCGCGCGCATTCATCTTCAACTCATTATGAAAATTTACAGGTGTTGGTCCCTTAGATTGAAAAAGTCTTGGGAAATGACACCGATCTTGCTCATCGACCCAAAGCCTAATTTTTGATGCCCGTCGTGAGCGAGACCTCAATGTCCCGGCGGTATGCTAACTTGAGAGCCCTATAGAGGTGGGTGTGGTTGATTTATGCCGTAAAATAAAAACTATTCATTTGAAACAAATTTTCATAGGAATTTGCAATTTCCTAAAAGTGGGATTGTACTCGGAAATATGACTAATCGAACAATAGTTAAAATATTCATACATTTGTTTTCTACTAAACTATCAGTACGAATCAAAGACTTGGCTGGCATTAAATGACCCAAGTGTGAGATGCCGTAAAACAAAACAAACGGTGTTGTTGCTATGTTGGTCGACGCTAACTGAGAGGTTTGAGTTCCCTTAGAGCTAAGAACCTCAGTTTTGGTGTGGCATCTGACACCTTTGAGGTGAAGGGGCTTCAGGATACCGGGTTTTGGAGAAAATGGGGTGACCCTACGTATACTGGTGGGAAACGAGGTCTTTTGATGTGGGCCCACCCACGAGCCGAAGCTCATGGGATGGTAGGTGCAAAAAATGCGTTGATCCTGTCGGCATGTTCCCTCAGGCCACCCTGCCGGCTGGGGAGTTAGAATACACCAACTGCACCTCTGCAGAGGTAGACTCCCCCAACGAGCCACCTGTTTGCCGTGGGTGAAGGCCCGTGATGCTTAAGGATGGAACACTGGTGGCTGAGCAGTCCATGACATACATCACTTTCACTTAGACCCTTGCTTAGGCTAGACGGGCGTTCGGAGAGGCCCCCTCGATCAATCGGCTGGTCAAGTCAAGCCTAGCACATATTGCCCTTATGGCTAGCCCCAACCCTTTTTAATGTGCTAGAAGGCTGTGGCTCTTCTTGTCCTTGGAATGACGTTAAACTCTATCTGAAGTTCCAGTTCTGAAAGTCTGGGGAATGTGGAGCACCCGTTCATTACCATTGCTCCCTGGTCCACTCTGACCCATAGTGACTGTACCTGTTAGGGTCTTATCTATGGGTTAAATAGAAAATGTGTTATAAAAAAATTGAGTATCCATGCCACTGAGGTGACCAGTCCCATCGCACCACCAAAACGCTGGCTTCCTTCCCGTTAGAATGATGGGCGCCACACCCATGCAGATCCAACCAATTGGGAATGGAATAGGTTTTGTATTGATCACACGAATCTCCATTCCCCGTATACTATCAGGAGTACCGTCGACGATTTCGCCGTATTGCATCAGGTATACAGCTAGGTTCTCGTCAATGAGGTAACTAGGAATACTGATACCGCAGTCTGCCGCCGCTCAAGGAATTCTACTCTGATAATGTGGTCTTTTTTGTTGGAGCGTTGAGGCTGTATGTCTGAAAAGGGTAAAAAGAATCCGTTATTATAGCTAGTACCTTTTTTTACACCCAGGCTGGTCACCACCCTGTCGGCTGGGGCGTTAGAATGCACCGACTGCAACCTCTGCAGAGGGGTGACTCCCCCAAGGGGTCACCTGTGGTGTGGTGGCGAACTGCACTTTGGCCCTTTCTTGGCTAGACGGGCGTCGGAGAGGCCCCTCCGATCAATCGGCTGGTCACGTCAAGCACTAGACCTATGATTTTTTCCCACCCCTATTGCCTTATGGCAAGCCTCAACCCTTTTTATCATGGTTGTTAGATGGCGATGGCTGAGGGTCTACATCTCCTGGGAATGACGTTAAACTCGATTAGATGGAGAGGTTCCAGTTTTGGAGGTTTGGGGAATGTGGAGTACCCTTTCATCACCATTGCTCCCTGATCCACTCTGACCCGGAGTGGTAGTACCTGTTAGGGTCCCAATATTGGTTAAATAGAAAAACATGTTTATTGAGTATCCATTAAGAATGACTTTATTTAAAACTTTCTCGACCTTTTGGAGGCATGTTTTTTTGAGATAGTCTCTACTTGTCAAAGTTTCAGATTTTTTCTTTTAAGTCGTTTCTTTGGGTTTTTGTAATTTTGTGACCCCTTTCCAGGGGCCATAAAAAGGGTCTTTATGGTCTAACCCAGACCTGTCTACGATAAGGTGTGGGGAAAAAGATTAAAGACAAACCCTTACAAAAAAAAACGCTTACCTACTTTATCTCTATTTTTACTGGTAGAACCACAATCCATGGGTGCTGGATATTTAGGGAAAATTAAGTTCTGGAACCCGGGCTGTATTGGCCTGCGAATACAAAGTTAATTTCTGAAAGACTGAATTTCAGAAAAGGCTGCAAAAAAAAAAAATACGCGTTTACTTCCTCTCCTACTGAAAACGGGATGAGGATAAACACCCATTTATGGTTTAAGCAGAATTTAGGGAATAAGACTCTGTTTCAAATTCCAGTTCAAACATTATCCCTGAATTTCTCCAGATCTATATCCAGGTTTTCTTCCTATCTTCTAGTTTGTACAAATTTATCGCGATTGTTGAGTATTTTAAAACTCTGTAGGGGAACTATCGCAAATTTTATGTCGCCAGTTGTTAAACTAAGATTCCTCGCTGTCCATGTCAAGTCCTAGCACAAATAATTGTCCCAACCCTTTTATCATATGTGCTAGAAGGTGGTTGCTGAGTGTCTTCATATCCTGGGAATGACGTTAAACTCTGAAGTTCCAGTTCTGGAAGTTTCTGGAATGTCGAGTCCTTACTAATTACCATTGCCCTCAGGTCAAATTGGCCAGGAGTGGTAGTACTGTTAGGGTCCCATCTATGGGTTAAATAGAAAAATGTATTTATAAAAAAAATTGTATTATCCATTAAGAATTGATTTATTTAAAAACTTTATCGGTATTAAATGACCCACTGAGGTTGATATGCCGTAAACCAAAACGAAACCTATTGCCCTTATGCCACGCCCCAACCCTTTTTATCATATGGATGCCAGAAGGCGGTGTCTGAGGGTATACTGTCCTGGGAATGATGTTAAACTGATGGGAAGGTACCAGTTTTGGGGAATGTGGAGCACCCCTTCATCACTGCTCCCTAGTCCACTCTGACCCTGAGTGGTAGTACGTGTCGGTCCCATTATGGGTTAAATAGAAAAACATGAGTTGATAAAAAAATTGCGTATCCATTAAGAACGAGTTTATTTCAAACTTTGACGGCATTAAATGACCCACTGAGGTTGATATGCCGTAAAACAAACCAAAACGGAGTGGTAACCTGGGTAATAGGCCCTGTCGTGTGGGGCGTTAGAATGCACCGACTGCACTTTTCTCAAGGTCGATACCCAGGTTTTCTTCTGATCGTCTGGTTAGAACAAATTTCTCGCAATTATTGAGTATTTTGAATCTGGGTAGGAAACACATTTCTTCACATCATCTTTGAACATCTCTGGCTGGAATTGTTGACAGCGTGATGTCCGTCAGTCCGTACCCCAAATAAATCCGCAAGGTGGAGAAATAATTTCTGTTGCCGGACCGACGATATCCGTTGCTTGGCAGTATTGTCGCCAGTTGTTACACGAAGAGATCCATCAGCAGGCCATGTCAAGCCATAGCACCTATACGATTGTCCCAACCCTTTTTAACATGTGCCCTGGGAATGACGTTAAACTCTATCAGAAGTTCCAGTTCTGGAGGTCTGCTGAATGTTGAGCACCCATTCATCACTATTGCTCTCAGGTCCTCTCTGACCCGGAGTAGTTGTACCTGTTAGGATCCCATCTATGGATAAAATAATTTATTTACAAAAATTTGAGTTTTAGAATTTTCTTCTATCGCTACGAATCTTTGAAAAATATACCTGCGTTAAATGACCCATGGTTATGCTACAAAACAAACAAAGCAAACTGACACGGAGTATTAGTACTGTAACAGTCCCTTCTCTATTTTAAATACAAAAAATGAGTATAAAAAAATGAGTACCCATCGAGAATTAAAACAAACTTCTTCGGCATAAAATGACCCAATGGGTTGACAAGTCGTAAAACCCTACCAAGCAACGTTCTCCTTTACTTTTGGGGAGATGGTTTTGTCCTTTGATCAACTCGGCGATGTCGACCTTAACTTTTGCAGGAGTGTTCATTTTTTTTTCTTTTGCACTACTTGTCAAAGGTTCAGGTTTTTTCTTTTTAAGTCGTTTCTTTTTAACTTTGAACCCCTTACCCGGGGGCCATAAAAGGGCCTTTATGGCCTATCCCAGATCTCTTACATACTTTATCCCTAGTAGAACCACTTTTTTTTAGAAAATTCTGTTCTGGAACCCGGGTTGTAGTTCTGAAAAGGTTGCAAAGAAACGTACGCGTTTACGTGATTTCTGCTGAAAACTGTATGGAGAGAAATACTCATTTATGGTTTAAGCAGAATTTAGGAAATGAGACTCTGGTTTCAAATTCCCAGTTCAAACATTATCCCTGAATTTCTCCAGATCTATATCCAGGTTTTCTTCCTATCGTCTAGTTTGTACAAATTTATCGCGATTGTTGAGTATTTAAACTCTGGGGAGGTGGAGACTCTCTCGAATTTCTTCATGTCGCCAATTGTTACACTAATATTCCTCGGCTGGCCATGTCAAGTACTAGCACGAATGATTGTCCCAAACCTTTTATCATATGTGCTAGAAGGCGATGGCTGGGGTTTTCATGTCCTGGGAAGGACGGTAAACTCAATCTGAAGATCCAGTTCTGGAAGTCTGTGGAATCCCAACTCCTCAACATTACCCTCTAACTTGGCCAGAGTGGTAGTACCTGTTAGGGTTCCATCTATGGGTTAAATAGAAAGTTTGTGTACAAAAACTCATTTTATTCCAAACTATCGTTACGAATCTTTCACAACTATACCGGCATTAAATGACCCACCGGGGATGATGTGCCACAAATAAACAAACAAACTGACCCGAAGTGGTAGTACCTGTTAGTCCCGTCTGTGTTAAATACAAAAATGTGTTTAAAAAAAAATGTGTAAACAAGAAACGTATTCAGCATAAAATGACCTAATGGGTTGAAATGTCATCAAACACTACCGAGTAACGTTCTCTATTACCTATACCGCCTCGTCGACTGGGGCGTTAGACTGCACCTCTGCAGAGAAGTAAGACCGCCCCAATGGGGCCACCTGTTGGCCGTGGGTTAGAAGTCCATGACTTAAACTCCACTTTGGCCCTTTCTCTGGCTAGACGGGCGGTCGGAGAGGCCCCCTCCGATCAATCGGCTGGTTATGGCAACTATGATTGCCCCACCCATTTTTATCTTATGGGTGATAGAAGGCGATGGCTGCGGGTCTGCATGTCCTGGCAATTACGTTAAACTCTATCTGATGGTGAAGTTCCAGTTTTGGAGGTTTGTGGAATGTGGAGTACCCTTCATCAGCATTGCTCGCTGGTCCACTCTGACCCGGAGTGGTAGTACCTGTTAGGGTCTCCTCTATGGGTTAAATAGAAAAACATGTTTATAAACAATTTGATTATTCATTAAGAAATGATTTATTTCAAAACTTTGTCGGTATTAAATGACCCACCGAGTTTGATATGCCGTAAAAGAATTAACCAGCTCGGCGATGTCAACCTTACTTCTTTTTTTTTTTTTTTCGGTGAGCCATGTCATTTTTCGGTTTCTTTTAATTTGTTGCTTTGGGTTTTTGTAATGTTGAACTCCTTTCCCGGGGGTCATTAAAAGGGTCCTCGTGGTCTAACCCAGATCCTATCTTCCGATAAGGAGAGGGGAATAGGATGAAAGACAAACCCTTACAAAAAAATTCGTACTTTGTTTATCCCTATTTTTGCATTTAACACAGACGGGACTAACAGGTACTACCACTTCGGGTCAGTTTGCTTGTTTATTTTGTGGCACATCATCCCCGGTGGGTCATTTAATGCCGGTATAGTTGTGAAAGATTCGTAACGATAGTTTGGAATAAAATGTTTTAAACTCAAGTTTTTGTACACAAACTTTCTATTTAACCCATAGATGGAACCCTAACAGGTACTACCACTCCTGGCCAAGTTGACCAGAGGGTAATGTTGAGGAGTTGGGATTCCACAGACTTCCAGAACTGGATCTTCAGATTGAGTTTACCGTCCTTCCCAGGACATGAAAACCCCCAGCCATCGCCTTCTAGCACATATGATAAAAGGTTTGGGACAATCATTCGTGCTAGTACTTGACATGGCCAGCCGAGGAATATTAGTGTAACAATTGGCGACATGAAGAAATTCGAGAGAGTTTCCACCTCCCTAGAGTTTAATATACTCAACAATCGCGATAAATTTGTACAAACTAGACGATAGGAAGAAAACCTGGATATAGATCTGGAGAAATTCAGGGATAATGTTTGAACTGGAATTTGAAACCAGAGTCTTATTTCCTAAATTCTGCTTAAACCATAAATGAGTATTTCTCTCCATACAGTTTTCAGCAAGAAATCACGTAAACGCGTACATTTCTTTTTTGCAACCTTTTCAGAAATTCACAGACCACTACAACCCGGGTTCCAGAACAGAATTTTCTCAAAAAAAAAAAAGTGGTTCTACCAGCAAAAATAGGGATAAAGTATGTAAGAGATCTGGGATAGGACATAAAGGCCCTTTTATGGCCCCCGGGTAAGGGGTTCAAAGTTAAAAAGAAACGACTTAAAAGAAAAAAACCCTGAATATTTGACAAGTAGTGGCAAAGAAAAAAAAATGAACACTCCTGCAAAAGTTAAGGTCGACATCGCCGAGTTGATCAAAGGACAAAACCATCTCCCCAAAAGTAAAGGAGAACGTTGCTTGGTAGGGTTTTACGACTTGTCAACCCATTGGGTCATTTTATGCCGAAGAAGTTTGTTTTAATTCTCGATGGGTATTCATTTTTTATACTCATTTTTTGTATTTAAAATAGAGAAGGGACTGTTACAGTACTAATACTCCGTGTCAGTTTGCTTGTTTGTTTTGTAGCATAACCATGGGTCATTTAACGCAGGTATATTTTTCAAAGATTCGTAGCGATAGAAGAAAATTCTAAAACTCAAATTTTTGTAAATAAATTATTTTATCCATAGATGGGATCCTAACAGGTACAACTACTCCGGGTCAGAGAGGACCTGAGAGCAACAGTGATGAATGGGTGCTCAACATTCAGCAGACCTCCAGAACTGGAACTTCTGATAGAGTTTAACGTCATTCCCAGGGCACATGTTAAAAAGGGTTGGGACAATCGTATAGGTGCTATGGCTTGACATGGCCTGCTGATGGATCTCTTAGTGTAATAACTGGCGACAATACTGACAAGCAACGTATATAGTCCGTCCGGCAACAGAAATTATTTCTCCACCTTGCGGATTTATTTGGGGTACGGACTGACGGACATCACGCTGTCAACAATTCCAGCCAGAGATGTTCAAAGATGATTGTGGAGAAATGAGTTTCCTACCCAGATTCAAAATACTCAATAATTGCGAGAAATTTGTTCTAACCAGATTATCAGAAGAAAACCTGGGTATCGACCTTGAGAAAAGTGCAGTCGGTGCATTCTAACGCCCCCACACGACAGGGCCTATTACCCAGGTACTGCCACTCCGTTTTGTTTGTTTTACGGCATATCAACCTCAGTGGGTCATTTAATGCCGTCAAAGTTTGAAATAAACTCGTTCTTAATGGATACGCAATTTTTTTATCAACTCATGTTTTTCTATTTAACCCATCAATGGGACGGATACGTACTACCACTCAGGGTCAGAGTGAGCTAGGGAGCAGTGATGAAGGGGTGCTCCACATTCCAAAACAGGTACCTTCCAATCTGAGTTTAACATCATTCCCAGGACAAGTAGACCCTCAGACACCGCCTTCTGGCATCCATATGAGGAAAAGGGTTGGGGCGTGGCATAAGGGCAATAGGTTTCGTTTTGGTTTACGGCATATCAACCTCAG
>CM042141.1:33892590-33955090 GCA_023376005.1 Doryteuthis pealeii
CCCAACAGAAGGAGAGATAAGTCGCCAATTGTTACACTAATATTCCTCGGCTGGCCATGTCAAGTACTAGCACGAATGATTGTCCCAAACCTTTTATCATATGTGCTAGAAGGCGATGGCTGGGGGTTTTCATGTCCTGGGAATGACGGTAAACTCAATCTGAAGATCCAGTTCTGGAAGTCTGTGGAATCCTAACTCATAACCATTACCCTGAGTGGTAGTACCTGTTAGGGTTCCATCTATGGGTTAAATAACTATCGTTACGAATCTTTCACAACTATACCGGCATTAAATGACCCACCGAGGATGATGTGCCACAAAATAAACAAACTGACCCGGAGTGGTAGTACCTGTTAGTCCCGTCTGTGTCAAATACAAAAATGTGTTTTAAAAAAAAATGTGTAAACAAGAAACGTATTCAGCATAAAATGACCTAATGGGTTGAAATGTCATCACACTACCGAGTAACGTTCTCTATTACCTATACCGCCTCGTCGACTGGGGCGTTAGACTGCACCTCTGCAGAGAAGTAAGACCGCCCAATGGGGCCACCTGTTGGCCGTGGGTGAGAAGTCCATGACTTAAACTCCACTTTGGCCCTTTCTCGGGCTAGACGGGCGGTCGGAGAGGCCACCTCCGATCAATCGGCTGGTTATGTCAAGCGATGGCAACTATGATTGCCCCACCCATTTTTATCTTATGGGTGATAGAAGGCGATGGCTGCGGGTCTGCATGTCCTGGCAATTACGTTAAACTCTATCTGAAGTTCCAGTTTTGGAGGTTTGTGGAATGTGGAGTACCCTTCATCATCATTGCTCGCTGGTCCACTCTGACCCGGAGTGGTAGTACCTGTTAGGGTCTCATCTATGGGTTAAATAGAAAAACATGTTTATAACAAAATTTCATTATTCATTAAGAATTGATTTATTTCAAACTTTGTCGGTATTAAATGACCCACCGAGTTTGATATGCCGTAAAAGAATTAACCAGCTCGGCGATGTCAAACTTTTTTTTTTTTTTTTTTTTTTTTTTTTTTCTTTCGGTGAGCCATGTCATTTTTCGGTTTCTTTTAATTTGTTGCTTTGGGTTTTTGTAATGTTGAACTCCTTTCCCGGGGGTCATTAAAAGGGTCCTCGTGGTCTAACCCAGATCCTGTCTTCCGATAAGGAGAGGGGAATAGGATGAAAGACAAACCCTTACAAAAAAATTCGTACTTTGTTTATCCCTATTTTTGCTGGTAGAATTTTTTTTTCTCCCGAAGGGCCCAAAGAAATACCACAATCCTTGGGTCCTGTTTTTATTTTTTCTTCAGGCGAAAATTCAGTTGTGGAATCCGGGCTATATTGGTCTGCCAATACAAAGTGAATTTCTGAAAAGTTGAAAAAAGAAAAAGAAACGTACGCGTTTACCTCATCCCCTGCTGAAAACAGGATGGGGATAAATACTCTTACTATAAGTAAGCAAAATTTAGGAAAAAATCCGTTTTCACATTCTCCGTGAAAGTCATTCCCGAATTTCTCCAGGTCGATATCCAGGTTTTCTTCCTATCCTCTAGTTTGTACAAATTTATCGCGATTGTTGAGTAATTTAAAACTGTGTGTGTTGTGTGGGGGGGGGAACTCTCGAATTTCATGTCGCCAGTTGTTGTACTAAAATTCCTCGGCTGGCCATGTCAAGTCCTAGCACAAATAATTGTCCCAACCCTTTTATCATATGCTAGAAGGTGGTGGCTGAGGGTTTTCATGTCCTGGGAATGACGATAAACTCAATCTGAAGTTCGTTCTGGAAGTCTGGGTAATGTAAAGTCCCTACTCATTACTATTGCCCTCGGGTCAACTTGGCCAGGAGTGGAAGCACCTGTTAGGGTCCCATCTATGGGTTAAATACGAAGTTTGTCTACAAGAATTTGAGTTTAAAAATTCCTCCAAACTATCGTTACGAATCTCTTACAACTATACCGGCATTAAATGACCCACTGAGGATGATGTGCCACTAAATAAGCAAGCAAACTTACCCGGAGTGGTAGTACCTGTTAATCCCGTCTGCGACAACGGCATTCGCACCAACTGTTATACCGAGAAACCTAGTGTGTCACCCTTGGCATGTAGTTCAGTTATCCACTTTATAAATTAATATTGTTACAGATTATGAACTGTTTTACAGTTGGACTTATCATGGCATATTTTGCATAAATTATCAAGCTTCATTCAAAAACTCGGACAAATTTGTTAGGTTTTAAAATATCCTTTATTCACTAGTCCATTGTTCTATTACCTATACAAGAATAAGATTAGTGTTTTTGTGCTTAGTTGAAGTTATCAATTACCCGTTTTATTAATTAGTATTCCAGTTATGAATGGTTTCACATTACATTTCCGTTTCATTTAGCATGGGTATAAATTGTACGAAAAGAATTTCCGACCCGTGATGCTTAAGGATGGAATCCTGGCGGATGAGCAGTCCGTGACATACAACACTCCACTTAGGCCTTTACTTAAGCTATACGGACAGTCGGAGAGGCCCCCTCCGATCAATCGGCTGGCCACGTCAAGCCCTAGCAACTATATGATTGCCCCAACCTATTGCCCTTATGGCAAGCCCTAACCCTTTTTATCATATGGGTGCTAGAAGGCGGTGACTGAGGGTCTACATATCCTGGGAATTACGTTAAACTCAATTAGATGGAGAGGTTCCAGTTTTGGAGAATGTGGAGTACCCTTTCATCACCATTGCTCCCTGGTCCACTCTGACCCGGAGTGGTAGTAGCTGTTAGGGTCCCATCTATGGGTTAAATAGAAAAACATGTTTATAAAAAACGTTGAGTATCCATTAAGAATGACTTTATTTATAAACTTTCTCGACCTTTTTTGGAGGCATGTTCATTTTTTGAGATAGTCTCAACTTGTCAAAGTTTCAGATTTTTTCTTTTAAGTCGTTTCTTTGGGTTTTTGTAATTTGTGACCCCTTTCCCGGGGCCATAAAAAGGGTCTTTATGGTCTAACCCAGACCCATGTCTACGATAAGGTGTGGGGAAAAAGATTAAAGACAAACCCTTACAACAAAAAAACGCTTGCCTACTTTATCTCTGTTTGCTGGTAGAACCACAATCCATGGGTGCTGGATATTTAGGCGAAAATTCAGTTCTGGAACCCGGTCTGTATTGGCCTGCGAATACAAAGTGGATTTCTGAAAGACTGAATTCAGAAAAGGCTGAAAAAAAAAACCTACGCGTTTACTTCCTCTCCTACTGAAAACGGGATGAGGATAAACACCCATTTATGGTTTAAGCAGAATTTAGGGAATAAGACTGTTTCAAATTCCCAGTTCAAACATTATCCCTGAATTTCTCCAGATCTATATCCAGGTTTTCATCCTATCTTCTAGTTTGTACAAATTTATCGCGATTGTTGAGTATTTTAAAACTCTGTAAGGGGGAACTATTGCAAATTTTATGTCGCCAGTTGTTAAACTAAGATTCATAGGCTGTCCATGTCAAGTCCTAGCACAAATAATTGTCCCAGCCCTTTTATCATATGTGCTGGAAGGTGGTTAATATCCTGGGAATGACGTTCAACTCTGAAGTTCCAGTTCTGGAAGTTTCTGGAATGTCGAGTCCTTATTAATTACCATTGCCCTCTGGTAAAATTGGCCAGGGGTGGTAGTACTGTAAGGGTCCCATCTATGGGTTAAATAGAAAAATGTATTTATAAAAAAATTGTATTATCCATTAAGAATTGATTTATTTAAAAACTTTATCGGCATTAAATGACCCACTGAGGTTGATATGCCGTAAACCAAACCTATTGCCCTTATGCCACGCCCCAACCCTTTTTATCATATGGATGCCAGAAGGCGGTGTCTGAGGGTATACTTGTCCTGGGAATGATGTTAAACTCTGATGGGAAGGTACCAGTTTTGGGGAATGTGGAGCACCCTTCATCACTGCTCCCTATTTTACTCTGACCCTGAGTGGTAGTACGTGTCAGTCCCATCTATGGGTTGAATAGAAAAACATGAGTTGATAAAAAAAATTGCGTATCCATTAAGAACGAGTTTATTTCAAACTTTGACGGCATTAAATGACCCACTGAGGTTGATATGCCACAAAACAAAAAAACGGAGTGGTAGTACCTGGGTAATAGGCCCCGTCGTGTGGGGGCGTTAGAATGCACCGACTGCACTTTTCTCAGGTCGATACCCAGGTTTTCTTCTGATCGTCTGGTTAGAACAAATTTCTCGCAATTATTGAGTATTTTGAATCTGGGTAGGAAACACATTTCTTCACCATCTTTGGACATCTCTGGCTGGAATTGTTGACAGTGATGTCCGTCAGTCCGTACCCCAAATAAATCCGCAAGGTGGAGAAATAATTTCTGTTGCCGGACCGACGATATCCGTTGCTTGGCAGTATTATCACCAGTTGTTACACGAAGAGATCCATCAGCAGGCCATGTCAAGCCATAGCACCTATACGATTGTCCCAACCCTTTTTAACATATGCCCTGGGAATGACGTTAAACTCTATCAGAAGTTCCAGTTCTGGAGGTCTGCTGAATGTGGAGCACCCATTCATCACTATTGCTCTCAGGTCCTCTCTGACCCAGAGTGGTTGTACCTGTTAGGATCCCATCTATGGATAAAATAATTTATTTACAAAAATTTGAGTTTTAGAATTTTCTTCCAAACTATCGCTACGAATCTTTGAAAAATATACCCGCGTTAAATGACCCATGGTTATGCTACAAAACAAACAAGCAAACTGACACGGAGTATTAGTACTGTAACAGTCCCTTCTATATTTTAAATACAAAAAATGAGTATAAAAAAAATGAGTACCCATCGAGAATAAATAAAAAAAAATCTTCTTCGGCATAAAATGACCCAATGGGTTGACAAGTCGTAAAACCCGACCAAGCAACGTTCTCCTTTACTTTTGGGGAGATGGTTTTTCCGTTTGATCAACTCAGCGATGTCGACTTAAACTTTTGGAGGCGTGTTCACTTTTTTCCTCAGTCTTCACTTGTCAAAGTTTCGGGTTTTTTTCTTTTAAGTCGTTTCTTTAATTTTTTGTAATTTTGAAACCCTTTCCCGAGGGCCATGAAAAGGTTATTTTATGGCCTAACCCAGATCCCTGTCTACGATAAGGTGAGGTGAAAAAGATTAAAGACAAACCCTTAAAAAAAAAACACCTATCTACTTTAGCCCTATTTTTGCAGATAGAAACACAATCCTTGGGTGCTGGATTTTTAGGCGAAAATTCAGTTCTTGAGCCGGTCTGTATTGGTCTGCGAATACAAAGTGAATTTCTGAAAAGGCTGAAAAAAAAAACAAGAAAAACGAACGCCTTTACGTCATCTCCTGCTGAAAACGGGATGAGGATAAACACCCATTTATGGTTTAAGCAGAATTTAGGGAATAAGACTCTTGTTTCAAATTCCCAGTTCAAACATTATCCCTGAATTTCTCCAGATCTATATCCAGGTTTTCTTCCTATCTTCTAGTTTGTACAAATTTATCGCGATTGTTGAGTATTTTAAAACTCTGTGGGGGGAACTATCGCGAATTTCATGTCACCAGTTGTTAAACTAAGATTCCTCGGCTGGCCATGTCAAGTCCTAGCACAAATAATTGTCCCAACCCTTTTATCATGTGCTAGAAGGTGGTGGCTGAGTGTCTTCATGTACTGGGAATGACGTTAAACTCTATCTGGAAGTCTGGGGAATGTGGAGCCCCCACTCATCTCATTGCCCTCGGGTCCACTTGGCCAGGAGTGGTAGCACCTGTTAGGGTCCCATCTATGGGTTAAATAGAAAATTTGAGTTTAAACATTTTTCTTCCAAATTATCGTAAAGAATCTTTCACAACTATACAAGCATTACATAACCCACCGAGGATGTGCCACAAAATAAACAAGCAAACTGATGAGTTTAAAAAAATGTGTAACATCAAAATCCGCTCTGTCGGCTGGCACATAATAATGGACTGACTGCACCTCTGTGGAGGGGTAAGACTCCCCCATGGGGTCACCTCTTGGCCGTGGCTGGCTACCCGTGATGCTTAAGGATAGAACCCAGGTGGTTGAGCAGTACATGACTTGCAATATTCTACTTTAGCCCTTTCTTTGGCTAGTTGGGCGGTCGGAAAGGCCCCCTCCGATCAATCGGCGGGCCATAGCACCTATATGATGGCCCCAACCCTATTGCCATTTGGCAATCCCCAAGCACTTTTTATCATATGGGTGCTAGAAGTTGGTGGCTGAGGTCTACATGTCCTGGGAACGACGTTAAACTATCTGATGGTGAGGTTCCAGTTTTGGAGGTCTTGGGAATGTGGAGCACCCCTTCATCACCATTGCTTCCTGGTCCACTCTGACCCGGAGTGGTAGTACTTGTTAGGCTCCCATCTATGGGTTAAATAGAAAAACATGTTTATAAACAATGATTATTCATTAAGAATGAATTTATTTCACAACTTTGTCGGTATTAAATGACCCACCGAGTTTGATATGCCGTAAAAGAATTAACCAGCTCGGCGATGTCGACCCTTTTTTTTTTTTTTTTTTTTTTTTCTTCTCGGTGAGCCATGTCATTTTCCGGTTTCTTTTAATTCGTTGCTTTGGGTTTTTGTAATTTTGAACTCCTTTCCCGGGGGTCATTAAAAGGGTCCTCGTGGCCTAACCTAGATCCCTGTATTCCGATAAGGAGAGGGAAATAGGATGAAAGAGAAAATCCTTACAAAAAAATTCGTACTTTATTTATCCCTATTTTTGCTGGTAGAAATGTTTTTATTTTTTCCTGATGGGCCCAAAGAAATACCACAATCCTTGGGTCCTGTTTTTACTTTTTCTTCAGGCGAAAATTTAGTTGTGGAATCCGGGCTGTATTGGTCTGCCAATACAAAGTGAATTTCTGAAAAGGTTAAAAAAAGAAACGTACGCGTTTACCTCATCCCCTGCTGAAAACAGGATGGGGATAAATACTCTTACTATAAGTAAGCAAAATTAAGGAAAAAATGTTTTCACTTTCTCCGTGAAAGTCATTCCCGAATTTCTCCAGGTCGATATCTAGGTTTTCTTCCTATCCTCTAGTTTGTACAAATTTATCGCGATTGTTGAGTAATTTAAAACTCTGTGTGTGTGTCTGGGGGGGGGGAACTCTCGAATTTCATGTCGCCAGTTGTTGTACTAAAATTCCTCGGCTGGCCATGTCAAGTCCTAGCACAAATAATTGTCCCAACCCTTTTATCATATGCTAGAAGGTGGTGGCTGAGGGTTTTCATGTCCTGGGAATGACGATAAACTCAATCTGAAGTTCGTTCTGGAAGTCTGGGTAATGTAAAGTCCCTACTCATTACTATTACCCTCGGGTCAACTTGGCCCGGAGTGGTAGCACCTGTTAGGGTCCCATCTATGGGTTAAATACGAAGTTTGTCTACAAGAATTTGAGTTTAAAAAATTCTTCCAAACTATCGTTACGAATCTCTTACAACTATACCGGCATTAAATGACCCACTGAGGATGATGTGCCACTAAATAAGCAAGCAAACTTACCCGGAGTGGTAGTACCTGTTAATCCCGTCTGCGACAACGGCATTCACACCAACTGTTATACCGAGACTCCTAATGTGTCACCCTTGGGCATGTAGTTCAGTTATCCACTTTATAAATTAATATTGTTACAGATTATGAACTGTTTTACAGTCGGATATATCATGGCTTATTTTGCATAAATTATCAAGCTTCATCTCAAAAACTCGGACAAATTTGTTAGGTTTGTAAAATATCCTTTATTCACTAGTCCATTGTTCTATTACCTATACAAGAATAAGATTAGTGTTTTTGTGCTTAGTTGAAGTTTATCAGTTACCCGTTTTATTAATTAGTATTCCAGTGTATGAATGGTTTCACATTCCATTTCCGTTTGATTTAGCATGGGTATAAATTGTACGAAAAGTTACCATTTTTTTCATACTTTGCAAATTCAGCCCGGTCGGTCATTTGAGCGTTTGAATAAACCGCCTGCACCTGTGCAGAAGGGTAATACTCCCCCAAATCAGGCCAGCTTTTGGCCGTGGGTGGCGACCCGTGATGCTTAAGGATGGAATCCTGGCGGATGAGTAGTCCGTGACATACAACACTCCGCTTAGACCTTTACTTAAGCTATACGGACAGTCGGAGAGGCCCCCTCCGATCAATCGGCTGGCCACGTCAAGCCCTAGCAACTATATGATTGCCCCAACCCTATTGCCCTTATGGCAAGCCCTAACCCCTTTTTTATCATATGGGACCTAGAAGGCGCTGACTGAGGGTCTACATGTCCTGGGAATGACGTTAAACTCTATCTGATGGTGAAGTTCCAGTTTTGGAGGTTTGTGGAGTACCCTTCATCATCATTGCTCGCTGGTCCACTCTGACCCGGAGTGGTAGTACCTGTTAGGGTCTCATCTATGGGTTAAATAGAAAAACATGTTTATAAACAAAATTTGATTATTCATTAAGAATTGATTTATTTCAAAACTTTGTCGGTATTAAATGACCCACCGAGTTTGATATGCCGTAAAAAATTAACTAGCTCGCGATGTCAACCTTACTTTTTTTTTTTATCTTTTTTTTTTTTTTTTTCTTCTCGGTGAGCCATGTCATTTTTCGGTTTCTTTTAATTTGTTGCTTTGGGTTTTTGTAATGTTGAACTCCTTTCCCGGGGGGTCATTAAAAGGGTCCTCGTGGCCAACCCAGATCCCTGTCTTCCGATAAGGAGAGGGGAATAGGATGAAAGACAAACCCTTACAAAAAAATTCGTACTTTGTTTATCCCTATTTTTGCTGGTTGAACTTTTTTTTTCTCCCGAAGGGCCCAAAGAAATACCACAATCCTTGGGTCCTGTTTTTATTTTTTCTTCAGGCGAAAATTCAGTTGTGGAATCCGGGCTATATTGGTCTGCCAATACAAAGTGAATTTCTGAAAAGATTGAAAAAAAAAAAAAAAGAAACGTACGCGTTTACCTCATCCCCTGCTGAAAACAGGATGGGGATAAATACTCTTACTATAAGTAAGCAAAATTTAGGAAAAAAATCCGTTTTCACATTCTCCGTGAAAGTCATTCCCGAATTTCTCCAGGTCGATATCCAGGTTTTCTTCCTATCCTCTAGTTTGTACAAATTTATCGCGATTGTTGAGTAATTTAAAACTGTGTGTGTGTGTGGGGGGGAAACTCTCGAATTTCATGTCGCCAGTTGTTGTACTAAAATTCCTCGGCTGGCCATGTCAAGTCCTAGCACAAATGATTGATTGTCCCAACCCTTTTATCATGTGCTAGAAGGTGGTGGCTGAGGGTTTTCATGTCCTGGGAATGACGATAAACTCAATCTGAAGTTCGTTCTGGAAGTCTGGGTAATGTAAAGTCCCTACTCATTACTATTGCCCTCCGGTCCACTTGGCCAGGAGTGGTAGCAACTGTTAGGGTCCCATCTATGGGTTAAATAGGAAGTTTGTCTACAAAAATTTGAGTTTAACAAATTCCTCCAAACTATCGTTACGAATCTCTTACAACTATACCGGCATTAAATGACCCACTGAGGATGATGTGCTACTAAATAAACAAGCAAACTTACCCGGAGTTGTAGTACCTGTTAATCCCGTCTGCGACAACGGCATTCACACCAACTGTTATACCGAGACTCCTAGTGTGTCACCCTTGGGCATGTATTTCAGTTATCCACTTTATAAATTAATATTGTTACAGATTATGAACAGTTTTATAGTTGGACTTATCATGGGTATAGATATTTGCATAAATTATCAAGCTTCATTGCAAAAACTCAGAACAATGGACTGGTTATTTTAGGATATTTTAAAAACCTAAAAAAGTTGTCTATTACCTATACAAGAATAAGATTAGTGGTTTTTGTGCTTAGTTGAAGTTTATCAGTTACCTGTTTTATTAATTGGTATTTCAGTTTATGAATGGTTTCACATTCCATTTCCGTTTGATTTAGCATGGGTATAAATTGTACGACTCCTGATGCTTAAGGATGGAATCCTGGCGGATGAGCAGTCCGTGACATACAACACTCCACTAAGACCTTTACTTAAGCTAGACGGACAGTCGGAGAGGGACCCTCCGATCAATCGGCTGGCCATGTCAAGCCCTAGCAACTATGATTGCCCCAACCTATTGCCCTTATGGCAAGCCCTAATCCATATTTATCATATGGGTGCTAGAACTGAGGGTCTGCATTTCCTGGGAATGACGTTAAACTTTATCTGATGGTGAAGATGGAGGTTTGGTGAATGTAGAGCACCCCTTCATCACCATTGCTCCCAGGTCTACTCTGACCCGAAGTGGTAGTACCTGTTAAATAGAAAAATGTATTTATAAAATCATTGCATTATCCATTAAGAATTGATTTATTTCAAAACTTTATCGGCATTAAATGACCCAGCGATGTTGATATGCCGTAAAACAAAACCAAAGCAAACCAGTTCTGGGGATTAGTACCATTGCTTCCTGGTCCACTCTGACCCGGAGTTGTAGCACCTGCTAGGGTCCCATCTATGGGTTAAATAGAAAAAAGCATGTGTTTATAAAACTCAGTATTCATCAAGAATGAATTTTATTTCAAATTTCTTCGCCATTGAATGACCCACCGAGGTTGATATGCCACAAAATAAACCAAACCAAAACCGTTTAGCATGGGCATAAGGTGTACAAAAAGTTGCCCCTCTTCAAATTCAGCAGCTGGCATTGTCCAATAAAAACCAACATAGAATGATTCTTAATGATGGAACCCAGGTCGCTGAACAGTCTATGAATGCAACACTCTACTTTGGTCTTTTTTAGGCCCCCTCCGATCAATCGGCTGGTCACATCAAACCATAGCACCTATATGATTGTCCCAACCCTATTGCCCTTATGGCAAGCACAAACCATGTTTATCATGTGCTAGAAGGTGGTGGCTGAGGGTCTTAGTGTCTTGGGTATGACGTTGAACTTCCTGTTCTGGAGCTCGGAATGACGAGTACCCTTCATCACAATTACTCCCAGATCCACTCTGACACGGAGTCGTAGTACCTGCTAAATAGAACAAATTGAGTTCTAAAAAGATGTTTAAAAAAAAGTGAGTACCCATCAAGAACGAATAAAAAACGTGTTCAGCATAAAATGACCCAATGCGTTGACATGCCGTAAAACCAACCAAGCAAACAGGACTACAACGGGATTTTCTGCTACGAGTACTCTTGTTATACCAAGGATTTCAACACTTTCTTCTACAGAGACTACACCATTTTCTACCTTTTGCATTTAACAACAGGAGTCCTAAACGCTTAAAATGTGACCAGTATTATAACACATAGCCTTTAGTCACCAGTCCATTGCTCTACCACCTTGGCAAGAATACATTTGTTTTTATGTGCTTAGTTAAAGGAGTGTACTTCAGTTACCCATTTTATTAATTATTATTGTTCCAGATTATAAACTGTTTCACATTCCGTTTCCGAACAGATTTAATAATGCTTAGAATTGATGATTGTATTACCATCGGCAAATTTAAATCGCTTTTCTTTTATTCTTGGTCCTGGCAAGCTTATTTAGTGCTGATAAATCTCCTAGTATAACCTCATTGTCTACTCCAACGAGTTTCGCTCTAGGGACTCAGAAGGGCGGAGAATTATTTGGACGTGATCTGGAATACGGATGGCTACAGTGGCTACTTTGTTTCTAGACAACTTCATGGGAGCCCAGTTTTCAATCAGTCAACTCTCTGAACCGTGATAATTACGTGAGAGAAAACGTTGCGAAGCAGGTCGATTGCATTTCGCTGACTCAAGCCAACGCGCTGGGTCCAGCCTTCCTTCCAAATGCGATAGACAACGTTAGGATAATCACTTGGTTTTGTCGGTCGGTCGGCATTTTCGCTGACTATCGTTTTTATGTAACCCACGCCCCCTCACTGTCTCCGTCCCTTTTTCCACTCTGTGTCTGGTACCAGTAGGAGATAAATATGAAGTCAGGCGGACTAATTGGCTTTCTAGTGATTAGAGAACAGCGGCACTATTCTACGTCGGTACTTCGATGGTTTCGGTAACTACCCAGAAACGCATCCTAGCTTGAACTGTGTTTTTTTTTTTTTTTTTTTTTTGGGGGGGGGTCAACTGCAAAACACAAACCTGGATTTCTCCCACTAAAAGTTTTAGGAAAATATTCTGAATGCCCATCAAAAATGAATCAAGCAATGTCTTCGGCATAAAATGACCCAACAAGGGTTGACAATGCTTAAAATTCAACCAATCAACAACAAAAAAAAACTTTGGACAAAAAATTCTAATCATTTGTATAAATAATTAGAATAGAGGAATAAAATTCAAACCACCCTGTCTTCTGGGGCGTTAAAATGCACCGACTGCACCTCTGCAGATGGATAAGACTCCCCCAATGGGGCAACCTGTTGGCCGTGGGTGGCGACCCGTGATGCTTAAGGATGGAATCCTGGCGGATGAGCAGTTCATGACATGCAATAATCCACTTTGGCCCTATCTTGGGCTAGACGGGCGGTCGGAGAGGCCCCCCTCCGATCAATCGGCTGGTCACATCAAGCCCTAGCAACTATATGATTTTCCCAACCCTATTGCCCTTATGGCAAGCCCCAACCCCTTTTTATCATATGGGTGCTAGAAGGCGGTGGCTGCGGGTCTACATGTCCTGGGAATGACGTTAAACTCTATCTGATGGTGAGGTTCCAGTTTTGGAGGTTTGGGGAATGTGGTGCACCGCTTCCTCACCATTGCTCCCTGGTCCACTCTGACCCGGAGTGGTAGTACCTATTAGGGTCCCATCTATGTGTTAAATAGAAAAATGTATTTATAAAAAAATATTATCCATTAAGAATTGATTTATTTCAAAACTTTATTGGCATTAAATAACCCACTGAGGTGGATATGCCGTAAAACAAAAACAATCAAACAATGTCTTCGGCATAAAATGACCCAACAAGGGTTGACAATGCTTAAAATTCAACCAACCAATCAACAAAAAATACTTTGGACAACAGATTCTAATCATTTGTATAAATCATTAGAATAGAGGAATAAAATTCACAATGCAATGGTACCTTACGAGTGCCCCAAAACCGTGTTTTCCTCAGGAGCCCTCACTATTTTGCTTCGTGCCAAGAGCTAAAATGTTTGGTTATAGGTTCACTGAAAACTTAAGTTTCCAAATTTATTGCACCAAAAATGTTTATAAAAAAAGTATTAAAACATGATTCATTACATTCTACTTTATTACATTTTCATATAATACAGTATTATTCGGACTATTGTTCTCATCTTCCTTGTTATCTCTACAACATTCCGATGAGGACAATAGTCCGAATAATACTAATCGAGCCTCATCTCAAAAATTCAGAAATAGTTCTATTTTTCTTAAACGTAAGACGAGACCAAAGAACATGGAACGGATTAATGGCATTTGATAAACAAATAAATTGAGTTACGAGCAGAACGAATTCACTTGTAAGTTAAGGTACTACAGGATTTAAACTACTGGAAACTAATTGTATAGAAATTCCTTCAATCTTTATATATTCATATTCGTGTTCCTTAATTGTACGACCGTTATCAGCTTGCAGTACCCTCTGGTTAAAAATGAGATCGTCCAAGAAGAAAGCCGCCCTGTCGGTGGGGCGTTAAAATGCACCGACTGCACCTCTGCAGAGTGGTAAGACTCACCCAATGGGGCCACCTGCTGGCCGTGGGTGGTGACCCGTGATGCTTAAGTATAGAACCCAGGTGGCTGAGCAGTCTCTAACTTGCAATATTCCACTTTAGGCTTATCTTGGCCTAGACGGGTAGTCGGAGAGGCCCCCTCCGATCAATCGGCTGGCTATGTCAAGCCCTAGAAACTATATGATTATCCCAACCCCATTTTATCATATGGGTGCTAGAAGGCGGTGACTGAGGGTCTACATGTCCTGGGAATGACGTTAATCTCTATCTGATGATGAGGTTCCAGTTGTGGAGGTTTGGGGAATGTGAAGCACTCCTTCATCACCATTGCTACCTGGTCCACTCTGACCCGGAGTGGTAGTACCTGTTAGTGTCCCATCTATGGGTTGAATAGAAAAACATGAGTTCATAAAAAATTATGCATTAAGAACGAATTTATTTCACGACTTTATCGGCATTAAATGACCCACCGAGGTTGATATGCCACAAAACAAACCAAGATGAAAGGAAAAATGTAAATCCTGATTATCTGCTGTTGCTTATCCACCAAATTCTCATTTGAGTGTCAGTTAAAAAATGGACTATTCCGGTACTGCTGAATGGAACTATTCCCTAAAGCCTCATTTCTTTCGTTTTTTAAATAACATTCGATGTGCTACATAGAATGTCGGTGAACAGAATACAACTACGCATCAAGGATAAGAACAAAGAAATAAGCAAGAAACAATATTACGTTTTGGAATTGTCAGGAATGAATTGGTTGTTTTTCGAAGAGAAGCAACAGAAGTAGAAGATAAAAAGGAGGAATTTCATCTTCAGCATAAAAGTGACAGAACGCAATAAGAGATTGGATGCTAATGAAGCCAGTACAAGAAAGATGGGCGTCAAGGAAGAACAAAAATAAACGGAATAGGAATAAAAATAAGAAACTAAGCATAGAATTAAATACAGAGAATAAGTAAAGAGCAGAGATTCAATGTATATATATGAATGTGTGTGCATATGTATATAAATATATGTGTGTGTATATATTAAGATACATATACAGGGTGTTCGGAATGAAATTTGAGTTTCATAATGAAAAAGAAAAGTGCTTGGTAACTACAAAATTTCATGGATTGTAAAGAAATTCAACAGACACGGAAATTACACTGTCAACAAGTTTCACTCAGAATAACCACCATTAGCGTCGATCACAGCCTCAATCCTGTTCCGTAACCTGGCGCAAGCTGATGTCCCAGTTTCCCTGGGAAAGGTCTCAAAAACTACCTTAATTTTGTCGATTAACTGGGCTTTTGTAGTACTGGCACGGCCATTGGTGTCTTTCTAAACAGCGCCACATACATAATAATCCATGGGGTTAAGATCTAGGGAGTTCGGAGGCCAAACATTGGGACTGGTGTAGTCGTAAAAATTCGCCGACAACCATTTTTTACTTTTCCCAGAGGTGTGGCAGGGGGCCGAATCCTGCTGCCATACATATGGCCTACCATTGGCTACACTTGTTATCCAGGGATTGAATACAGTGTTTAGCAACTCCACGTTGGTATCTGAGTGTCCTCCAACATTTCTATGCAGATTTTCGAGGAATTCTGCTTTACGAACGCAATCCGATCGTCTGTTATGTTGCTTTCTTCTAATCACGGCCTCATAGTCTCCATTGCAATTCTCCAGTTCTTGCCTGATTGTTTTTAGTTTTTAGGGAGCATTGGGCAGCAACCATAATCTCCTTATTTTGATGGCTCGCACAGATCATGATACAAGTTATTCTCTTCCATGATTCAGGTGAGTTCCAATCAGCCATTGTCATTACGTATAAAAAATGAAGGATCCAAGCTTTTAAATGATGCGTAGTGTGCGTCAATACCTCCACCCTACGGAGAGTAATAACCAAATATAAATGTCAAATTTATCCTGAACACACACTATATATCATATATTATATATTATATTATATATATATTATAATGTGTGTGTGTATTTTGGCAGCATTTTTTCTTTTATACAAGTTTTGTTGAACTGTACAGACAATTCCTGTCGGACAAGTCTTTGGTTGATCCGTTCTAATTTTCGGGCCATCCTTCTGATGTCGGGTGTAACTGGTATAACAGTCCACCAAAGGCTTCAAAACGAGCGCGTTCGGCAATAAAATTTGCCATCCTCAGGTAGGAAACGATGGTATGGTTTCGTGTCTCGTTTTTAACGAACGAGTAGTAGCAAGGAATTAGTGGGAGGTAATAACCATTTGGTTGTAGGAATGGTAGTGGTTCGAGCGAGCGTTGCAGTAGGGATTTTTGTGGGAGGGGGGGCACAAGTTGTGAGAAGGGGAGGGGTATAGTGGAATGAGGATAGGCGGAAAATTATAAACATTTGAGAATATGTTGACTTATTTCAAAGTTTATTTTGTTTAAGGTTTTTTTTTTTTTTTTTTTTTTTTTTTTTTTTGCTTGATATATAAATCTTCGATTATTTTAATTTTTTTTTCTTTTTCTTTATGTAGTGTGCTTGTATTTTCGGTTAGAATTTTGCCGTAGGTAGAGGGGGCATGAATGTGTTTTAAGGTGTTGATTAATGGGGCTGGAATCAGATAAGTGTAATGTTAATCTGCGCGATAATGTGGTCGTCGTGTGGCCAATATGTTAATTTTGGAGAGAATCTCCTACGGCACATTTGAAATCATACACAACATTGGTCTCATTAAGACGAGTAGTTGTGTGAATATATATTACTAGCAAAGGTACCCAGTTCATGATCGGAGAAAAATGATTTTGAAGAACACCAGTGATTGAGAGAGAAGAGGGGAAAGTAATTTAGCAAATTCTCATCAAATTAAAAAAAAAATTGCAAAGAATTCACATATTACAATGTTTCTTATTTATTTTACGAAATTTTTTTACATTCAAAATATTAGAGGGGTCCCATCGTGGTATAAGAATAAGCAAGCTACTTCAGATACATTACCGCCCTGTCGTCTGGGGCGTTAGAATGCCCCGACTGCACCTCTGCAGAGGGGTAAGACTCGCCCAATGGTGCCACCTGTTGGCCGTGGGTGGTGACCCGCGATGCTTAAGGATAGAGCCCAGGTGGATGAGCAGTTCTTGACACGCAATACCCTACTTTGGCCCTATCTTGGGCTAGACGGGCGGTCGGAGAGGCCCCCTCTAATCAATCGTCCCGAAAATTAATTTATCATTTCATCAGTAAAAATGAAAAACTAAATTTGTACTTTTCCCCCTTATAAACATGTTAAATAGTGAGATTTTCTGAAGTATAAGTCGACTCGTAAGATAAGATCCATTACTGCTGAGTCACGAGTTGGAGTCTCGCTGGATACCCCACACTGACGAACTTTTTCCACATCTTAACTGTGGTGAACGATTCGAGTAAATAAAGAATCCATCCCATGGCGGTCAGCTAGTCTTGCAAATCCATTACTTACTGAATAGCGAGGTCGATCCTCAATGGACGCATTATAATTGCGACTTTGTGTCACATTCTACCCGTGGCGTACTGGTTAGATAAAAATAAAATATTAAAATATTTTAAAAAAATTTACCCTAAACTTGTTTGCAACTCAACAGGAAAAATAAATTGGTTCAATGTTAGAAAATGTATTAGTTTAATAAGATCCATTACTGTTGATTAGCGAATTCGATTCTCGCTGGATGCACCGCACTTACGAACTTTTGTCAAATCCTACCTGTAGTGAACGATTCCGGTAAATAAGGAATTGCAAACCATTGGTGTAACAGCAAGCAAAGTAAATTCATTACTACTGCATGAGTTCAATTCATGCTTTATGCCTCATATCTGCAACTTCGTGTTACATCCTACTCATGAGGATTATGTTGGGTAAATAATGGTGTCTCATTGTGGTTATTTTTTTAAATTTTTCGCTGTATGTCCCTTACTTGTGGAACATCCTTCACATGATCAACTTGTTTGAAAAGAGCATCACACAGGGGTGTAATGGTGAGCAATGTTAGTCTCGCCGATCATTTACTACTGAATAATGAATTTGATCCTTGCTGGAATCTCCATTTTGTAATGGTGCGTCACATCCTACGCGTAGCAAACAATTTGTGTGAAGAATAAGGGCGCCATAGTGTAATTAAGCTCGTCTAATAAAAATAAAAAAATAAGGGAGTCCCATCGTGTAATTGTTTGCAAGCTAGTCTCGCTATTCAGTATTATTGCATTTGCGAGTTTGAATCTCAGTCGCAAGTATAACGCGTCCACTTTGTCACACCCAACCTATGGCGAACAGAGCAGATAAAATACACTTAAATATTTTTTTAAAAATTACCCTTATCTCGTAAGTGGTTTGAACTAATTTCATTTTTCCTGTTGAGTTGCAATGTTAGAAAATGTGTTTATTTAATTTCTTTTTAAACCAATAAAAAAACTCACAAGAATAAGGTAAATATTACATAGAAATTTTTTTCGTCATTTAATATTTTTAGGGGTGGTTACAATTCGAATAGTACTTAAAAATAAAAGGTACCCATTGGTCTGAATGATTTTCATGATTTCCTTTAATTAACAAAAAAGAATTAACTTTTTTTTTACAATTAGTAGTGAATTAAAAAAAAACTTCCTGTTTGAATGTGGAATTGGAATATTTAAACATCGTGTGTCTTAAGACTTGTTTTACTCATGAAGAACTGTTAAGTACCGCAAATCGATTAATGTTTATTAACTTAGATCATTTCATCAGTAAAAAGAAACTAAATTTGTAAGTTCTCATAAGAATTAATTTACATTTAAGATTTTATTTCTCAATGATATTTTCTGAAGTATAAGTCGACTCATAAGATGCATTACTGCTGAGTAGCGAGTCCGATTCAGTGGGATTAATGGCGGAGTATGGCTCCAGTAAGGAGGAGGGTCAGATTATACCAATAATTATTTTTAGTAGCTGAAGCGTTCCACAAATCATTTGATTTTTAATTTGATCCTCGATGGACGTCCCATACACTCAACCTTGTGGCAAGATTTTTCACGAGTTTTTCGATATAAAAATCTTACAATTGTTCGTTTAGGTAAGTTATTTTTGTTGTTTTTTGAACTAGGTAGACGGTGGCAAGCCACTATATCAAAGATCTGGAGGACAAAGTGATTCAGATTAGTAAGTCCTTGGATATAGACATTTCTCCCTCTATCGCTTACACTGTCCGGAATACCGGCAATTTCAAGATTTCTCCTTCGGTTGTATGTTCCAGATTATGGGATTCTTTTTCGAGCAATGATATTTTTTCTTCTTGAATTCATTTTTTTTTTTTTTTTTTTTTTTTTTTGAGATTTTTTTTTTTTATTCTTTAAGTGATTGTTATCAGCTCACAATAGCTTGCCTTCTAAATAACGAACTGCTGACTGCCAACAAATTCAGCTTATATACGGCTCCACTCCACTCCCACCAACCCCCTCACTTCCGGTCTGCACTCTTATAAAAAGAAATTCAATTTTGGGCGCCACTTTCTTCCCAACCCAAGGTGAAAAGTTTCATTTTTTTTTATCTTAAATTACAGTGATTTTGTTTCGTGCAGTTTGTTTCCCTTTTTAATATCAGTAGCTATTTGCGATTTCAAATCGCAATTCGTCACGAAGTTTAATTATCTGATCGAGAACGTCCGAGATTGAAGTTTCACTTGGTGTAGCCATGATGAAGCCGGAACGAGTTTTACAATTAGTACTAAATTACAAAATAGTAATTTTCGAAAAAGGATTATCTTGAAATTTTGCCCATGGAATATGGGTTGCATTTAAATATGGCGAGTGTAACATTATTGTACTTGACACCAGCTACTGAAGACATACTTGGTATTTACCCAAATTTTTCGCCACGGATAGGATTTGTCAGAAGTATGGGGAATCCAGTAATTATCAAAATCAATATTATGTAAAGGATTTTCATAACTGAGTATTTGACTACTAAGTCGGGGCTAGAACTTGCATAATATTCCATTGGCATTCTCGTTTCGGGGTGGCTTAAGCCTGCGGACAATAAACCCAGTCCTGTCCTTTTTAGGCCATGGTAATGGTGCCGCCAGGAGAGATAGCCCACTGGAATCAAGATAACATTTTTCGGTTTCTAGATCCAGGCGTAGATACATTTTGGCATTCGCTCATTCAAAAATCTTAAACTGAAAGCAGAGTACGGCGAATTATATTCACCTATTCTCGTTCAATAGGAGTGTGTGAGAGTTAAACTGTAGCAACTCTTTCTGTACTTACGTATAAAGAATTATAAAGAGTTCCACAAATCATTAGATTTGTTTAATTAATTACTTCGCTTAATTAGCAAAAATCAATAATCAAATTGTTTGTTTCTTAGTTAGACGGATATTAAATTATATGCAAGATTTCTAATCTGAGTGACTTATCGGAGTTTCGGCCGACTCACACATACCGTATGATTCCTTGAGACTCATATATATATATATATATATACGCTCCTACATTTTGGGCGCTTCCAACATCAGGCTTCCCTCACCATGCTGACCCTATCAGGTGATCACGCTCTGAATGAGTGTGTCATCACAAGTTGGCATAGAAGCTGGAAGGTTTAGTTTTGGGGGAAGGGTAACAAAACTGGTCATACCACTACATGGATCTATTTAACTAGGTTCACTTGCTGGCCGATCAATTCAAAAATAAACCTTGCATTCTCTCCTTGCGCAGCCTACTTACACCAAAATGTCTCTTTCGCTCTATGGCTTTGTCCTACTTAAAATGTTCCCCTTTCGAATGATTTGAAATTTTAAGCACATATTTCTGCTTCGTATGATTTAATGGAGGGGTTGGTAACAAAAAATTCCCAAGAAACTGAAAAATATATAATAAAATTGTGGGCCTCTGCTATTGTATAGGACCGCCGACTGTCTTCCGATCTTTTCAAGGTTCGAAAGCAAGCCGTCGGTTCCTCTAAGTTGGGGGTGGGCGTCCTTAGTGGGGTTTCTCTGTAGGTGGGTTGGGTTTACTAGAAAATGCTGACGGACTTACGGACCGTAGTGACCATGAGAGCTGGGTTAAGTAGATTCTAGTCCGGCCCCCACTCTCGCACACAAGCTTGCTGCAGTCACCCACCTTTTGCAGAATGTCACGAAAGGAAGCCTTTTTTTGTCGCATCTAATCTTTATCCTAAGCTGATGCTTAAAATAACAGATCAAATCCCGACAGGAAAAAACCTTCTTCTCGTGCAATCCCCTCAATCGCGTGACCCAAATCACAATTCGAGCCACGGCCAGCTCGGCGAAAAACACCCTTCGTTTTTCACCTGAATACGGAGGACCGACATTGTCAACGACGTAACCTACGTCGAGTGGAACCAACTGATCGGGTGCGATTCGAGCGGTGACCTCGTTCACGTAGCCCCAAAGCGGACGGACCTTTGGGCAGTGAAAGAAGGCGTGCTCAGCCGTTTCTTCTTCCCCACTACCACATCGGTCGCAAAAGGGCATTGCTGCCATGTTCGCTTTGTAGAGTACGCTTGCGAGCGGCAACGCATTTCGGGCCAGCCGCCAGGTCAGGGAAAACTCGGAGTTGTTGAGAAACCCAGAACCTGGCGCCCATTTCCATTGGGAGCGGACCTCTCCCAACGACAAGTCAAACCGTTTTACAAGCGGATCCGAACCGGTACCCTCCCTATCGCCCTATACAGTGCCTTTCGAGGCCATGAAATGTCACTGGACATAGGGAGCTTGCGGAGTGCGTCACGACATTCAGCGAAAAACTGTTTCTCCCTGGGACTTACGTCGGGCCTCGGCCCCAGGGGACTGTCGCAAGTCTGGGAAGACGGCCCAGACTGTCGGCAGCCACACAGCTAATCGTGCCCAAGAACGATTCGGGAAAGACAATCTCTCGGCGGCTCGGTGAGCCGCCAAGCTTGGCATTCCTAGAGCTCCATTACAAGGTCGCTGGGAACAAACCTCTCTGCGGACCATTGGCCGGCCCTTCTTCCACAGAAGTGAGAATAGGGACCGTTCTAGTGCCAATAACCGAGCCCGAGGGAGTGGAAGTACAGACAACCGGTAAAGGATCAGGGGGAAAATGTACGTGGTGCACACCTCCGCCCTGCCCTTTAAGGACAACCTCCTTCGAAGCCACACACGGACCAGCGCTTCTACCTTTGTCTGTACTTCCGACCAATTTTTCTCCAATTGAAGGCCTGGCCCGAACCAGACCCCGAGGATCTTGATCGGACCATCCTTCCAGCTGAAAGGCCCTGGTAGAGGAACGCCACCTCTCCAGGCTCCCAGCCGAAGCCCTTCGCTCTTTTAGCAATTGATATTTGCCCCAGTCAACAGCTCGTACCTTGTAAGCGCCTCTTTCACCGCAACTATGTCCTCGACCCTGGACACGAACACGGTGATGTCATCGGCGTACGCGGATACCTTGGCGCCAACGGGGCCAGGAACAACGATTCCGCGCAGGACCGGATTTGTCGACTCGTCTCTAAGCCTTCGGAGCAGGGGCTCCAAAGAGAAGACGAGACAAGGGGCAACCCTGTCGGACCGAACGCTCGATCGAGAAGGCTGACGAGCGCTTCCCATTCACCTGTACCACTGCCGTAGGGGATCGATAAAGGATGCTAATCCATCTGCGGAATTCCGGTTTGAATCCGACAGTCTCCAAAACAGTGGCCAAGAATCGGTGGTCTGCTCTGTCAAATGCCTTGGACTGATCTAAATTGATCAGCGCGGCTTTATCGTCGTCTTTTAAACCCTCTAGGATCGTGCGGATCAGATGCAAGTTGTCTAGGATCGATCTTCCCTTCACAGCGTAGTTCTGCTCCGGTTCGATCAGATCCCCAACGACAAGCTGCAAACGATTCGCTAGGACCCGGGCGAAAACTTTAACTCTGTGTTTAGCAGAGTTATGGGACTGTAATCGTCTAAACCATCCCAAACATTCCTGCCACCTTTCTTTAGCAATGTGATCACACCCTTGGTTACGGCGTCGGGGATCCCTCCCCGCTCGAACCAATTGTTGAACACATCCGTCAGAATAGGGACAAAAATGTGCGACATCCTCAAGTACACTTCATAGGGCAGACTATCCAGTCCCGGCGCTTTGTTGAGGCCGACCTGCTTCAACGCGTCACGGACTTCGCAATCCGTTACTGTCCCCTCACAGCTAGCCGCTTCCGCCTCCTCAAGGCGGGGGAAGTCGGCCAAATAGCTGTGGAACTCCTGCACCGGGAGGTTCGGCAACCGGGCAAAGCGTGCCTGAAAATGAGCTCGAAAGGCTTCACGAATCTCGCGAGTCGACCGAAGGCTGTGCCCATCCGGGGTACTGACACTACTGATATGTCGATCAGAAAACCTTCGCAACTCTTCCTGACGCATCTCTGCACCCAGTTTCACGGCTTCGTTGGACACTCTTTTTAGCCTAGATCTAACTATGAATCCTTGATAACGCTCGCTATTCAAGCGCTCAAGGCCCCGTCTAGCTAGGTCTACGGCTAGGGGATCCCCCCCCATCCACCGCCCGGGAAACACTTTCTCTAAGGGACTTCTCCTTCGCTGCCCTATCTGAGGCGAGCCGTTGGCAATACTTGATGGAGAAGTCCTTAATTCTACACTTAAGGGTACCCCACCACTTATTCCCGATAACCGCCCCCACTAACGCCCGCTGAAGAAGTAATTCCAGCCGCTCACGGAAGTCCCGTACCCCCAGTAAGGAGGTATTGAACTTCCAGTAGGCGGCCAGACTAGGCCTATCGCTTAATTGAAGAGTGACAGTAAGCAATTTATGGTCACTCTTCATATAATCGTGGAACACGGGGCACCTAACAAAGTCAATGTCAGCTCTTCTCACTAACACCCTGTCCAGATAGGATCTATCTGAGGCAGGGGACGAACTACGAGCCCATGTCCACATCTCCACCCTGGGGTGATCCAGACGAAACCTGTCGACCAGATCGAAGTCGGCCATTAGGTCGATCAGGCTGCTTTCACGCCTCCCCGGCCCATCTTGGGATCAAGGATCGCGTTCCAATCACCCATTAGAACTAACCGTCCCGGACACGTTATATACGGTCCCAACTGCTGAAAAAAGGCTTTCCTCTCGGCGCTGCAATTGGGCGCATAAACCACGACCACCCGGAACTTGTGGCCTCTCACCGCAACATCGGCCACGATCAGTCGGCCACCTGCACCAGCAAAAACAATGTCAGTCACCGCATCCAGGCTGCGTTTTACCAGCAGCGACACACCCCTGCTACTCGGACCACCATATGCCGAATAAATCTCAAAGAGGTCCTTCGGCACATAGTCGTCCAAGTCCGATTCGAAGTGTGTCTCCAAGAGCGCGGCAACATCCACACCGAGGTGGTTGAATTCGGCAACCGCAAAATTAGCGCGTGTTGAGTCCTTCAACCCCCTCCCGTTCAAACTGGCTAGAACAAGAGTCATCTTACCTTTTCTGGTCTCTACTCAGTGTCCACTACGGACCGGAAGTCGTTTGACGTCAACTCGCCGATCGCATGACCTAGGCTGCCTTTCCCAAGTTCCAATGATACTCGGTTGGTCCGGGTGATGCCTCCGACGTGTAGGGGATACAACAATTTTAAGGCCCTGTATAAAGAAGGATGCACATTAATGGGACCCTTCCCTGGCAAGCTGCCTTCATTTTTTCTAAAGTAGGGTGCTCCTTCTCCGCCATCCTTATATCCGCTCTCACCATTGACCACACACCCGTGGCGCGGCCCTTCGCCTCCCGGATAAAGGTGGTCACCATAGGAGCACCCTTAAAATTATCTGGTCTATCGACTCCTTTGCCCTGTACTCTAAGTCCTCCAGGGGACGAAGAGATCGTCTCTGGACATGCGTCAGATCTTTCTGCGGCGACGCATGCCAGACCTCACAACAACTTTGTCCCTCCAAAAATAACAAGTTCTTACTTTTTCTCCTTCTGGAGAGGATGGAGAGTCTGTGCCCCCTGGAGGCTTGCTTCTTCGTTGTAGGAGGAGTGGGCGATTCAGCGCCAAAAACAAACACTCCTGGTTTTAACTCTGATTTTTTTTCCTCATCTACAGGAGTGGAGGGAGTTACAGGAGTGAGAGGAGTGGGGGGTGTTTGTGTATCAGGGTCTGGAGATTGGGTTTTGGGGGTTGGGCAGATTTTGGTAGAATCTGTGGTGTCTGTTTTTTTTTTTTTTTTGCTTTTTCATGTGGGGGAATGGGTTGGGACTCCTCAGTTTTCTTTTTCTTCTCTGCTGCACTTTCCCATCCGACTCTTCTCTTTAGCGAGGAGGAGGTGTCCATATTTTCTGGGTTCTTTTTCTCTCCTATTTTGGAGAGGATCATTACAGCTCCTGGAATCTTTATGGTTGCCGCTCCTGGAATTTGACAGATCCTCCAGGAATCTTGGCAGGAGAGTCAGAAGTGGCAACGGTAGTGGTGTGGGAAGTTTTCCTACCCTTTCTCACTACCGCTGACCACCCCTCCCCTGCCGTTGTTGTTGTTGTTTTGGCTGCCACTGATGTTGCTACTGGTGCTGCTGGTGTAGTCATTGTGGCGGTCTTGTGTTGGATCTGGATCCTTGGAGCCTGTATCCTTTCCGGGCAGTTCTTGGCCTGGTGCCCCGGCTTCTTGCAGACCCAGCAGTGAGGCTTACGTCCTTCGACCACAACCGTAATTTTGTGATCGAGAAACAGGATCTCATCTGGGATTGCCTCGAATCCCGCTCTGGTTAGTTTCATCGTAAACACGTGGTCGGGAAGCTGGATACCCGTTTTTCCGTACAGGGGTTTGGAGGACTCCAACTCCCCGTACGTGCTTAGATAGGCTCCCACGTGTTTTGGCGACAGGGTCAGGGGGATCCCAAACACGTTTACTCTCGTTCGCCGGCAACCCAGATATTCCGGCTGCAGGTTTTTATGGACCAGGTCTTCTGTTGCTCGCCTCACTGCATCCTCGTCTGTTGGCAGCAGCACATCCCATGTTGCAAAGCTCCGCTGATAGATGCACTTTGCCGGGGTGTTGGTAGCTATAAGTGCATCTATCAGCTCTTCTTTTCTTATTCCCATCAACCTTTTGGTTGATGCGTTCGTTACTACGAAGGATAACGTTCTTCTTTTTACTCCTTCGCAGAAATCCGGGATCGGGAGCAGGCGGTTTCCCTTGATGTAATTTGAAAAGTCCTCCTGCTTTCCCGGAGATTCCGTCACTGGTCTGGGTCTCCATGCTGCTGCTTCCGCCGTTTTCGTTGCGACCGGGATTTTTTTTGCTGGACTTGAAGGGCCCTCTTTTGGTGGAGAATCAGAGAGGAGGTGGGGCCATTCGTCTCCATTCAACGAGAATGAAAACGATATAGGCCCCTCCTCGCCCTTCTTAAATTGTGCTGTGCTTTCTGCCCGGAAAGGTTGCGGATCTGGGTCCTTTGCTTCAGGGGTGGGGCCGGCCGCTACCCGGTCTGGGTCCGCAACAGCTGCCACCCCTGTCAACACCATCTCGGTCGTTTCGTTCCTCGCCTCAGGATCCAATAAATTTTCCAGCTGGCCGGGGATGGCCCCTTCTGGGCCGGACGTCACCTCCTCACCTGCTCAGCCGAATTGACGATCGCCTCTCCTGGGCCGGACGTCGCTTCCTCAAAGATACTGGCTTCTCCTGGGCCCGACGCCGTGGGGTCGCTGTTTGTCACCCCAGGGGAGAGCGTGGCCTCAGTCACTCCTGGACTAGCCATCATCTCTCCCCGACACTCTACCGTGCCCGGCTCAACGATCCTGAGGGCTTCAGGATCCACTGAGCTGTCCGACTTTGAGTCGGACATCCCCTCAACAGGGGCCAACTAGTACCTCCCCTTCTTTTTGTTTTAAAAGAAGGGTACTCCTCTAAACAGAGGAAAAATGACAAGACGCGATCAGAGCTCCGATACAGCCACCAACATTAGAGGCTAAAAGACGTTTGACTTTTTATTCTAATCCCGCGCATCTGATTGGTTGGTGCTAACAACTAATCAAATGCGCGGCAACTTTCTATTTAAACGGAATACGTGAACAGTAACATTTTTCTTAGAACGGATTACAAAAAATTATTTTGTATGTTTGGTGGTCCAAGGGCTACCTCTTTTTAACCATGGCCAATTGGCTGTTCTCTCTGCTTTCTTATGTTCTGAATTGATTTTCTTTTTTTTTTTTTTTTTTTTTTTTTTTTTTTTTTAAAACCACTCAACCCAATGTCAGACAAGGCTTTACATAGCGATTTTGCCACAAACTCCCTTGAGCCAACTTCTATTGGTAAACATTTTGCCTTCCATCCCATATTTCTGCACATCTCTACCAATTCGTCATATTTTAATTTCTTCATCTCATGTTTTCTTCCGCATGCTCCTCTCAGGGAACTGTTAATTCCCACATTATTTTCTTTATTCTATTTGAAAATATCACTGTCTGGCCGCAATGTTTTTTGGACGACGTGGATCGGGAATCTTAATCTTGCCCCTAAATCGGCCCTTAATTCCCAGTCTGCTGTTAGTGATAAATCGTTTGGTTTGAGCTTTTTCTTTTGTGTAGCTTTTGCCCCAGCCATTCACTAACTCTATCGAGCCCCTGCCATCATTTGGTTTGTTTGTACGGATGGCTGTATCATCTACGTCGCTATATCTTTGAGGATTTGATCGTGGCGCCATCTGTAACGTCCGTCTGCCAACGCCGTTTGGCAGCTACTTAGTATGTTTTTTAAAGATCCTATTTGTCCACATAATTGACACTGGGGTCTTCTGGGTTTTTTTTCCATAAATAGGTTCGCAGGACTGGGGAGAGTCATAACGAACCGAATTAAGAATTTTATGGCAACGTTGTTACTCCATACGTCGGACCATGTGATTCTACGATTTACAATTGATTCCCTTCTAGTCCATGCACGTTGCTGTCTTAGCCCAACCATTTTCTCCATCCTTTTCTTTTCTTCGCCTCTCCGTATTTCTCCTTGTAGAAGATGGTGCCTCTTTTCCAACCACCCTGTCCACCCTGATGGAAGGGAAAAACCCAAGCCCGCACGGCCAGTTGCTACGACTCCTAATATTATCTTTTCCCGTAGTCTCTCTTCTGCAATTTTGATATATACTAGCAGAAGTACCCGGTGCATGACCGGAGTAAAATGATTTTAAGAACACCAGTGATTGAGAGGAAAATAATTTCGCAAATTCTCATTAAATTAAGAGAAAAGTCGAAGAATTCCTAAATCGTGACGAAAGGAAAAGGAAGTTAGTTTCTTCGATTCTCGCTGGATGCCCCACAGTTGCTAACTTTAAGGGAGCGATTAGAGTAAATTGCGAACGTGTTAGCTAAATGGTGTACCATAGTGACGTAATAGTTATTTTTTTTATTTTCGTTCTGTCCCTTACTTGTGATCTTGTCTCTGAAGATTTTTCACAAGCTTCTCTTTGACGTCCACACCCGGGATTGAACCAGGGACCTTTTAGATGGCAAACTCGCTTTTGTGTGTTTTCACCCGCCTCCTTCCGTCTGCTAATTGTCTTTCTCTTTTCTCTTTCCCCCAGACGCTCTGTCACTGAAGAGAAAGAGGCCCCCTCCGATCAATCGGCTGGTCACGTCAAGCCCTAGCACCTATATGATTTTCCCAACCCTATTGCCTTTATGGCAAGTCCCAACCCCTTTTTTATCATATGAGTGCTAGAAACCGGTGGCTGCGGGTCTACATGTCCCGGGAATGACGTTAAAATCTATCTGATGGTGAGGTTCCAGTTCTGGAGGTTTGGGGAATGTGGAACACCCCTTCATCACCATTGCTCCCTGGTCCACTCTGACCCGGAGTGGTAGTACCTGTTAGGGCCCATCTATGGGTTAAATAGAAAAATGTATTTAGAAAAAAATTGTATTATCCATTAAGAATTGATTTATTTCAAAACTTTATCGGCATTAAATGACCCACTGAGGTTGATATGCCGTAAAACAAACAAACAAACAAAACTGAAGAGAAACACTGGCAGGACGTCCTCCCGTGTGAGGATGCCGACGGTTTGGCCAAGTCTGTCTCTACCTAATTCTTTAGTAACGGTATCCGTCCTGGTGATGCCATCGACATCATGTGGTAACTTAATTTTAATTGCCCTGTATAACGAAGGATGTATAAAAACAGGGCCCTTCCTTTACATTTTGTTTTTAGTATGTCGAGCATAGGATGCACCCTGTTTACCAGTATTACACCCGGAAAGGCCCTCTCGGCCGCTACAATTGTGCTCCATACGCCAATTGTGCGGTTTTGGGGCTCCCAGAGGTGCATCCCTAAAGTTTAGAGGGTTGTTTACCATTTTCTCATCCACGGAGTCTAGTTTCCAGAGTGAAGCCCAGACTCTTTTTTTGCTGTAGCCCGATTTATCGATCGGGCTCCACTCTGCAAATGTTTTTTTTTTATAAAACAGGTCTCGTTTCCTATCCCGTGGATGGGCCTGTCCTTCAGGTGTTTTAGATGGCGAAGAGGATGGAGTTTTTCTTGGTATATTTTCCTCATGTTGAGGGAGTGGTTTCAAGGTCTGGTGTATGCGCATCACAGGGCTGGGATGAAGGTGTAAGGGGTTGGATGGTTTTAGTATTTTTTCTATTGTGTGTGTGTGTATAGTGGGCTCTGCCACTGTGGTCTTGGTTTTGTTTTCTTTTTTCGGCTGACCGCTATTTTGTGATCAGCCTTCTCCCCCTCTGCCTCGAGACGTCGATTTACCCCAGCAAAGTTGGTCTCCATTAAGTCTAATGAAATGACCACTTGTGTAGCCGATAAAGCCATTTTGCTGGGGATTGTTTTCATTGGTGTGGCATTGGAGGAAGGGTCTTCAGTATTTTAGACAGAGTTAAAAGTGGCTGAGGCGTAGGAGATTTTTCTCCCTTTCCATGTCACCTCAGACCTCCCGCCTCCGGTGCCTGATCTGCACTCACAGTCGCAGACTCCTCCATTTGGTATTTGGATTGGTTTTCTGCTGCTGCTTCCATTGGTTCAGCACTTTGGGGGGGGGGAGTCCTTGGACACGTGTCCCTTTTTGCCGGCAATTCCAGCAGTGAGGCCTGCGACCCTCCACCACAACCGTTATTTGTTTTCTGAAGGCGATGCTGTCAGATGTTGTCAAAGCCTTCCCTCTTTAAGCTCATTAGAAAGGCGAAGTTTCCCACCCATACTTCTTTCTGAAGTGGTACTCATTGCTACTACGTACCCATAGTTGCTGAGTATCGCCATTAGATACTCAGTTGATATTAGTGCGGGTGACTCGAGTTCGCCTTTTCCCTTTATATTCAGGTTGCATCTTGCAACCTTTTGTGGTGGGATTTTTGTCGAGCACCTCACTGCTTCGGCCTCGCTTGGGAGTCGGACATCCCACGTGGCAAAAGACCTTTTTGTTGACGTGTTGGGCCTGGATCTTATTTGCCAGCAGGATGTCCAAAATTCTTTCCCCTTTGAGGCCGAGGAGTTTCCTGGAGGCCGGCCGCCTCTGTGGTAATATGACAGGATCCTCGGCTCCAGATCTTCGGCTGCCTGTAGAAGTGATTTGATGGTGTTTCCTTCCATCAGGTCTTTATATTTGTTGGCCCTGTGTAGCTCTGGATCCTGCAAGTTGTCTTCCTGAGGCGGTCTCCAGTTGGTTTTTCTTGCCGATTCAGGGGATTTTGCTGGTGCCTGGGGAGGGGCAGTAGCTGTCGAAGGATTTCTGGAAGTAGTGGCCAATCAGCGAGGTTCCTTGACGTTCCGGTCACTGCTGATTCAGGAAGAATTGTCTTCCTTTTTCCATTCCCGTTCCCTTCGAGAGACCTGTCCCCTCTGGTCTAATGGACTGGCACTGGTACCCGTTTTTTTTTTTTTTTTTTTTTTGAGTGGGTGCGGCCTCTGTCCGGGATGGGCCAGCATCACAATCCCCCTCTGCAAGAACTGCTTCAGTTGTCTGGGGTTTCGAGGTGGGTTTTTACCTACGCCCGGTATGACAGGTGTGAAAGAGAGAAAGACTGCCACTAGGCTGAGGGAAGTTAAATGTTTTCTGACCTGCAAAATGGTGGAAAAAGAATAAGTCCTGAACCAGCCCTTTTACAGGTCTCTTGGTAGATGGACGGCCTTTAAACTAAAAATCAAAATGACATAGAGGATATAAAGACAAGAGCTGATCAAACTCTGATACTCCCACCAATTAAGTAGGTTGTTCGCCTTACTCCAAGGGTGCCCGCAATGCTGGTAAATGTTTAATATTTGTAGCTCACTCAGAGCAGCAGCGCAAATATCCTGCGCCATCTCATTCCCCTTTTTCATGGCCTTAAACCCTTATTGTGGCACTCTCGTCAGCTCTGCTCCGACCTTACCAGCGTTACGTCAATGGTCAGCTCATACTCTTTGGTAGTTGCGAGAGAGTGTAGAGCCTCCTGTAAGCAATCCCTAGACATATGGTTAGGACCGAAGCACTTATAACAAACAATTTTGTTCTTTCGGGTCCCAGCTGGCACGAGGGCAGGTTTAGCGGCAGCAATGATCTCTTCGGGATGCTCTGTGTCGATCATAATGGCCCGTACCCGGTCCACGAGTTCACCCATTGTCACATTATCCCCGCACGATGACGTTCGCACCAACCGTCGTACGTGCTGCAGCAGTCCAGCAAAAAATGCGCAGACCATTCGTCGGTCCCCGAAAAGCTGATCCAGTTGTTGCAAATCCGCCATTTATTTGTTTACCGTCTCCTCGGGCCGAAGTCGCCGCGCTACGAATTGATCGTACGCACTGAACGAATCGGGGCGTAGGCAGCTATAAGAGCCTGCTTTATGCGCTGCAAATTGGTCTTCTCCTCCTTGTTCAACTGTTGGTACACAGCGAGGGCACCACCACGCAGGCGCAACGGTAGTATTACCTCGACATCCGTTCTCCCGCAAAGGTCGTAAATCATGTCGACGTGCTGAACGACGGGTTCGTCAGAAGAACCACCAAACTCCTGAATCAACCAGTAGTCGAACATTCTTTCCATGATAAATTTCGATTTTAGCCGAAATAGCTTGAAGATTTTTCACACGCTTCTCTTCCACACCCGGGATTGAACCAGGGACCTTTTTAGATGTCAAACTCGCTTTTGTGTGTTTTCACCCTCCGTCTTCTCTTTTCTCTTTCCTCCCAGACGCTCTGTCACTGAAGAGAAATACGATTTCGTCGTTCAGGCAAAAATGGGTCGCTTTTATTGCCAAACTGACTACCCATAATGCATTGCAACTTTTATAAAAGTCTATTCTGCCCTCTCCAACTTCTTGATACTTCAAATTTCTTATTCAGAGTGGGTACAGTGGCGTACCGCTCCAAATACATTACTTCTCCTTTTACCATGGCTCATTTTGCAGGCCAGGCATTGAGGATGCTTTGGGTCAGGTAAATTTCGACCTTTCACTACAGCCTCATCCTACACATTAACAGGTTTGAAAACATCCTACGCATGGCGAGCGGTTTGTATAAAGAATAAGGGCGTCTCATTATAGTGTAATTGTTAGCTAGTCCCGCAAATGCATTACTACTGAATAGCGAGGTTGATCCTCAGATGCCTTATACTTGCAACTATTACATCTTAACCCGTTCGCTAAGGGTAAGTAAATACTTACATTTGAATTATCTTTAAAAGAAATTTACCCTAAGCTCGTTAGTGGTTTGAACCATTTTGTGTTGGTTCAATATTATTTTGTTACCCCATACAAATGTAACAAAAAGAATTAAACATTTTTTTTCGTCATTAATTTCTTTTTTTTGAGGTGGGGTACATTTATAATATTACTTCAAATAAAGGTACCCATTGGCCTGAAAGATTTCATGATTTTTTTTTCTTCTTAGTTACCATAAAATTAAGCTTTTTTTCTTACAATTACTACTGAATTAAAAAAAAAAACTATTTCAGTTTGTGTAATTTAAGAAAAAAATGAAACTCTTCTTTCCTTTGGCTGGGAAGAAAGTGGCGCCCAAAATTGAATTTCTTTTTATAAGAGTGCAGACAGGAAGTGAGGGGGTTGGTGGGAGTGGAATAGAGCTATATATAAACTGGATTTTTTGGCGGTCAGCAGTTCGTTATTGAGAAGGCAAGCGTTTGTGAGCTGATCTGATAACAAGCTATTTCGGCGATGGATAAACTGGCGAAGGGAATGATCAAGCCATTTAATGGCGAGGGGAATTTGGTGGCATGGCTGAAGACGCTGAAGTTGGTGGCCGGACTCCTGAAGATCTGACTTGGTCGCTCGCCCTCTTCATGGAGATGAGTAAAATAGAGCAGCAGGATGAAGGGATGATTGAAAAGAGGCTGAGAGGCATTCACAGAAGGGCCCTTTGAGGCGTATGAGAAACTTCAAAAGTTTAAGTGGACCGGGGAGTCGGTGGACGTGTATGCCAACAGCATCAGGAGGCTGCCGGGACTAGCCGGGTATGTGGGACGAGGGCTGGACCAAACAGCAAATATTGCCTTCGTGACTGGTTTCCCGGATAAAATATCAACGAGTCTGCAACAATTGCCCGGCAGAAAAACGATGGAGATCGCGGATATTATACCGACCGCGAGGGTGTTGACGAGAACACGAGGTCAGGATTCCGGGACGATGGGAGCGGTTGCATGTACGAAAGAACCGACTGAAAAATACGCAATGGGGTCATCATCCGCTATTCGGTGCTACAGATGTCAGGGGCCACACCGACTCAGATTGTAGAGTACCACCAAGAGGTAGAACCATGTGCTACAGGTGCGAGAAGTTTGGGCATATTTCCAGATACTGCCACCTGAATCAGGGAAACGATCAAGGGGAAGCTTTTGCGCCAGCGGCTGTCCCTTCAACGGAGTGAGGGCGCGGTATGGGTCTCTCCCAATTATAGAGGTGTTTGTGGCTGGCATGAAGGCAACGGCTCTCATTGATACCGGCTACCACCACTTTGCTCAGTCCCGAGCTTACTCGTGGATGTGGTGGAGGTCGGACCACAATAAGAGCAGTGGACGGAACTAAAGTGGAATGTAGAGGAACCAGTCAGATAGAATTAGGTGGAGAAAGATTGACAACAAAGGCAGTCATCATGGAACGTCTAATCAATGATATAGACATTATCATTGGGATGGATGTTATTTGCAGACTGGGAGGGTTGACTGTAAAATATGGTGACGTCAAGTTCGGAGAGACATACTGTGCTGTAGCTACCGAAGAAAAGAATTGCTGCGAAATTGAGGACAAGGGTTTTAAAGCAGAGTTTGACGGCAAAAAATGGACTGTTGAATGGCGGTGGAAAGGAGAACCTCCACTGTTAGAAAATAAAGTGGAATATTACAAAACCCCCTTAGAGGAGCGAGAAAAAGTGGAGAATGAGAAAGAGGTGGAAAGGTGGATTGCAGAGGGAATTCTCCTACCATGGAGAGGTGAAGTAAAAGAAGTGTTACCTTTGATGGCGGTGGTCCAGGCAACTAAACGGAAAGTCAGACCAGTATTAGACTTTCGCGAGCTAAACAAATATGTCAAGAGCTATACTGGAAGCGACATCATCGATGTGTGTGATGAAAAAAATGAGAAAATGGAGACAGTTGGCGGGAGGAACTGTGATAGTAGACCTGAAGTCGGCCTACTTACAATTATATGTTGCAAAAAGGCCATGGCGATACCAACTAGTGTGCTATAAAGGCAAAATTTACTGCCTGACTCGGTTGGGTTTTGGACTCAATGTTGCACCAAAAATTATGGCAGCAGTTCTAAAAACTGTGCTGATGAAGGGTGATAAGACGAGAGGAGCCACTGATTCTTATATCGACGATATACTCATAGATGTGACAAAAATATCGACAAAGGAAGTAGTCGATCATCTGAAGGAATTTGGACTAACAACAAAACCACCAGAACCCTTGGAAAGTGGGCAGCGTTGGGCCTTAAATTGAAGGAGGGAAAAAAGGGGAATTGGTATTTGGAAGAGGGAATGCGATCCCACTGATAACAGCAGATATGAGTGGGCGGGAGTTGTTTTCGATCAGTCGAAAACTGTTGGGACACTATCCCATTGCTGGATAGCTACATGCCGGTCGTAGCCATGTAAAGAGAAGAGCGAATGGGATAAATTGGGATGATAGTTGAAGGAACTGTCTCTGTGATACAAGAGATACTGGCTGAAGTAAAAAGAAATGACCCCGTGACAGGGACTTGGCACATCCCTAAAACAAAAACAGGAGTCGTGTGATGCGAACAGTATCGCCATAGGCACAGTCGTGGAGATCAATGGTTTGGTGGCGGAAGATGCAGCATGGCTGAGGAAAAAAGATGATTTTAACCAAATTAATGTAACTGAGGGATTGAATTTGGCTTTAAAGAGGGGGATTAATAGAGATGGAAGTGAGAACCGATTCAGCCACAGTAGTGAGCTGGATAAACTTTGCAGTGGAGGAGAGCGGAAGAATACGGACGAAGGGTGCTGGAGAAATGATAATAATGCGGAGATTAGGAATACTGCGACAATTGATAGATGAATTCGAATTACAAATAAAAGCAGTGTTTGTGCCTTCGGAGAAAAACAAGGTGGATGCGCTAACACGAGTAAATAAAAACTGGTTGATCAAGGAGGAGAACGAGTTTCCAACATGCTGGCTAGGGATTAACAAATTGGAGGAGTTGCATGGCATGCACCATATGGGAGTAAATAGGACTCTGTATTTAGTGCGAAAGGTCGACCCGCTTATTAAAAGGGAGGAAGTCCGGAGGGTAGTTAGGAATGCACCAGATGCCAATCAATTGACCGTGCCCCAACCGTACATGATCCTGACGAAATTGGGGTTCCAATAAATTGGACAAGGTTAGCCATTGATATAATCCATTATCGCGGGCGTGCATATTTGTCAATGATGGACTGTGGACCAGGGCGACTAGCGATATGGAGGGAGTTGCATGCGGAATCGGCGGCCGTTGTTACAGAAGAACTGGAAAATGTGTTTTTTGAACGAGGTCCAGTAGTGGAAGTGATAATGGACAATGATAGTCTTCCACTCAGATATCCTCCAGGCACTTTTCGAAAAATGGAACATTCGAAGGTACTATAGAGACCAGAGGGCAATGGAATAGTGGAACGAAACCACAGAACCGTGAAAGCAATAGCCGAAAGGGGAGGAATAACACCGATAGAGGCCACATTCTGGTACAATATGGCCCCAAGGTCTGTCAGAGAGAGGAAACTGTACCCCAACGGTCAATTTTTTTGTACGAGTGGAGACGCATAAAAAATAAACTCCCAGATGTTGACGAAGGACCACCCAGAATCTAAGTAAGTGAAGAGGTTTGGGTGAAACCACCAAACGTCCGGTGCACAACGCAGTGGGTGAGAGGGGAGCCAGTCACCAAACAACTTGATTGTAAACGGAACACCACGGCATATCTTAGACTTAAGGCGAGTACTACCTGCGAACGATGAGGATATGGAAAATGAACATCAGAGCGAGACGAATGAACCCCAACCGACGCAAAGACTGCAAAGAGGGCGTAATGCACCAGTTTGGACGCGAGACTACGTTATGTGAAATGATCTTAAGATCATGGGGGCGTGTCATTTAAGACAAAAATGAAACTCTTCTTACCTTTGTATGGGAAGAAAGTGGCGCCCAAAATTGAATTTCTTTTTATAAGAGTGCAGACAGGAAGTGAGGAGGTTGGTGGGAGTGGAATAGAACTATATATAAGCTGAATTTTTTGGCGGTCAGCAGTTCGTTATTGAGAAGGCAAGCGTTTGTGACCTAATCTGATAAGTTTGAATATGGAATTTAAACATCGTGTGTCTTAAGACATTTTTTTTACTTATAAAGAATTGTGGCAAGTCCCGCAAATCGACCAACTTAATTATTAAATAATATCCTTTCACCAGTAAAAATAAAAATAAATTTGTACCTTTCCTCGTTATAAACATGTTGAATTGTATTTGAGCTTTTATTTCACCGCCCTGTCGGCTTGGGCGTTAGAATGCACCCACTACACCTCTGCAGAGGAGTAATACTCCCCCAATGGGGCCACCTTAAGGATAGAACCCAGGTGGATGAGCAGTCCATGACTTGCAATATTCCACTTTAGGCTTTTCTTTGGCTAGACGGGCGGTCGGAGAGCCCCTCCCCGATCAATCGGCTGGCCACGTCAAGCCCTAGCACCTATAAGATTGCCCCAACCCTATTGCCCTTATGGCAACCCCCAATCCTTATCATATGAGTGCTAGAAGGCGATGGCTGAGGGTCTACATGTCCTGGAAATGACGTTAAACTCTCTGATGGTGAGGTTCTAGTTCTGGAGGTTTTGGGAATGTGGAGCACCCCTTCATTACCATTGCTCCCTGGTCCACTCTCACCCGGAGTGGTAGTACCTGTCAGGATCCCATCTATGGGTTGAATAGAAAAAATGAGTTTATAAACAAAATTGTGCATTAATAATGAATTTATTTCACAACTTTGTCGGCATTAAATTTCCCACCGAGGTTGATATGCCACAAAACAAACCAAACTAAAGAAATAAAAAGAACCTATCGACCGGGGCGTTAGAATGCACCGACTGCACTTTTACAGAGGGGTAAGACTCCCCCAATGGGGCTACCTGTTGGCCGTGTGTGGTGACCCATGATGCTTAAGGACCTGCAACACTCCACTTAGAACCTTACTTAGGCTAGACGGGCGGTCGGAGAGGCTCCCTCCGATCAATCGGCTGGTCACGTCAATTCCTAGCACCTATATGATTTTCTCAACCCTATTGCCCCAAACCCTCTTTATCATATGGGTGCTAGAAGGCGGTGGTTGTGGGTCTACATGTCCTGGGAATGACGTTAAACTCTATCTGATGGCGAGGTTCCAGTTTTGGAGGTTTGGGGAATGTGGAGCACCCCTTCATCACCATTGCTCCCTGGTCCACTCTAACCCGGAGTGGTAGTACCTGTTAGGGTCCCATCTATGGGTTGAATAGAAAAACATGAGTTTATAAACAAAATTGTATTATCCATTAAGAATTGATTTATTTCAAAACATTAAAACAAAGATGATGAGATTAATTGAATTGCCAAAGCTTCTAGTGCCTTCGGGAAGCTTCGCCACTGACTTTGGAATGAACGGGGCATTAGGCTTGCAACTAAGATACAGGTATACAGAGCTGTTGTTCTTACCACTCTTTTGTACGGCTCGGAGTCATGGACACTCTATCGAAAACAGATTCGGCAGTTAGACGTTTTCCAGGTTGCCTACGAGCAATCTGTGGATTCACCCTCGAAGACAGAATGTCTAATGCTGACCTTTTCATCATATGTAACATTGACGGAATGGAGAGCTTCCTCATAAAATCACAATTGCGCTGGGCTGGTCATGTTTTGCGAATGCATGATGACAAAATACCAAAGATTCTCATGTATAGTCAGCTTGACGGTGGTCAAAGAAACGTGGGTCGACCATTGATCAGGTTTAAGGACAAGCTGAAAAGTAACCTTTCAGCTGCAAATATAGATTACGCTACTTTTGAGCACAGCACTCGATCGTAAAACGTGGAGGACTTTGTGTTACAATGGTATCAAGAATTTTGCAGCATCGGAGATCACCAAGCTGCGTCAGGTTAGAGAAAGGACTAGAGTATTGGCTAGTGTCCCAGCAATACATTCTAATAATGCACACTTTTGTTCGATCTGTGGACTTCTTTGCAAATCATTGGCAGGGCTGAAATGTCACCTGCGATTAACACACAAGGTTAGATGAAAGAAGTTGTCGGAACCTCATACGTCGAAATCGACGGGAGAGTCCATCATATTGCTATTAGATAGTGGAAGTAGAGTAATGCCAGTCGAATTTCAACTCGCATGCCAAACCTTTTTTTTTTTTTTTTTTTTTTTTTTACACAAATGAACAACTGTTGGATATTGTACAAACTGAAATAGGGTTAGATTAAACAAAGCAAAGAAAAGAAGACGACACAAATGACAAAGGGGTTAAGATGCTGGAAATAGATTTGATCGTTGTTAAAATGCGAACAAAGGAGGTGCGTAGGCGTTTTGAGATATATACAAAAGACAGTCAGCGGTCAGTAGTGAACAGACCCCAGAGATACGGAGAACCGACGCTAAGAGCGGTGAGACGCCACCAGCCACCCCTATATATCAACATCCCCAGATCCCAATAGTAATAGTAGTTCCCATTTTCAACGCTCGCAACTCACACGCACCACGAGGGAATAAAAAGAAATAAAAAGTTCACTCTCCTAGATACAGATGCCTTGTGATGTCATTAAGCGACCACTACATATATCGTCTAGGGTTAGAGACGACATCCGCAGTATATACCCGCTACGCAGCGTGAGCTTGAAGAAGCCGCTATATAACATCTTATTATAATGGAGATTGTGGGTTTGTCAGTCTGTAACCGAAACTATATTACTATACAAGTCACAATTCCTTTAGTTATTTACATCATATTCTCCATGATTTTATTTTTATTTAAACCTCAATTATTAATAAAATTGTTTTACATTACTTACACTGTTGACCATATCTACATACTAATAACATGCAATTGTATTTATATATACAACAAAATAGAGGTTTACAGTATGAATGGGAAGACTAATTTGCATATTGATCTTAAAAAATTGATTTTAATAAATATATGCTTAGTATTATTGATTTCTAATTGTTTGGGTTTATCTTATTGAATATGAGCAAAAATCTCTTAAATCTTAAAAGAAATCCCTTAACAAGAAATCCCTTAACAAGAAATAACTGTAATATTATTCTTTACTTCCTATTTTAACTAAACAGTTTAATTAGGAAAATTTACCAATGCAAGACGGGAGTAACGGAAAATGAGGGAAGAGTTAGTTTCAAAGTTGTTCTATTTTTCAATCATACCCCCTCTGTTCAAAATCTTTTTATCTACATTCTTATTCAGTTTCATTAGCCTTTCTAATTTAATATCAAATTTTATAATAAAATATAACTAAAATACTTGCACCCGGAGGGTGCATATATTTGCTAGTATATATAATTTGATGCCAGTATATAACATGTACGATTTAGTGCCGGTAAAGGCGTTATGCAACACAACGCCAAACCCCTTAAAATCTCGATTCAGTTTCCTTTTCTGTTATGCATCACTTGAATTATGACTTTTTACTGACGTCTTTTAAAGACGCTCATCTTAGATATCGAGTAACACCTCAATTTGAGATATCTAGTGAAAATCGAACAAAAGATCTGTCAAATCTTTTCCTGTGTCAACCAATTTTCTTTTTGGAAGACGGCATGTCACTTAAGCGTCTATTCGAATTACACAAGAGACTTTTTAAACATGTCGACAATGTACTGTGAATCAAAGAGATTGTTTTTTAAACTAGCGAATTGTTTGTATTTAGCGAAAAGTAAACAGTTATATAATTAAAGGGCTTGGATTTAATTACGGGTTGCAAAACAATTAATTTTCGTAAAAGTAAATCCTGGTTGAAAACCTATTTTGGGAAAATATTGATAGGAAAAATCTGGATGGGATGCATTTTGATTGTTCATGAATTGGTAGTTTGAATTCTAGCCAGGAAATTCTGATGTTAAATATTTTGGTGGAAATAAACAATATACAGGCATAAGTAGGTGAATTATGTAAGAAAAATAATCAGGGGATTAACGATAATCCTAAAAGATGGGACCCGGGGATTCTAAAGAGGAAACATCTTATTGTTTTAACGGCATATCAACCCGTTTGGCGTTATGTCATGCCTAACAGGAACTAATACATATCGTGTATTTATATTTATACTTTTTAGTAATTGGTTTTTAAAATGTGTTAGCATTATTGAGGATCATGTTGTATGCCGCCCTGTCGGCTGGGGCGTTAGAATGCACCGACTGCACCTCTGCAGAGTGGTAAGACTCCACCAATGATGCCACCTGTTGGCCGTGGGTGGCGACCCGTGATGCTTAAGGATAGAACCCAGGTGGGTGAGCAGTCTATGACTTGCAATACTCCACTTTGGCTCTATCTTGGGCTAGACGGGCGGTCGGAGAGGCCCCCTCCGATCAATCGGCTGGTCACGTCCAACTCTAGCACCTATATTATTTTCCCAACCCTATTGCCCTTATGGCAAGCCCCAATCCCTTTTTTTATCATATGGGTCCTAGAAGGCGGTGGCTGAGGGTCTATATATCCTGGGAACGACGTTAAACTCTATCTGATGGTGAGGTTCCAGTTTTTAAGGTTTGGGGAATGTGGACCAACCATTCTTCACCATTGCTCCCTGGTCCACTCTGACCCGGAGTGGTAGTACCTGTTAAATAGGAAACATCAGTTTATAAACAAAATTGTATTATCCATTAAAAATGAAATTATTCCAAACTTTGTTAGTATTAAAAATTTTTTTTACCAATAGAAGTATTCGGCACAAAATAACCCAAGGGGTTGACATGCTGTAAAACCAAACCAACCATGTTGTATGGTATTGATTTGTTTCATGTCTATATTCTATGGCATAATTTTATTTAAACATTTGAGGAAGAACGCAACGTCGTCTTAGGTCGGCTGATTTTTGGCTATCGAACGGCGAAATAAAATATTGACCAAGAAAAATACTGACTTGCGCTTGAGCTGTGTTTGAAACCCAAAACAGGGTTACCTAGGATCTCACACATGAAAAAACGAGCCCAGTACGTTAGAAAGACACGCGAAACCTTTTTGAGAAGCTGGACATGTATATCAATGGTCATCATCAGGCGGGCTGCACTATTATACTTATTCAAGATAACTTTAAGTTAAAGGTTCAGTGATAAAATAAAGGTAATTAATAACCAGTGGGAACTGGGCCGTGTAGTCGAGGAGTGCTTTCTGGCATGCTGTGACAAATGAATAAGTCAGAAGGTGGGCGAAGTGCCTTCTTATTCGAGTGCAATGCAATGAGTGTAAGTTGGTAAGGATAAGAGACGCCCGCTTACCCGAAGAGGAGACGGGTTATTCAGTGAACAGGTGTCAATGAAGACGGAAGAGAAGATCAAAGAGAATAGAAGGGAGGAGGAAATATAGTACTTTGACCAGGAGCTATTTTTGAAAATTTCTAAAACACATTTTCTTCCTAAAGAGAGACCACACCCAAAAAACAGGAAAAGAAAACTGTAAACGACAGGTACCTCGACCAATTCCACTGCATAAGATAGGCGTAAGAATCTACCTTAGAAATAGGGTAATTTTGATTTCGTTTTCTCTTCGGTAAATATTCCTTTTCTCTAAAAATAAAATATAAAAAAAATGTAGGACTTAGGCGAGTTGTGGCCCGTAAACCGCAGTTTTCACAGGCTTGTATTAGAATGATTTTACGAATTTTTTTTATTTTTTTTTTTTTTTTTATATAAAACAATAGTTGAATGAAGATAGCAATAATCGAAATGTCTTTTCTTGGCATAGATTTTTAATGGAATAATGACTATTTCATTTCGTAAATCCAAGCAGTTTGTTGCGAAACGATTTTGTGTAGAAAAAAAAAAGTAAATTTGACTTATTGATTTGAACGGCACGTTAACCACTAGAGTTATTTTATGCCTCAGGTTAGGGAATCACTTACATTGAATGTTTATGTATTTTTGAAGTTATTAGTAAAGTGTTTTTTTTGCTCACAGGTATACTATATAAAATATTCCTATTGTCGAATTACTGAGTGTCGACCAAAGTTGACGAAGATAGATAGTAAAAACAAAACGAGAAACTGCACAGACAAATAGATAAAAACTGACATAGTTTGAAAACGAGAAATATGCAGGACAAAGTCAATTATCTTCCTGTTTTTTTTTTAATACTTCAAGATGCCCCATAAAGAAAGATTTGTTTGTTTATTGATTTTAACGGCATATCACCCGTCTGGAGTTATGTCATGCCTAACGGTTAGAAATTAATACATATCGTGTATTTATATTCATACTTTTTAGTAATTGGTTTTAAAATGTATTAGTATTATTGGGGATTATGTTGTTTTGGTATTGATTAGTTTCATGTCTATATTCTATGGTATAATTTTATTTCTCTCAAAAAAGACAATATCCTCCATGTTGACATTTTCAAACAAATTTTCATATTATTGCTTTAAAATAACGGTTTCTGATGTGAGCAACCACCTGCATTTCATGAATAAATGTTTAACTGTCAAAGGTTTTTGACATGTTCCACATTGTGGTTGTTGTTCTTTGAGTATATTGGAGAGTGTTAGTCTTGTATGACTAATGCGTAATCGAGATACAATTACTTGTTCCTTTTCGTTTAAATAAAGATTTCCATGACTATCGCACAGTTTTAAAGGAAGCTCAGAGCATGCCGATCGAAATGCGGGAGGACGATAATTCCAATAATGCATTCAGACTTAAAAAGATGACTATGATTGGATTATTGCTTAGATATGTGAACTTATATTTCGTCGTGACCTGTCCAGTGTCGTCGGATAGTCGATGTCTCTCCTACCCGCACGTTGAGATTATTTCCAAAAGGAGACCTATTGGTCATCGGGTTGCTCGAACCCCTATAAGCCGCGAGTCAGCTGACTTCATCCCCAATGGAATGGTAAAACTTTATTCAAAACGGGTGTGTTGAGTATGAAACTAAACTGCATGGGAGGCCCCAGTCTTAGAGATCTGGGCAACAAGAGGTACCCCTTCATTGCTATTAGTCTCATTTCCACTGTCAACTCCTTAGGCAATATTCACCTCATTTATTGAATGACCCTCTTAAGATTTGTTTTTTAATTGGAATAATGGTAAAGGCTATTGTACATATTTGCTATCATTCTGTCCTCGCATGATGCGCCATACTTGCGACAATGTGTCACTTCCTACTCATTTTGAATTGGTTGAATATATTAGGCGTCTCACTATGGTGTAATCGTTAGCAAGCTAGTCTCACAAATCAATCACAACTGAACTTGAATTAGGTCCTCACTGGATGCTACGTACTTGTGACCATTTATGTGCTAACATTCTGTTATCTTAACAGTAGAAATTCAGACACTAGTCTCCATAATTGATGGAACAATTGTCACATAATGAAGAGGCGTAGCCTATCATTTTGTAATATAGTGTAGCACAGATACGTAGTACCGATAAGTTCCCGCCCTGTTGGCTGTGAGAGAAGAATATACCGACTGCATCTCTGCAGAGGAATAACCCCCCCCCAATTGGGCTACGTGTTGTCCGTGGGTGGCGACCCCTGATGTTTAAGGATGGAACCCTGGAGGCTGAGTAGTTCATGAGATGTATCATTCTATTTGGACTCTTACGGCACTCGGTTGGTAGTCACGTCGAGCCCCTATTACTTATTTGATTCTCCCAACTCTACTGCCCTTATGACACGCCCCAACCATTTAATTTTCATATGCGCAGAAGGCAGTGGCTGGGGGTCTTAGTGTTCCGGTTATGACGTTAATGTTCATCTAATGAATAAATAAAATTCCAATTTTTTTTGTTTTACAGCATATCAAACTCAGCGGTTCATTTAATGCCAATTAAGTTTTGAAATAGATTAATTCTTAATGGATACACATTTTTTTAATGAATACATTTTTCTATTTAAGCCATAGATAGAACCCTAACAGTTACTACCACTCCGGGTTAGAGTGGACCAGGGAGCAATGGTGATGAAGGGGTGCTCCACATTCACCAAACCTCCAAAACTGGAACCTCACCATCAGATAGTTTAACGTCATTCCCAGGACATGTAGACCCTCAGCCACCTCCTTCTAGCACTCATATAATAAAAAGGGTTGGGGCTTGCCATAAGGGCAATAGGGTTGGGGCAATAATACAAGTGCTAGGGCTTGACATGGCCAGCCGATTGATCGGAGGGGTTCTCTTCGACCGCCGGTCTAGCCCAAGATAGGGCCAAAGTGGAGTATTGCAAGTCATGGACTGCTCAACCACCCGAGTTCTATCATTAAGTATCACGGGTCGCCACCAACGGCCAACAGGTGGCCCCATTGGGGGAGTCTTACCTCTCTACAGAAGTGCAGTCGGTGCATTCTGAAGCCTTAGCCGACAGGGCGGTCAATTACTTAGAATGTCAATGAGGAAGGCAACAGAACACACTAGTCAAAATAGAAAGATCAAGCAAATGAAATGTTCAGAATGTTTTAAGAGGAAATATTTTATCTCATCATTCCGGGCAGCACTTGGCACAAATTTCTCTTGGCTGGGAAAGTAGGTACCGATAGTTTGTGTCTCTGTTTGTCTGTTGATGAACACCTTTCATATTAAACCGACCACGATCTTCTTCTCATTTCATGACAAGAAAATTACCGTTTATTTCCCGTTGATAATTGGAGGAAATCTCGATATATTTGCGCAGAATTGCGCTTTATTTATTCCAAAGACATGTGCAATTAGTTCAATAACATTCGATTTGTTTTATTTTATTTTTATTTTTATTTCATTCTATTTTTTGTATATAACCTGAATCAAGATACGTCGCTTACGGTATTGAAAAGAAAGTACTTTACTTGCAACGAATCAGAAAACAACGAAGACAATCGACTAAATTGCTATGCAAGTCTCTTTTTTGTTTTGTTTTTTATCTTTCTTTTCTTTTCCTTTCCTTCCATATAACTGGACTTTTTCATACTTATCCTCCCACCCTATTCTTGCGATGTTTATGGCCAAATATTTGTAACAAATATGTCTGCTGCAATCGATAGAGCTGCATTCTTGGCAAACGCAAGTCATTTGTCACATCCGTTCAATTGAGATTGATTGGCGCTAGTTATTCTTCTTCCTGTCACCATTTTTGGCCTGAATTTTATTCTGACTACAGTCGATTAAATTACGTAAATTGCCCGACAGAACGTGTCAGAGCAGTTCCGCTTTTTTTTTCACAAAATAACTCATTCTCCATGTCTTTCTTTCCTGTGTTTTTTATTTTTTAAATTTTAATTTATGAGAATTAATTCAATGCACTAGCAAGAATATCCGCCCTCTGGGCATATGTATTTAAGTTTTGAAATATATTAAAAAGACTAATTAAATTAAATAAGAACACATATAAAATGATTACACTTTTTAAATAATATTTTAATTGGTTTCAATATAAATTTAATCATAAGACTGGTGTAGTTCCAACGTATTAAAATCAATGATATTATAGATCAATAACAACAAGTATTTATTTATTAAACCCGTTTTTTAAACCAGTATGCAAAATTACCGCACCATATATTTCGTAAACCTGTGTTTCAGATTTTCATAGAGACCTCATCAATAAATACAATTTTATAAATGTATAAATGATGTTGACTCTAATACTAATTCATAAACTTATGTAATTCCTGGGGGTATGGTGACATAAGTATTGACCTAGTTTCGGTTACAAACTGATACGGAGTCTTCAATATAATAAGATGTATTTATCTGGATATTTTAGATGAGACTTGATGTATATTATTTGATTTTTTGGACTTGTGTTTTTACATAACACAATAAAGATGAGAACAACATTTTTTTCTATCCAAGAATAACAAATCCCGGGTTAGGTGAATACTATACTCAATTAGACTGGGAACATATGAAGGCTGGAGGATACAGTGGCCGAAACGTTGAGTTTTTACATACCACAATAAAGATGAAGAGAAAAGTCCGAAAATTCAAAAGGATACATAATTCAATGTAGTTTTATAGAAATGAACCATATCATTAAAATTAATAAAAATCCCGCTGCGAGAGATATTCTCGATGATTTTGAATAATCTAAGGTACTTCTCTAAAAAATAAAAGTGAATGTTAGTGTGTCACATTATTAATTTCACTCCTAGAGGCCGTATCCCAATCTATCATCATTTCGGAATCAGACTGACCACGTGAGCAAATTTAAAACATTCCGGGCCAAATCCGGACCAACAAGTTTTAATTACTGTGATTGTTTTCTGTGATTTTTTTTTGTTGTTGTTTTTTTTGTTTTCGTGATTTTCAGAAAAAAGTTTTCTTTTACGATAACAATTTTTATAACTTGTTAATAAATTATAAGAAATCAATTGCGAAATGGAGCAAAAGTCACCCATTAAATAGAAACAGTTATTTGTAAGGAAAGTAAGAACCTATATACATCATATTGTCTTTAAATTGAGTGTCAAAAGAATTATGTGATTTGGAAGTGAAATATAGGTCCAACGTAGTGTAGTAAGATGGAGATTATCCTGAGTGAGAACTACTATATTAGAAAAGAGAGGAAGAAGAAATAAGAGATAGTAAAGGTTTAAAAAATAGTGATGAGCACAAAACCGTTGTCGTGATTTTGACCGGGGCGTGACTCCCCCCCCCGAATGGAGAATTGAATGTCAACCGGAAGTTTCGGGTATTGACCGGAACCGGAAGTCACGTGGTGACGTGGAACGACGAAGAAAAATACCGGCCTCTTTGTGCTTTCCGACGTCGTAGGGTACGGATCGGACCTTGGGTCCCTTGTGTAATCACAGTAATCTAGCAGTGTTCTCTCTCTCTTTCTCTCTGCCTTTCCTCCTCCTCCGACACAGCCCACGAGACGAGCCCTGGAAATAAAAGCTATGCAGCTTGTGACGATATATTTCTCGCGCTTGTATTTTTTTATCAACAAGATGACCGCCACATGGCGAACACCATTTTAGCACTGTGAATTTGGAGGCACGTTGACAAGACCCGCTATACGACATATATCGATATACAGTAGTCTCATTGTGTAAATTATGCTTTACGAGATAAACTGGGCCATAACACCGTGGAACCAACCAAAATCATTTGCTGTGCCAAGGTAAAAGCACAGTTGATCACAGTACAATAACCAGATTGTTCAAGAAAGTTTATTCGGGTTACAGCAAGATATTAAACGACTTACTGGAGACTCACAATATCACTATCAGCAGTAAATAACGTCATCTATAGCCTGACAATATTAGCATTGAATTTGTCATAAATATGTAATTGTAATAAGACTCATTTTGTAAGGTGGAAATCTGATTAAAATATCTCTAATTATTTGGTTTACGTTCATTGTTACTGGTGTTTTCTTCTTACATATGTGTCTTTTTAATTACAGAAACTAATACAAATTTACTGGAGCAAAAGTACCGACGAGGTCACTCCACAATATCAAAAACTTTAGGACTGAAATCTGAACGTTGGATGCACTTTAGTTTCATAAATAGAATACCACATTTTGAGAGTGAGGGGGTATTAAATTCAGCCTGAGATACAGTCATTGATATCTTAGCCCTACCTAGAGCGTGTATATATATATATATATATATATATATATATATATATATTAGTGTGTGTGTGAAGAAAAAGTGGAAGTGAATTCGACAGTATGTAATATTGTAAGAAAATTGAAAAACCACAAGTTCATAAACGAGTAATGTTTATTTCACCTATGCTGCAGTGATTTGATCTGTTTCAATATGTTACATAATCATTAGATACCTAATGATTATGACAATAGTGTAGAAATCATATTAGTGCAGCTGATGGCCTTGAGAGTGAGTGACAGCGTTTGACCTCACTCTGACCTTGCGTTCTGGGGATGATCGTGAGAATCGGAAGCCGATAGAAGGCCCTTCCGGTTTAAGGTGTAAGCAACTCAGTTAGAACTTAGAAGCGAAGCTAGCAAGATGTGAGTCCCACTGCGCAGATGTCTGGTCTGGGGGTCTACGAATAAAGTAACATCATCGTAAATCGAAGTCTTGTGTTTATTACTAAAAACCAACAATGACACAGGGCTTCTGATAAGGAATGATCCCCAACAGAAACCAGACAAGGAATCCTCAATAGAAGACCAGACGAGACCTTAGAAGATATACCAGACCAAGATAGAAGATAGACGATCACAAGCAAAGACGGCCAGAGAAGAATAGACGACAGAGTAAGAAGTAAGAGAAGTATATAACATATAGATATTTAGTGCCGGTAAAGAAGGGTATGCAACAAATAGATCTTCATCGGGACTTTCGTTAGTTTGAGGAAAAAGAAATGTATCTATTGAAACGGATCGAAACACTGCAGACTAGGCGAAATAAACATTACTCGTTTATGAACTTGTGGTTTTTCAATTTTTTTCACAATATATATATATATATATATAACTGGAGTCTCGCCAATGGACACAGTTTAGTCATACCTTGGACATCCCATTCTGGGTGGTGTCCTTCCGCTCTGTAAGGGCAAACAACGTCTTTTTGTGGCTAAAACCTAAATGCGTTGGATAAACGTAGTAACCCGATACAACAGTGACGTCGGCTTCTACCTCTTGGCTAAAATCAACAACCTATAAGATATTAAACTACGAAGAAGAAAATTTAATCGTAGCCAAAACAAAGTATTACCTCTTATACGGGTCCAGACAAACGCACGCCCACGCAACAACACACCCACGCCCAGATTTCAAATACGACAGAATATACTTTGCTTGATTAAAACATAAGAACAATTCAAGTAACTGTATTGTTACTTTTTGTTATATACCATTTTATGGCGTCCCATCATGCTGTGACGGTTAGCAAGCTAGTCTTGCAGATGCATTACTAATGAATACCGCGTTCGATCCTCGTTGGATGACCCATACTTGCGACCAGCGATTTTGTATCACACCCTAACCGTATCGAACGGATTGAGTAAAATCAATGCACTACATAGTGGTGTAATAGTGAGCAAGCTAGTCGCGCAGATCCATTACTCCTAAATATTTCGGGAGGATCACTGTTTTGGATGTCGAGTTCGGCGTTTGAGCGTTTCGGTTTTAACCGAAATGCCGATGAATAGTCCCAAACAAGTTTATTTCATTTTTAAGTGATAAAAGCTACTTGTTCTTGAAGCTCCATAGGCCCAGGTTCGATCACCGCTGGAATCCCCACACTTTTTGTGACATCCTACCTGTGACGAACAGTTTGGGTTCTATGCTACCAATGCAGAATAACGCGCAAGAGATAATATCATTAGAATCGCATTTTGCGTATGAATATCATTGAATTATGGAAATTCTAGTAGTATCCTAACAATAACCGTAACCCTTACACAAAACCTTTGAAACGCCAGGGTTAGGGTATTTTCGTCAAATGTAATGAAATGTAATGCTTTATATGCGCAATCCAATGGTATTATCTCTTCGCGCTATTCTGCATTAGTACCATATCTACTTACGAGCTTGTCACGTCCTGCTCGTGAATAGCGCACGAGATAATATCATTAGAATCGCATTTTACGTATAAATAGACTACGGAAACTCCCGAAGTAGACTAACCCAAACCATAACACTAACCCTAACATTGTCCCTATAAGTAACCCTAAACCTTACCCAAACTTTAATCTTAGCGCCTCAAAGGTTTCCAGTATTTCCGTGAAATGTAATTATTCTTGATACGTATTCTAATGATATTCTACATTAGTACCATATCTACTTGCGAGCTTGTGTTAGGTCCTACCCGTGGCCAGCAGGGTGAGTAAATACCTACCGTGGTTTTGACAGTATCGTCTTTTTTGGAGCGTGGGTATTTTTTGATGCGCGGTTATCATTTTTATCATTTATCAGTGCAAAGTTATTTCCCTTTGAATTACATCACCACAAAATCTGATATGATCTCTTAAATTCCAATGAAATTAGATGATTTACAACAAAACTTAAGAAAACTTGTTTACATTTTTTCTTTTTTGTTAAGGTTAACGAGTCAAGCAAGTTTTAACTCAGTTTTTGTATGATCACATATCAGGTCACTGGGGTCAAAATTTCCATCTGCAGTATCAGAAACGAGGGAAAAAATTAGCTGAGAATAACTTCGATATATTTGCAAATTTAATCAATTTCCATTCTGTTTATCAGGTCCACTTTTAATTAATGATAATATATATATATATCTCATTGCTTCTAAAACACTATAAAAATTTTTAAAAAATCTTTATTTCAATATCCCCGAGCAAGGCCTCATTATTTTTATAGTATTAAAAAAAATTATATCTGAAATGATTTTCAAAACTTCCCGCAAAACAAGACGCAACACGGGATCTAACGGAGTTTTTACGATCTTTACCGAGCGGAACTTTATGATATTTGCCGAGCGTTTGAATTTACATTAGAACATTCAACGGATTAATACCACAGCTGAGTTTAACAAACACAGATGGAAACTTTTCAACTCTCTGAAGATGGGCCTAGCCTGAAAATATTAAGAGTAAAAAAAAAAAAAGGAAAAAAAAAAATTAAATATTTTTTCAACATAAATTTGCATTATTTTGCATTCAAAAATATATTATTACATTTTAATTAATGCTTCTAACACACTATAAAAAAATATATATATATATGTGTCATCTACAGACACGTGTTTCGGCGTTTCCCGCCTTCTCAGTGTGGCTAGACACAACAACTATCCCAGGCTAGGAGCGAACTCCGACTGACTACTTGCCAGCCTGATTTCTTAACCTCTCGGCCACTTTATATATAACGTAACAAACCACCATTTGGTTATGCAATAGCCAAATGACGGTTTGTTAAGGTTTTCTTTTTTTTTTCTTTTTTTGAAAGAATAAATATTGCTCTGTATATAATTAATTTATTAATAAGATATATTGAGCTCTCTTAGGGATTTGTAAAAAATCTAAATGTTTGCATCAACATGAGCATGTATTGTGGGTGTAGAGATGATATTGATTATTCTGAATAGAATCATCTCTTACATCCCCTACACTCAGTTGCATATATATATATATATATATATATAAGTAAGTAAAATATGAAAATAAATCCGACAATATGTAGAAAAGAGAAAAAACAAAGTATTCAAAAAACAAAATAGATGGATTTATTCTTGTTCATGAAGTCGACGTTTAAACGTTTCGGTTTATAATGAACTTTAATGAAGACAATACAATTTTTTCCTCTTATTGTATTGTCCTAATGAAGATTTGATATAAATCTTACGTTTAATGGTCGACTTCGGCATCAATACTTAATTCGTCTATTTTTTGAGGGGTGATACATTGTTTTTCTACACACAAACATATATATATATATATATATATATATATATATATATATATATATATATCCGAGGGTATGTACGTTTTAAATAATGAAAAAGATATCAAGGCAATAAATGGATGATATTTCCTTATCGGAGCCGACATTATAACGTTTTGATTTGTCTAGCAAGCCATCATCACAGCATCGTATATATTCAGTCATATAGAAAAAAGAAGTGGATATTATTTTTTTAGTATGTTGGCTTCTAAATATGACTAAAATATAAAAAAGAGAAAAACGGCTGAAATTTTAAGTTTCTATATATAACGGTAAAGAACGGGGACAACAGTTTTAAAAAATCAAAATAAGGAATGCTTTTTTATAGTTTTTATCTAATACCGTAATTATAGATTTCCAATAGACCTGCCAAATGCAGATGGGAAAAACGAGAATTTTATTTATATTTTTAAACCAAATATTGTTCCCGGTGTTGGATTGTCTGCCCTTTACCTGGAAGAGTTATCTTCCCTCTGGGTTCCCGTTTTTGAACATCAGGGGTCTGTTGTATTTCAGCGCCTGTTTCAAACTCTCTCGCTCTCTTGCTTCTCGGTAATTGACAACTATGGGTTAGACACTTGTCTACACCCTCCCTCTGTGGGGGTTCTTCACCCTCCAACACACTGCCACTAGTAAGTGACTTTAGTCTATGGATTCTCCATAACTAAACATATCTTCTATGTAACTTTTTTGTATCTTATCCTTTCTATGTACGTATATTATCCACTATGTATCTTGTTTCGTGTATATGTACTTCATGTCGTAAATGTCTCTCCATGTGCGTTTATTAAAGTTCATTTTGTTATGTTCATCACACGTGTCGGAGTTGTTCGCTTCAACCCGTTATAATTTATATAAATAAACTTGAACCTTACACTGGATTTTTCCGCCCTGTCGATTAGGGCTTTAGAATACAGCGGCTATACCCCTGCAGAGGGATATGACCCGATTACCCTTATGACAAACCTCAACCCTTTTTATCATAAATGTGCTAGAAGGCGCTGAAGGTTTTAATGTCCTGGGTATGACGTTAAACCCAATCTGATGGTGAAGTTTCAATTCGGGTCGGCTGGGACGTTAGAATACGTTGACTGCACCTCTGCAGAGAGGTAAGACTCCCCCAAATGGGGCCACCTGTTGGCCGTGAGTGCCGACCCGTGATGCTTAAGGACGGAGTCTTGGTGGATGAGCAGTCCATGACCTGCAACACTCCACTTAGACCCTTACTTAGGCTAGAGGGTGGTCGGAGAGACCCCACCCATCAATCGGCTGGTCACGCCAAGCCTTAGCACCTATATGATGGCCCCAACCCTATTGCCCTTATGGCAAACCCCAACCCCTTTTTATCATATTGGTGCTAGAAGTCAGGGTCTGAGGGTCTTCATGTCTTGGGAATGACGTTAAACTCTATCTGATGGTGAGGTTCCAGTTTAGGCGGTCTGGGGAATGTGGAGCACCCCTTCATCACCATTACTCCCTGGTCTACTCTGACCCGGAGTGGTAGTAGTTGTTAATGTCTCATCTATGGGTTTTAATAGAAAAATGTATTTATAAACAAAATTGTATTATCCATTAAGAATGACTTTATTTCAAAACATTATCGGCATTAAATGACCCACCGAGATTGATATGCCGTAAAACAAAACAAACGAATGAATGTATTTCAAAACTTTATCGGCATTAAATGACCCACCGAGGTTGATATGCCGTAAAACAACCAACCAAATCTGCAGAAGGATAAGACCCGATTACCCTTATGACAAACCTCAACCCTTTTTATCATAAATGTGCTAGAAGGCGTTGGCTGAGGGTTTTAATGTCCTGTGTATGGCGTTAAACTCAATCTGATGATGAAGTTTTAATTCTGTAGCTCTGAGGAATGTGGAGTACCTCTTTCTCATCATTTCTCCATGTCCACTGTCAACCAAAGTGGTATTACCTGTTAGGGTCCCATCTATGGATAAGATAGAAAAAATTAGTTCAAAAATGTGTTTTAAAAAATCGACTTTGAAAAAATATTGAATACTGATCAAGAGTAAAACAAAACATCTATGGCATAAAATAACCCATCAAGGGTTGACAGGCCGAGAAATTCAACCAATCAACTAACCGTCCGAAAAATCAAAATAAAGCATACGTTTTTATTGTTTTTTTTTGTGTTCTGCAAATAGATATACAAGGTATATAAAAAAGTATCGAGGTTTTTCGTACTTTTTGACACACCTTGTATTCTGAAAATATAACGTTCCATTCATCAATTCTTTTTTTCAGAATACAAGGTGTTTCAAAAAAGTTCCAAGTTTAAAGCTGTATTTCCCAAGATAGAAATGAAGAATGAATAGAACGTTATTTTTTTTCAGAATACAAGGTGTGTCAAAAAGTACAAAGAATCTCGATACTTTCTTGACGCAACTTGTATGTATATATATAGATTTCCATCCACCCGCTAAAAATGCATATATAAAATGAGAATTCTATTCATACTTTTGAACCAAATCTTTTTCCCGTTTTTTTTTTCTAATTCCCGCTTTTTTTTATGCCGTATATTAAACAAACCAAATTTCGCTGTTCCTGATCTGCGAATAAAATTTCCTGCTTGTCGACTGCCAAACTAATGGCGGTTAGAGCAAGCGTTTTCCGCGCAAAAGCTAATTTCCTATTTCACCTGCAACGGCTTCAGGAGGAATACATACCAGCTTAATTACTATTTGCTTTCCGCCGTGACTTCGTTGGTTAGCGCCACGTCTCGCGAGATTTGCTTGTTTCGCTGGAAGACAGTCTTTTGGCGTTTCTCCAATTAATGTCAAAAATTGCTTTGAATCGTTCTAGAAGATTGTTAGACTCGACTTTTGCTTTCAATGTTTATTTGCGGTCACAGAGCAAAAGTCACTGTGTGCTGGGCGGACGGGAAAAAAAGCCACTAACAACGGAATGTCACGTAGATGCGTTTCCTGTTGATAGCGTAATATAGTACTGCATACAAACCTTCTTGCATACGTAATGGTGGCTTACCTAACGTGACTGTTTAAAAAAAAGTAGCACTATTCCGTTATTGGTAAATGGGTATTAGCGTGCAGAAATGTCCTTTCCGCCCTGTCGGCTGGGGCGTTAGAATGCACCGACTGAACCTCTGCAGAGGGGTAAGACTCCCTAAATGGGGCCACCTGTTGGCCGTGGGTGGCGAACCGTGATGCTTAAGGACGGAGTTTTGGTGGATGAGTAGTCCATGACATACAATACTGCACTTAGACCCTTACTTAGGCTAGACGGGCGGTCGGAGAGGCTCCCTCCGATCAATCGTCAAGCTCTAGCACCTATATGATTTTCCCAACCCTGTTGCCTTTATGGCAAGCCCCAACCCCTTTTTATCATATGGGTGCTAGAAGGCGGTGAATGAGGGTCAACATGTCCTGGGAATGACGTTAAAATCTATCTGATGGTGAGATTCCAGTTTTGGAGGTTTGGGAATGTGCAGCACCCCTTCATCACCATTGCTCCCTGGTCCACTCTGACCCGGAGTTGTTTTCATTTCAAGCTTTGGAGAAAAATGTTTTAAATTATGATTTTTAAATAAAATCATCATTATCATTAGGTCACGCTGACAGCACGGATACCCATAACTCTCCCTCCCTCTCTCTCTCTGTCTCTCTGTCTCTGTCTCTGTCTCTCTCTCTCATCGTCCTCATCAAGGTAAGCTAACTGATTATTGTTAGTGAATTAAAATATCACTGGGTAGCCTATATTTATCGCTTTGTGAATTTTCTAAAACTCATTTTTTCTATTTAACCCATAGATGGGACTCTGATAGGTACTACCATTCAGAGTCAGAGTGGATCTAGAAGCAATGGAGATCGAGGGGTACTCCACTTTTTCCAGACCCCAGCCAACGCCTTCCAGCATATATTTGATATAAAGGGTTAGGACTTGCCATTAGGGAAATAGGGTTGGGACAATCATATAGGTGCTAGGGCTTGACGTGACAAGCCGATTGATCGGGGGGCTCTCCGACTACCCGTATAGCGCAAGCAAATGCCAAATTGAAGCCTTGTATGTCATGGACTGCTCAGCTACCAGTGTTTCATCCTTAAGCATCTCGGGTCGCCCCGACCGTCCAAAAGGTGGCTCCATGAAGAGAGTCTAAAAGACCGGTTTAGCTCAGTCGTTAGAGCGTGGGCTAGGAATCACAAGGTTCCTGGTTCGATGCCAGCCCTCGCTAATTCAGCGTTTGTGTAGCACATGGATCTGTGCGGTTAATTGAGGACCTGATGCTAGGTGTGGCGCTCCACCACAGACGCTGAAATGATCTCCTTGGTCTGGCCCTAGTGAAAAAATGATGGACTTACTCGTTTTCTGGCTGATAGTGACATTAGGCCTCCCCGACGATTTTACTTACTTTACTAAATAGAATATAGACATGAAACAAATCAATAACATACAACACAATCCCCAATAATGCTAAAACATTGTTAAAACCAATTACTAAAACGTATAAATATAAATACACGATATGTATAACTTCCTAACTGTTAGGCATGACATAGCCCCAGACGGGTTGATATGCCGTTAAAATCAATAAATAAACAAACATTTACCTCTCTGCAGAGTTGTAGTCTGTGTATTCTAAAACCCCAGCCAACAGGGCTGTGGATAATTTGAAACGGCGTTTTTGTTGCCACGTACATTTCAGTTATCGCTTGAATCTCGAAAAGAATCAGAATTTCTATTAAAAGCAAGCTAGTATGTATACCCATTTCTGGCTTTTAAAAGAATATCGTTAAACAAACATCCGACATTTAATATGGCCATATATGTCAGAAAAAAGGCTTAGAACATAATTTTATGTGCGTGAACGATTGCGATGTTTTTGCTTGTTTTTTATTTATTATTGTTAGCCTCATTTTCTGTCACTGTTACAGCGACATTTTAATTCGCACTAATCTCTCTACAGTTCAACAGTACGTATGCACTTAGGTCGAATTTTTAGATCAATGTAACGGAAATTATCATTTTGATTCTGTACATCACTTTTCAATTCTCTTAAAGTTTTCCCCTGTGGAAAGAATCGAATGCGAAAGAGGACAGAGAGAGAGAGAGAGAGAGAGAGAGAGAGAGAGAGAGAGAGAGAGAGAGAGAGAGAGAAGGGGGGAGAACTAAGAAACTTAATATTTCCTATATAAGAATATAAGTAGGTATTTTAGATTTCTTGAATCTATATCACCAAGCAAGAGGAACAGTGACAAAAAGAAAGGTTGCGTCAAACTAAACATTCAAATATTAAATAGAGTTCACCTACATAGGAATAAAAATAATTTAAAATCCTAGTATTCGGATGAGCACGATCACTGACGCCGATTGGCGGAATAAAAAAAGAATTACACTTTACATATTAGTATTTTATTTTCTAAAATTTATTTTGTAAATTTAAGTTGATCTTATTGTAAAGCCCTCGGCTGAAAAAGGAAAGAAAATACTAGAAAAATTAAAGATATTTTATTATTTTTACATATTGAACTATTAAGTAAGTGTTGTATACCCTCTTCATTGCTTTCTTCTTTCTTACTCTATTCTTCTGGCCATCTTTGGAATCTTATAACATCTTGTCTTGGTCTGGAATCTTCTAAGGTCTGCACTTTCTTGGGGACTTCGGGTCTGGTTTTCTATTGGGGATTTCTCTTTATCAGAAGTCCTGTGTCATTGTTAGCTTTTAGAGGTAATAACACAAGACTCCAGACATCTGCGCAGATTAAGACGGGAGCGCGTGTAACGCGACTTACCCTTCCGTCGAGCTCGGCTGCTAGACCCTGACTGAAATTTACTTACTATCTAAACCGGAAGAGAGGGCCCTCTCTACCGGTTCTCCCGGTATCCACCGGAAGTATGGATCAGGACAGGTCAAGCCTTGTTATTCAAATCAAGGCCATGGGCTACAGCTTATAACGGCCATTTTGATTTCTACACTATTGCACATAAATATTAGATAGCTAATAATTATGTAACATACGCATATCAAACGTTCTAATAATTAAATAATCATATTGTGGTATATCCACAGGTCCTGTTAGTATAAAAATATATATGTGACCCCTGGCGAAACTATTTACATTTTAATGTAATAAAATAATATATTATATTAGAAAGACTAACAAAACGAAATAGGAACCAATATAAAGATATAATACTGGTGTTCCTAAATCTTCTGTCCGTTATTATCCTGCAAGCCCCTCTGGTTAAAAATATGATCTTCCAAAATTGTGCAATGCAAAAATGTAAATACACTTTTTTGTCGGCAAATTAATGTTGATATTCTAAACGCCTCCCCCAGTTTTTATTGGCAAATCAATGTAAATATTTTACAACGCCCCTTTTAAGAAAGTATGAGAGAGTTAAATGAAGATTATTGTAGTTTTTACATATTGAACTATTCGCAATAGCTCTTAAGTAAGCCTATCAAACGTTCTAATAATTAAATTATCATACTGAGGTATATCCAGCTAGTATAAAGGTATTACACTCATTTTAATATTATTTGAATCTATTTCTATATAAAATTATATATAGTATTGCTCTTAATACGTTTGAGAATCCGCCCTGTCGGCTGCGGCGTTAGAATGCACCGACTGCACCTCTGCAGAGGGATAAGTCTCCATCAATGGGGCCACCTGTTGGCCGTGGGTGGTGATCCGTGATTCTTAAGGAAAGAACTGAGCAGTCCATTACTTGCAATATTCCACTTTAGGCTTTTCTTGGGCTAGACGAGCAGTCGGAGAGGCCCCTCCGATCAATCGGCTGGCCACAGCAAGCCCTAGTACCTATACGATTGCCCCAACTCTATTGACCTTATAGCAACCCCCAATCCTTCTTATCATTATTATATTCTGGTGCTAGAAGGCGGTGGTTGAGGTTCTACATGTCCTGGGGATGATGTTAAACTCTATCTGATGTTGAGGTTCCAGTTCCGGAGGTTTGGGGAATGTGGAGCACCCCTTCATCACCATTGCTCCCTAGTCCACTCGGACTCTGAGTAGTAGTACCTGTTAGGGTCCCATCTATGGGTTGAATAGAAAAACATGAGTTTATAAACAAAATTTATTATGCATAAAGAATGCATTTATTTCACAACTTTGTCGGCATTAAATGACCCACCGAGGTTGATATGCCGTAAAACAAAACAAAACAAACCAAATGTTTGAGAATAACATGATAGTATTAGACATCAGTAACAACAAATAATTCTTTATTAAACCCAGTTTTGTTAAAATCTTTATGCAAATTATTCCCCCTATATACTATGCAAATCTTTTTTTTTCTTAGGGGTATAGTTCAGTTTCACATTGTTCAGGAATCTAAATGCATTAATCATATGGATTGTTTTGCGGAAAATCTAACTCAGCTCGACTTTAATAAATATATCGTTAATAAATAAGATGCTAATTAAGATTAAATAATGACTATTTCATAATCATTGAGAATATAACTTAAATAAGTAAAGGAACCAGGACCTCAGTGGTGACGTAGTTTCGATTACAGACAGACACTTACATAATCTCGATTAAAATAAAATATATCCGCTATGGAACTTTTATACAAAGGAATTATGTGTCTTGATAACAAAGCATAGCTTACATTTGACAGTTCACTTCAATAGTAGGGGTAAGACTCCCCCAATGGGGGCCACCTGTTGGCTATGGGTGGCGACCTGTGATGCTTAAGGATAGAGCCCAGGTGAATGAGCAGTTCATGACATGCAATACTCCACTTTGGCCCTATCTTGGGCTAGACGGGCGGTCGGAGAGGCCCCCTCCGATCAATCGGCTGGTCACGTCAAGCCCTAGCACCTATATGATTTTCCCAACCCTATTGTCCTTATGGCAAGCCCCAACCCCTTTTTATCATATGGGTGCTAGAAGGCGGTGGCTGAGGGTCTACATGTCCTGGGAATGACGTTAAACTTTATCTGATGGTGAGGTTCCAGTTTTGGAGATTTAGGGATTGTGGAGCACCCCTTCATCACCATTGCTCCCTGGTCCACTCTGACCCGGAGTGGTAGTACCTGTTAGGGTCCCATCTATGGGTTAAATAGAAAAATGTATTTATAAACAAAATTGTATTATCCATTAAGAATTGATTTATTTCAAAACTTTATCGGCATTAAATGACCCATTGAGGTTGATATGCCGTAAAACAAAACAAACCAAACTTCAATAGTATGATTTAAGGATAAGACCAGTATAAAAATAAATATGACAACACGCGTTCCCGATATATCAAAAGATGAGCTTGAGATGTACTACAATGTAATATTCAACTACACCTGCCAATGATTTTTTAAAAATGAAAGTGAACGAATTAAACTCGTAAATCAAGGTACCACTATTTTTTTCGAAAAGATACAAATTCTTGCGTCTTTGAATTTATAGAACATTGATTCCTTTAAAACTCCTGTCACAGATTCTGTTTCGCTTGCTAATAATAACTTCACTAAAAAAACGAAATCGGTTCCTGTAATTACTTATATGCAAAACAACCAAAGATATAAGATAAGAAGAAAAAAAATGTTCTATCGAAATATAAACGCCAGGGATTTGCTTTCTAGATTTCCCTCCAAAATTCCTAATATATCATTCGTTTTTTTTTTTTTTTTCTTATTTTGGTTTCTTTCTTGTTCACTGATTCGTTGAATACTGACGGTATTTCTTATCATATCATCTTTATATTTGCAATATATAAATTCTATGGCAAAATAGCGCGCGTTCATTTCAAGCAATGTCAAAAAGTTTCCAAGTTGGTGATGAATCTGTTATATATATATATATATATATATATATATATATTATATATAAAAAAAGATTCCCTACGAGAATAAGTGTCTTTTCAATGGCAATACTTTAATTTAAACAAATTCCCCTGCTCATAAGTGAAGCGAAAGACACTTTCAGATTTTTGGCAGGCTTTCATTCATAACAAACTGAATGACTGGTTGAATTTTAACTGAGTGTCAACCTCTACTGAGTTATTTAATGCCTACGAGTTAGTGAATCATGTTTATTTTATATTTACAGGAGCCGGACTCCCTAAAGTGGTGTGATGTTGAAATCCAGTGCTACCCAGCAACTCCTGCGACACTACCGCTGCCAAACTTCTTTGGTTCCTTGCCTTTCCTTTGGATCACAACGTCAATGTGGAGAGGAAGGATTTGCTTCTGGGGCAACATCTCATCTTCCATATGAACCCGCCCAGGCTATGTAGTTCCGAAAAGAACAAAAATTTGGACACTACTCCATCGTCTCTCGTAGACGGAAGGATGCCAACAAAATATTTACATTTTTTGTGTAGAAATTTGATTTCTTTTTTTTTTTTTTTTTTTGGCACACAGTTATGTTATCAAGTTGAAAGAGGCCGGTTCCCGTTAGATCACCGAAGTTAAGCAGCGATGAGCCTGATTAATATTTAGATGGGTGAACATTTAAGCAACAGCAGTTACTTTGAGTAACTACTTATCAAAATAACTTGATTCGGCATTAGATGACCTTAAAACCGTTGATATTCCGTAAAACAAAACAATCGACTAATCTCTCTAATACAAATAGTTTTCACATAAATTTATGGTTTCAAGTAATTACTTATATAATAGCTATGACCAAGATCTCGGTATGACAGCACTTTCACGTTCTTTATACTTTTCTAAATAAATTAAAATTGTAAATTGTTACTTATTTTATCGCATTTTACGTATAAATAGCATTAGATTACGGAAACACCCGAAGTAGCCTAGCCCTAAACATAACACTAACCCTAACACTGTCCCTATAACAAACCCTAGTATTAAAGGTAACTGTAACCCTTACTCTAACCCTAATCTTAGCGTGTCATTGGTTTGAGTAGTTCCGTGAAATGTAATTAGATGTAATGCTTTTGATACGTATTCTAATGATATTATCTCTTACGCGCTATTCTGTATTAATACTATATATACTTGCGAGCTTGTGTCATTTATTTTAACTCTGTTTCCTTAAGAACAGGGCCTAAATTTACCTAAATATGTTTTATCACTCTGTTGCGAGTTACTATATGTCTGGCGCACATGTAGTTTGAATGTACTAGTGCACTGAATACTGTATGATCCAGTAAACAATAGAAATTTTAACCATACCTACTCTATAATAATTATTTGTTTACGCAGTCATAAAGTTTCAATTAACTAACAATAATCTTTAGTGAAAATTATAGGTTCAAGTAACGATTCTTAATAGAAATATTTTGCAGACAATTGTATGGTTCCAAATATACTTATATAATACTAATCTATATAGAATTGAATGGTTTCAAGCAACTATTTTCATTTAATAATAGTCATTTGTCTTGACTCAGTTACATGGTTTTAAGTAACTAATAATATCTTTATCAGAATAGATATTTGACGTTACATTTTTTACTAAGAATGATTGTTACAATTAGGTGGTAGTATAAATTGTTGACACACACTGTAGCCATGGGGGCTGTTAGCTTTGAAATCAGTGGAATTTTACCAGTAACGGTTATAGCTCTCTCATCCCTAGAGGTGCGAATCTCGCGCGTCACGTAATTAGTTACTTTAGAGATTCAGATGCAACAGGACATTGAAACAGAGCAGATGTGTTATTGCGAGGTTGATCTCATCCGCGCTTGAAGAACATGGTCTAGACTAAATAAAATCTTGATCAAGAAAAAATATCTTGTAGTTCATTTAATTAATTACAATGACTAAAAAAAAGCTCTTAGTTAAGAAAAAGAAGAAGCGACAACTAGACAACAAGATGACAGCCAAACAAGATAGCAAGAT
>CM042141.1:33957590-33960090 GCA_023376005.1 Doryteuthis pealeii
GGAAATCGTTAGTATATATCGCTGATGAGACTTAATAAAGTTGAAGTAGTCTGTACGATATTCTACACACCGAGTAATTCACTTGTCATTATTATCTTCTATAATTATCTAATTTATGCGATATGCGCATTGTAATTGCCTTCAAGCAAAAATATAAATATTAATATATATACTTTATCAACAATGCTTCTAAAAATAAACAAACATCCAAAAATCTTATATATATATATATATATATATATATATATATATGTAGGGTGTTCGGGAGAAATTTGACTGTTTCATAAGGAAAAAGAAAAAGTGTTTGGTAACTACTGTTTTACACTACTGTCAACAAGTTTCACTCTAAATAACTACCATTAGCGTCGATCACAGCCTCAATCCTGCTCCGGAACCTGGAGCAAGCTGAGCTTACAGTTTCCCTGGGAAGGGTCTCAAAAACTACAATAATTATGTTGATTAAATGAGCTTTTGTAGTACTGGCATGGCAATTGGTGTCTTTCTCAACAGCGCCAAATACATAATAATCCATGGACTTAAGATCTGGGGAGTTTGGAAGCTAAACATTGGGACTGGTGTAGTCGTAAAAATTCGCTGACAACCATTTTTGGTGCTATTCATATGTCCTACCATCGGTTCCTCTTGTTATCCAGGGCTTGACTACAATGTTTAGCAACTCCACGTAGGCATCTGAGGTTCCTCTAACCCTTTTTTCTGCAGATTTTCGAGGAATTCTGCTGTAAGAATGCAATCAGATCGTCTGTTATGTTGCTTTCTTCTAGTCAGAGCCTCGTAGTCTCCATTGCAATTCTCCAGTTCATGCCTGATTATTTTTAGAGTGTTCAGGGAGCATTGGGCAGCAGCCATAATCTCATTATTTAGGATGACCGGCATCGTCTAGAATATAAAACATAATATGTTTTTTTTACTAATGTCTGATTTATGGCAAGTGGTTATGCTGATATTTATTCGATAACAAAATTAACGCAGGGTGACATAAATTTGAAATTATCCACGAAATATTTATCCCAAAAGACATAATATAGAGAGATAAATAATACAAAACGGCCAATGAAAATAAAATAACTATTCGGATAAAAATTGCAAACCGCCCTGTCGACTGGGTCGTTAGAATAAACCAACTGCACCTCTGCAGAGGGGTAAGACTCCCCTAAATGGTGCCACCTGTTGGCCGTTGGTGGCGATCCGTGATAATTTTGTTTTTTCATTAGACAGATATGAAAATAGATGGAAATTAATCCGACAGTATGAATTTAACATTTTTGAAAAAAAAAATGATATTTATAATTACTGACAGAAATCTGTTTCGACCGCTTTAAAAGATCGGTTATCATCAAGAGCAACATATAAGAGAAAGACGGGATGAATCAACCGTTAGAAGAAAGAGTACAAACAAAACGCTATTATTCAATGCTGGAATTTAAACAAAATGCGTGTTCTGTGTTAAAGATAAAATAAATTTTATTTTTAAAAGTTATCCCGTCTCTCTCTCTCTCTCTCTCTCTCTCTCTCTCTCTCTCTCTCTCTCTCTCTCTCTCTCTCATATGTTGCTCTTGATGAAGACCGATTTATTAAAACGGTCGAAACAGATTTCTGTCAGTAATTATAAATATCATTTGTTTTTTTCAAAAATGTTAAATTCATTCTTTTTAGTATTATCTACGTTATTAGGACTATTGTCCCCATCTTCATTGTTATTTGTACAACGTTTCGGCCGATATACCCTCAGGCCTTCTTCAGGTATTTCTTGTCGGATTCGGGAACCTTCACGAACATTCAGAGAAATATCATTTTTTTTTCAAAAATGTTAAATGTGAAAAATAAATGGAAGTTAATCCGGCAGTATGAATTTGTCTAATGAAAAAACAAAATATCTGGATGTTTACACCTCTGAAGGCTATTATCTACAAAACTACGGATTTATCAACACAACAAATTCTTTGAAACTTTACATCTTTCTTCAATTATGCTGTGGACGTGTAAATTACTTTTTTAATAGCTGGAATATATAATGAACAATTTTGATACTCATTATACACTTTTATATAATTTTACATCAAACTCTTTTGAGTTTTATTATGAACTATAATGTTTCTGATTTAAAAAAAAAAAATATTTTTAACACAGAACACGCATTTAAAAAAAATTCCAGCATCGAATAATAGCGTTTTGTTTGTACCCTTTCTTCCAACGGTTACTCATCCCGTCTTTCTCTCATATGTTTCTCTTGATGATGATCGATCTATTAAAGGGTCGAAACAGATTTCTGTCAGCAATTATAAACATCATTTGTTTTTTTCAAAAATGTTAAATTCATACTGTCGGATTAATTTCCATTTATTTTCATATATATATATATATATATATATATATATATATATATATATATAATATATATATATATATATTGCTGCATTTCAAACCCAGCTGAATTTTAAAAAAAAAAATTTTTAAAATAAATTATTTAATTTATTTTAAA
>CM042141.1:33962590-33987590 GCA_023376005.1 Doryteuthis pealeii
GTGTGCGTATATATATGTGTGTGTATATATATATGATTATAGAGAGAGAGAGAGACGGGGGGAGGTGGCTTGACTGTCTGGAATAGATCCAAATATTTATTGATAATAAGTTAAAAGAAGCCTACGTGTAGCAAAGTGCCTTAGTCCCCGTCAAAGTACTCGATTTGGGATCTCGCCATTTATCTCAGCATATGTCCATTATATAATTTCAAATAATATGATATATCCTTTATACTAGGGCGCGTACTGAGAATGCTTATATATATATATATATATATATATATATATATATCACAGAAAAGATAAATTACTATATGTACAAGGATGATATTTACCAAAATGAAATGAACTGGAAACTCTTGTGCAGATTATAAAGATTTACAGCCTGGATATAAAAATGGAATTTCGGATCGAAAAGTGTGACACTTTGATAATGAAATAGGGAAAAGAAAAAAGAGAATCAGGACAAAACTACCAAATCAGGAAAGGTAATCTTGAACTTTAAGTGACTAAATTCCTACCAGAAAATTGTACTTGCGCACAAGCATATTATGCTTTTTTGGAGTTAAAAACATGCATTAAAAAGGATTTGAAAAGCGTCAAAATATCATAAAATGTCTTTTTAATAGCAATTAAGTTCATTTTGAATAATACGCAAGTACAATTTTATAGTAGGAATTTAGTCACTTAAAGTTCAAGATTACCCAGGAAAGCATAAAATCTCTTACAGAAAATGAGTTTATAAATACTTGGGAATATTGGAAGCAGGTACCGTCAAACAACATAAGAATGAAAATGTAAGAAAAGAGCACCTCTGAAGAACAAGAAATTTTCTTAACTAAGCTCTTTGTCAGAAATCTCGCCAAGAGAATAAATACCCTTTGTAAGATACTCTGAACCATTCTTATGCAACACTAAGCTAATATTATAATAATGGAGGTTCGGTGTGTGTCTGTATGTGATAGGAAATATGCCACTGATTACGTCACAATACCTTCAGAAATTGTGTAAGTTTATCAATGAGTATTTAATTTATAGTAAAATCATTAATTCGTAGAATACATCTTATTTGTTGACGATGTCTTTGAAAGTCTGCGTTGGATTTGTCTCAAAACAGCCCATGTTATTAGTGCTTAAATATCACTAAGAAATAAAGCTTTATATGATATATGGTGTGGTAAATTTGCATACGGGTTTTAACAAAACTGGGTTTAATAGATTGATGTTATTGATCTCTAATATTATTTTTTCTCTAACATATTTAAATCAATCCTATCAATGATTTTATACAGAAACCAATTAAAAATGTAATTAGTATAAGTGAAATCTTTTTATATGAGTTCTTATTTAATTTCGTTAGTCTTTCTAATTCAATATATTTTATAAACATGAAAAATTAAATGCTTATACCCGGGAAGCGCATATTCTTGCTAGACTAAATAAACGAAAACTGCTGTATCTCTACTCATTTTAAACATTTACTAATATTGGGCAGAAGTACTGCCAATAATTTCACAAGAACCGTTTTGTAATTTAGTAACTCCTCTACAATGGCCTCAGCACCCGGCAATGTAAGACGTGACCGACAGAGAATAGTTATTTTGCAAACACTTTCACCAAGAGCAGACGTGATACGGGATCAATCTTTTAAACAGGATATGGGTGAGTTTTTCCTTCTCTTATACTGGTTACCTAACCAGGACCAAAGTGAGTCCTTTTATTTACCCATAGCTAGATGGATTCGCGCCTTTTCAATAGGCATTAGCGCGAAGTGAAAGGATAACAGCCTCGTCTAGTATTTGAAGTCGATTCATCGATTTCATTAGGCTTAGCTCGCTTCAACATAAAGTAGCTTGATAACCATTACCCCCTAACGAGACTTGTTCCAACTAGTAGTTATAGCCTTATTGAGATCTCAAGAAGAAAACCTTGAGTTCAGATATCTTTGCTATATTATGTTTTTACCACTGATCAGCTCTGCTTTTCTTCTATCAGAGGATTCCATTAGGCTAAGACCGCCTCCGGCATGAAGTAGTTTCCTACCATTACACCCTGACGAGGGTAGTTACAACTAGTTGTTACAGCCTCGGATCATCGATTCCACTCGCTTAAGACTGCCTACAAGATAGAGTGACTTGCTAACTGTAATTTATTGCCTTGTCGACGAGTTCGCACCCGGGAACCAGATGCAGATGACTGGCGTGTGGGCGGAAGAAATGCATGGGGTCAAACATGGGCCAGAAAACAAAAACAGATATTGCCTTGAACGCATTGAACCGACCTTTGACACCCGGAAAATGCAGGTATGAATTGGTACTACGTAGGTATAGAATGTATGGTGTAGCCCATAACCAATAAAAAACTAGCTGCGTGGGCGAGGAGCTGTGTCTACAGGACAACTGCGTAGGTGTCACAATCAAAGAGGCGTGATCCTGTTGAGTTAAATAATTATTAAAAAAACACTTTGAAATCTGGGTTGAGCAGATCAAGATCGACATCGCTCGCAGTCAGAACTCCCAAAGGCTCCTGTGTAAGTGCATCCTCTACTCCGACACTCAGTCTGCACACAATCGAAAAAATAAAAATATAACTTTATATTTGTATATATACATGTGTTCCGTGATCTTTGTTGGGTCCTGTGACGATATATAACACTATTACACCCTAACGAGGCTTGTTTCAACTAGTAGTTATAGACTTATTGAGCTCTCAAGAAGGACGCATTGAGTTCATATCACTTTGGACACCATATCATGTTTTTACTTTTGATCAGACCTGCGTTTTGTTCTTGTTTTTTTTCTGTCGGTAATATAAAAAAGAACTGACTGGTGCAATAAAAAGCAATGAAATACAATTTATTAAAAAAAAGATGTAAAAAAATCAAACAAATCAAAAATTAATCATGAACTCACTGTCAGTTGTTTAAAAGATAAAACAAAATACTGGGTACAATATCTCCCGCCACCCGATTCGGCCATTTTATAAGCGAGTGTTTTTCGCGCTGTCAGGGCGCCCGTTCATTAAATCTGTCCAACGGAAGACGTATAAATCAAAACACATAATTCATTATCCCCGGAGCCAGATTAAACAGGCCAATTACGCCTATTCTCGCAAGAAATCTCATCACAAACGGGCAGTAATACGAGAAGTGGCCGCTCCTGTTGCTATCATACATCAACGGGCCTGATAAGCGAGGGAGGTCATCAGGTTCGCATTGATCATAAAGTCAACAATTATTCCGCCTTTTATTATTTCAATGCGTTGATACGGCCGCCACTGACTCGGCCTGTAACTACAGACAGTGACACAAATCAATGATCCATGTGCATTTCTGTCGGCCTGCAACATAGCAATTATGGCTGATATGTTTTTCGAAGGGTGAGCTAATAATTATGTCGATTTCATGTGGTCTCTCACAGCACCACAGTGACCGTTAACCCACTAAAGACCTCCTCTCTGGCCATAGACTGACCACTGGGAGGACAAACGGACAGATGAATGATTTAAAGATGATATGGGGGTATTGAGGCAATTAGGTTACCAGCACACCGAGTGCTTAGTGAGGAGCAACTCAATTTGAGTTCATTAAAATACATAGAGATTAACAACTCTACTAAATAAAACTCTGTAAACGGGGCTTTGAATATGCTGAATGTATCTCAAAGAAGAGGGGTAAGAGTATCCCAAAATCTGGTTTTCTCGTTATGACACTAAATTGGCTTTGGTGGTGAGACTCCTACTACGGAGATCTAGAATTGTAGAGTACCCCTTCATTACTATTAATCCCAGGTCAACTCGGACCCGGAGCGGTTGGTTGGTTTGATTTTACGGCAGGTCAATCCTTGGGATATTTTGTGCCGAAAGATATTTTGTTTTATTCATTCTTGATGGGTAACCAATATTTTTTAAACTCAATTTAATTTTTAAATACATTTTTTGAACAAATTATTTATATTTAACATATTGAAGATATCCAATTTTTTATCTTAAACTCATTTATTCAAAAGCATTTTTTAAACTCATTTGCTATTCAACCCATTTATGGGTCCTTAACAGGTACTACCACTCTGGGTCACAGTGGACCTTGGGGTAATGGCGATGAAGGGTTATTCTAGACTCCTTAGAGATCCAAAATTGGAACTTCGGCATTAGATGCAGTTTAATGTCTTAACAAGGAAATTAAGACCCTTAGCCACTGACTCGGCCTGTAACTACTGACAGTGACACAAACCAATGACCCATGTGCATTTCTGTCGGCCTACAACATAGCAATTATGGCTGATATGTTCTTCGAAGGGTGAGGTAATAATTATGTCGATTTCATGTCGCCTCTCACTGCGCCACAGTAACTGTTAATCCACTAAAGACCTCATCTCTGGCCATAGACTGACCGCTGGGAGGACAAATGGACAGATGAATGATTTAGAGATGATCAGGTGGGGTTATTGAAGCAATTTGGTTACCAGCACACCGAGTGCTTAGTGAGGAGCGAACTCAATTTGAGTTTATCAGAATACGATGAGATGAAAAATTCTTATACATAATGCCCTGTCGATGGTGCTTAGAATTCACTGACTGTATCCAAAGGAAGAGAGGTAAGAGCTTCCCAAAAAGGGGTTTCCTGGCCGTAGTGAATATTCTTTCCTTCCCTACCTTTCGTTGTAAAATGGACAGCTCAAGCTAAACAAAAATGTAAAACATGAACATACAATGAATATGATTCCCTAAACCCTTGGCATTGAATAACATTATATGGTTTGACATGCCGTTAAAATCAATCAATCAATATTTCCTAAATAGGATAATCAATACCATTATGGACCAATGTCACATTAAAAATCCATTTACGAAGCGCGCTTAGAATATATATTATCTTACTCTTAATTTTATTGTTTCCAGTAATTATTTCTCAGAGGTTAGGGAATTACGCTCATTGAACATTTATATTTACATTTTTGTACGGTTGTTTCTTAGGAGCTATTTTTTTATGGCCGCCCTGTGGGCTTGGGCGTTAGAATGCACCGACTGTACCTCTGCAGATGGGTTAGATTCCCCCAATGGGGCCACCTGTTGGCCGTGGGTGGCGACCCGTGATGCTTAAGGATAGAACACAGATGGTTGGGCAGTCCATGACTTGCAGTACTCCACTTTGGCCCTATTTTGGGTTAGACGAGCGGTCGAAGAGGCCTCCTCCGATCAATCGGCTGGTCACGTCAAGCCCAAGCACCTATGTGATTTCCCCAACCCTATTGTCTTTATGGCAAGCCCCAACCCCTTTTTATCATATGGGTGCTAGAAGGAGGTGACTGAGGGTCTTCATGTCCTGGGAATGACGTTAAACTCTATCTGATGGTGAGGTTCCAGTTCTAGAGGGTTGGGGAATGTGGAGCACCCGTTCATCACCATTGCTCCCTGGTCCATTCTAACCCGGAGTGGTATTACCTGTTAGGGTCCCATCTATGGGTTAAATAGAAAAATGTATTTATAAAAAAATTGTATTTTCCATTAAGAATTTGGTTTATTTCAAAACTTTATCGGTATTAAATGACCCACTGAGGTTGATATGCCATAAAACAAAACAAAACCAAAGCAAACCAAACAGTTTTATGGATTTATTCATTCCTTTCTTATACTAATAATCATACGCTTTCACGGGATTATTTCATTTTAATAACAGCCATTTGTTTGCACGTACTTATATGGTTTCTAGTAAATAGTAATAAGTCGTCGGTGTGGCCTATAGTCGGTATCAGCCAGACAGCGAAGGAGTATATCCTCTTTTCACTAGCGCTAAACCAAGGAAAGTGTTTAGGCGTCTGAGGGAGAGCGCCACACCTACCATCAGCTCCTTACTTTAACGCACGGTCCCTGTGTTATTCATACGCTGAGTTGGCGAGGGCCGGTATCGAACTCCGAACCTTGTGGTTCCTAGCCGAACGCTCTACCGACTGAACTAAACCAGCCCTAAAAATCAACAGTAAGAATCCTTAGTAAATTATCATGTAAAGAAGAAAATTGACGGAGTGGTCTACTGTCAGTATCAGCCGGGGAGCGAGGGAGTCTATCTCCTTTTCATTATCGCTAGACCAGGGGTTGTTTTTGTGTCTGGGGTAGAGTACTACACCTAGCATGAGGTCCCCAGTTTACCGTACAGATCCAAGTTGTGCTACTCAGGCTCTGAGTTGGCGCGGACAGGTGTTAAAACCGGAAACTTGTGGTTCTTAGACGGATGCTCTATCGACAGAGCAAAACCGAAAGTTCGAGTATTTACCTTAATACAAATAATATACTGTTACATAGCGCCAAATATTCCAATCGAATACGAATTATTTTTAAGTAGATCAATTTGATCAAGTGATGGGTCTATAATAGGGGCTACAAGTCCGGGTCAGGGTGGACAGCTACTTTTATGTAGAGTGCTTCTTTGTAGATTTGCTCAAGACAGTACGTATAATTCTTGTGTAGTTCCCATTTGGCCTTTTCTCTAAGCCTTTCGTTAGAATCCAAGTAGTGCAGCCATACAGCAGCATTGACATGGCCAAAGGTTGGAAGAATTCTTGTTTGACTTATAAGAGAGATCCGGTTTCCATATGATAGACAATCTGTCTATCCCAGTCCGTGAGTAAAAGCGTCAGATTCTCATTTAATGTTTATTACAGTTTGTTGTAAATCGGGTATCAGAGTTAACAGAGAAACAAAAGAATAAAGACAGTGACAATTAAAGATAGTGGAAAGAGTTTACCAAGCAAGAATACAAGGTGAACAGAGTAATTAGCAATTGCTAGGTTGAATAAACAAGTCCCGTGAAATCTCTTTGGTTCTCTCCTCCGACGTTTCGTCCGACAATATTTAGAGGAATTCCATCCACATTATTGAGGTACTATACGACAAGGTTAAATCTGGAAATATCTAACTAAGCAAAATTATATTCAGAGGGAACCACGATGCAATAAAATTATGATTCTGTTACAAACCAAAGATACAAGGCGAAGAGAGTAATTAGCAATTGCTAGGTTGAATAAACGAGTCTGGTGTGATCTCGTTTCTCTCCTCCGAGGTTTCGTTAGACATTATTTATAAGAAAAAACAGACGATTCCATTCACATTATTTAGGTAATATGACACCGTTAAATAGAGAATTTATCTGATTAAGCAAAATTACATTCAGATAGAATCATGACCCAACAAAATTAACATCGGTTGCAAATTGGACTTGAAAGGGACTGATAATCTAATCAGCACAATTAGTTTTTCTTGATTAAATGAAGAAAAGTTGCTACGATTTATCGGTCACTTTTTGAGATATACACCACGTGTGAAATTATTAACAGCTGTTGGCTGGGTCTGTAGAATACAGGGACTGCACCTATGCAGAGGTGTAAAACACCAAATGGGGCCACCTGTTTGCCGTGTGTGGCGAATCATTATGCTTAAAGACGGAACCCTGGTGGCTGAGCAGTCCATTACATGCAACTCCCCGTCTGATCCTTACTGAAGGTTATCAGAGAGGTTCCTTCCGATCAATCGGCTGTTCACGCCAAGACCTATCATCTATATGATTATCCCAACCTTATCGCCCTTATGGCAAACCCCAACACTTTTTATAACATACGTGCTAGAAGTGGCTAAGTGTCTTAGTGTCCTGGTGAAATTCCAATTTTGGAGCACTGGGGAATGTGGAGTACCCCTTCATCGCCATAACCCCCAGGTCCACCCTAACGCGGAGCGGTAGTACTTGTTATGGACCCTAACTGTACTATGTGTTAACTAGAAAAACATGAGGGACCATATTACCTTTAGGCAACCCTTTTTGATCTCGATTAAGAAAGGACATGTTTTTCATTTGCACCGTCAATATCCGTTTGTTTGTTAGGGGTTAGGGTTAGAGTTAGGGGTTAGGGTTAGTTAATTTTATAATTTAAAAAACCTAAAAGTCATCTGTTAAAACAACCGGATATTGACGGTGTAAATGAAAAACATGTCCTTTCTTAATCGAGATCAAAAAGGGGTGCCTAAAGGTCATATGGTCCAAAATGAGTTTTACAATACGTTTAAAAAATTGATCACACATCAAGAATGAATAAAACAATACTTCTTCGGCATAGAATAACCCAACAAGGATTGATATGCCGTAAAATCCAACCAACAGAAAAAAAACATTAATGAAGTTGAATGTCGTTTGAATATCTATTATAATAGCAATTGGGTTGTACCAAAATTTTCCCTGGATTTTGGCAACATCTATGCGAGCAGAAGGTGTAAATAGCTTTCAGTTCTGCGTGTATGTATTCATTTGTCAGCCATTTACCTGAAGGACCACAGACGTTAGCTTGTTAAATCATTGACGTGGACGTTAATTCGCAATGAATTTCAGTCGGTTTAATGCATGCTGCATTCAAAAGCCGAATAACTGTGTGAACTTCACACTTAGTTGTAGCGCAATTCGGGAGCCCCATCAGAAATGACTGCCAGACCAAAAGTAAGCGCCGCAACAAGGCATGCGCAGAGGCATGCGCAACAAACACCACAATAGCTGCACAAAGAGTACAAATGCTAAAAGTACAAATTTAACATGTATAAGATACAAATAATATTAATCTGTTTGTTTGTTTCTTTGTTTGTTTATTGATTTTAACGGCATACCAACCCGTCTGATGTTATGTCACGCCTAACGGTAATCTGTGTAGTATTCCCTTTTTCTTCCCTTTATTTCTTCAAAATAAAAACGGAATGGTCCATTATTTAGCTAAATTGATGACACTCATAAGAAATAAGAATTCAGCGTATAAGCAACAGCGGATAATCAGGATTTACATTTTTGCATTTTCTCTTGGAACATTTGGGCGGTCTCATTTTGAGCCAGAGGTTGTTGCAAGATGATGATGGTCGTACAATCAAGGAATATGTATCGATATATAGATAAACTAAAGGCTTCATTTGCACTTAAATAGATAAAAAGTTGTTTCATTTCTAAACTAACGTATGCTTTGTGCACAGATTCTTCTGATATGTATGTATAGCTCATCGTCATTGAAAGAAAATATTTAAATGTCTATATTTGGAAATATGGAAAACAATTACAACGGCGTTAATAATTTGGCACAGGAGCGGGTATAAATGCAAACATAAAGAGAATATATATTTACCAACCCCAAACGAACATGTGACGCAAGGTCAATTTCTTAAGCTGAGTTCAACAGGTTTGACTTCAGAGTTTTCCTTCTCCTGGACCGGTTGCCTAACCAATATTAAAGAGCCCAGTCTGCCCTACTATTTATCCATAGCTGGAGGGAGAGTAGGATTCATACCGTTTCAAGGGTATTAGCACTAAGTGAAATGCAATTACCACATCTAGGATTTGAACTCGGGGTGACGAGTCCATTTTCTATGACTTTACCGTTTACGAATTATGTAAGTAATAAAAATATTCGATATTGGAATTTTTTACATACATCATGAAATCAGCCGATATTAATTTGGACTAAATGCTGACGTATGCATAACAAAACAGATTATAAAAAAGGCCCAACAGTTAAAAGATTCAGTTGGAGAGAGGACACCGTCCGGAGACACGACAAACGCCTACATCAGGTCAGTCTCTTTTTCATTTCGTTTTCTCTCTCTCTCTCTCAACTCGACACAAGCTGAAGTACTTACCTTTTGTTTTATAAAACGGCTAGAATTTTTACACATACAGTTTTATACAAAAACGGGACCATATAACCTTTAGGCACCCCTTTTTGATCTCGATTAAGAAAGGACATGTTTTTCATTTACACCGTCAATATACGGTTGTTTTAATAGGCGATTTTTAGATTTTTTAAATTATAAAACTAACCCCTAAGCCTAACCCCTAACCAAACAACCGGATATTGACGGTGTAAATGAAAAACCTGTCCTTTCTTAATCGACATAATAAAGGGGTGCCTAAAGATAAGATGGTTCCAAAAACGAACATTTAAACAAAACACTCACACCTCTGCCGCACACAAATCGTTAGCCATCCGACAATTCCATAATTCCAAAAGTAAGTAATTCATTTCCATTACGCACTTCACGCTACAACCAAGAACGGTCCCGTTTCTGAGAACTATACACTCAACACATGTAATCCACAAGAACACGTAAAGCATATAGTTTGCAGCATTTGCCTATTGAGGGTATTTTAAAATCTTTTAAATTATCTATGTGTAAAACAAAACTTTTTAGAAACAATTATACAAGGAAAGTAAATATGAATCTACAATGGCTGCAATTCCCTAAACCCTAGGTATAACATAACCTTAGACAGTTTGAAATACCAAAATTAATCAATCATTCATAGTTTTTAATTATTATTAACAATAACCAGAAATCAGCCTGCCCTTTATGGCAACCCCCAACCCTTTTTATCATATGGATGCTAGAAGGCGGTGGCTGAGGGTCTACATTTCCTGGGAATGATGTTAAACTCTATCTGATGGTGCCATTCCAGTTTTGGAGGTTTGGGGAATGTGGAGCACCCCTTCACTACATTTGCTCCCTGCTCCACGCTGACTCGGAATGGTATTGCCTGTTAGGGTCCGATCTATAGGTTAAATAGAAAAACATTGATTATAAACAAAATTGAGTATACATTAAGAATGAATTTATTTCAAAACTTCATCGGCATTAAATGACCCACTGAGTTTGATATGCCGTAAAATAAACCAAACCAAACCAAACCAGAAATTAGATTATCTTAATTTGCTTGGGTTACCATAGCTATTTTATCATTAACCCACTCCACCTAAAACAGGCCGAGTACTCCTTCATCCCCATTACTACCAGGTCCAGGAGTAGTATTAGTTACCATTTACGGAATAAGAAAAAAACATGAGTTCAAAAAATGTTTTAAAAAGTGAGTTAAAAAATGAACACCCTCAGGAATGAATAAAACTAAACGCCTTCGGCATAAAATAACCCAACAAGCGTTGATACGCCGTAAAAGTTAACAAACAATCAAACTAAATAAGTATGATTTCATATCCATTATTCATTCATTAGGAATTTTAATCGTAGTTTTAATGTAATATATATTCGTAATTTGTTTAGTATTTACTTTATATATTTAATATGTGGAGTTTGGTTTGGTATGGTTTACGGCATATCAACCTCGGTGGGTCATTTAATACCGGCAAAGTTTTGAAATAAATTCATTCTTAATGGATACTCAATTTTTTTATAAACACATTTTACTATTTAACCCATACATGGGACCCTAACAGATACTACCACTTCGGGTCAGAGTGGACCTGGGAGCAATGATGATGAAGGGGTGCTCCACATTCCCCAAACCTCCAGAACTGGAATTTCACCATCAGATAGGGTTTAACGTCATTCCCAGGACATGAAGACACTCAGCCGACGCCTATTTTAAGCTATTTTACCTACTGAAGAATAGACAAATAAAAAGCCAGAATTATGGCCTATTTTAAAATGAAGAAATAGATGTACTAAATTGAAATATTTGAATGAATATATTTGGAAATATGGTAATACTTACATCCTCGTTAATACTTGGCACGGAGCTATAAATACAAACATAATGAGAATGTTAGTATTGCATCATATAATTACTACACAGAAATATAGACAAATATATAGATAAATATAACCTATTTTAAAATGAAGTATAGGTGTAGTAAAATGAAATCAGGATTTCTTTATGTAGTAACTGCTCGTACGAGAGTGAACCAGGAGAAGACGTGTTTGGCTGGAAGCAGGCAAGGACGCAATAATTAGAGCCATTGAAAACGTGGGTCTCATTAGCAATGAACTGTAGCCTCGTGTTTGAGAGCAAGAGTTTCCGAAAATTGATCGATACGCTGTTGACTTTCTCGGCGATACATTTTCTAAAGAAAGATATCATGTAACAATTGCATTGCGCAGTGTTGTTTCGTTCCTCAATAAACCAGGAAGAAATGAAGAAAGAATGCTCGCTCCTGTCATTATTCATCACACTCAGCAAAAATTTATCGATACATATATCTAACGTTAATATATATAAATTAACTTTCACTGCCAGCAGATATAAGCAATAATCATCTGTACACAGACTGGAACTCTCTGGTGATCGTAAAATATGTAAATAAACGTATGTATTTAATAGTTTAAACACCACCTCCTTTACAGCAGCTGCCTAATGGTCGAGGGGTTAAGAAGTCAGGTGTACAAAAATTCAGTCAGATTTGGATCCTGGCTATATGTAGTTGTTGTGTCTAGCCACACTGAAGAGACGTGAAACGCCGAAACACGGTGTCTGTGGATGACTTATTATTATCTGCTCCCAAACTCGGTAGAACACTTTAGGTGTGACTTAAATTACCTTTCACTGCCAAAATATATAAATCAATGATCGCCTGTACACAGACTCTCTGGTGATCGTAAAATATATAAACAAACGTATGTATTTAATTGTTTAAACATGGTGTCTATATATATATATATATATATATATATATATATATATATATATATATATATATATATATATAGTATGGCATTTTTTAAATAATCTAAAAGTGGTGAATATATCAATAACATAGAGCAATAGTAATACGAGATCTACTATGGTTTCAGTACAACAATTTCATCAGGACCCTAACTAATACTAACTAAAATTCGAAAAAATGAGGGGAAAAGAAACGGAAAAGTTAATAACGAACAGAAAAAATAGATTCAATTAATATTTCACCGTTTTTTTTCTTTTAGAAGCTTTATCAGAATGAACTTCATGATTTTTTTCTGTTTTGTAAATAATAAAGTTTATTCTGATGAAGCTTCTAAAACAAACAAAGGCGAAATACTGATTAAATGTAATTGTTTGTGGTCATTATTCACTTTTCAATACGTTCCGTCACACATACACACACACACACACACACACATATATATATATATATATGTATATATGTATGTATATAAATGTGCATATGTGTATACATACATACATATTAAACGACCCCTCACACCGAGTAGGGTGTGACAATCTCATTTTTTTAGTGGAATTTTCCTTCTTTAGACTGGTTACCTAGTCAAGATAAAAGAACACAGTCGTACCTAATATTTACCCATATCTTGTTTGTTTGTGTGTGTGTGCGCGCGCGCGTGTGTGTGTGTGTGTGTGTGAGAGAGAGAGAGAGGAGAGAGAGAGAGAGAGAGAGAGATATGCATACTTTCTCAAGGGTATTGGCGCTATATGAAATGCTATGTGTAAGCGCTATGTGAAATGAAATGGGAAATGCAAACAGCCTCGTGCTGTATTTGAAATCGGGTCGACGAGTCCATTTCCCAGGACTCAAACCATTACTCTACACAACTCCACGCTACCACAGTATATATATATATATTTTATTCATGCCTATGCTTCGTAGAAAAACAAACAATACATTCATATATGCATATATATATATATATATTATATATATATATATGTACGTGTGTGTGTGTGTGTGTGTGTGTGTGTGTGTGTGTGTGTGATATAAAAGCTGTATAACATATATGTTATCATCATCGTCATCATCGTCATTATGTCGCGCACGCAGCACGGATATCCATGACAATCTCTCGCCAACCTTCCCTATCATTCATTGCCTCTGAGAGTTCTTCTGCGCAGCACCAGCATCCTCACATATTTGGTCAATGTAGGTCCTTACTGGGCGGCCCGCACTAGCATGCCCATGAGTTGGCTTCCACAGGAGAATGTCGCTTATGAGCTCGTCTTGCTTCTCCAGCAGTGTCCAGCATGCCTTGTCCTTCTCACTCGGATGGTTTGTGAGATGGGGGGGGCAGGTGACCATACAACTGCTTTCTTGTCGGGTTCGCCATCAACCTGGACACCTTGATGGGAAATGCCATGCTTGGTAAGTTCCTCCGTAAGGCAACAAATGGAAGTTTTTTTTCACAATGGCCAACAGAAATGTTAAAGGTGAACAAAATATGGTGATTCTTTTCTGATTTTAGGTGGACTTCCTTCTTGGTCACCTAATAATAGCTTTCGCTTTCTGGATAAACTGTCTCATCTGTTTCAGAAAACACAGTTGCATAGGGTCCATGTGTAAGCAAGAAATTATTTATTGGTGTCAAATGTTTAGCTCTAAGGAATGGTTTTACAGGACTATTGTCTTCTACAAGAGTGTTGTCAGCAATCATTTCAAGTAGGTAATACTTATACACAAAGGACTTAGGGGAATATCTTCCACTTCAACGACTACAGAAGAATTTGTTTGCTTTGGGACTCTCACAAACAGCTTATACTTGGATAGATTTTCTAGTTGGTTACCACTGATGTTGATGAAGGTAAGATGTAGGAATAAGAAATAGAAATCCTGTTGGGCATTCCGGTTTCTACCTCCACATTTATGCAAATTTCTTCCTGTGTTTCCACGACTTGTTCAAAACCACACGCAGCATTCTTATGCAGGTCCCATCTAGCTTATTCTCAAGGCGATTCGTTAGGGTCCAGGTGGTGCAGCCATACAGCAGTACTGATATAACCACAGCCTGGAAGAATTGTTGCTTTAGCTTGTCAGTGAGATCTTATTTTCATATGACTGAATATTTGTTTGTGGCTAGCCATGCCTTTCCTATTCGTGTATTAAATCGCTATTTTATAAATTCAACATGTATGTATAAAAAAAACAATCCAAGCAAATTTAACCAGAACATGGTTTTCACTGAACAGATGAACTTTTAAATGAACAAATGAACAACACTTTGAAAACATTTTTTTTAAAAATTTTTAACAATTTCTATAAATCAATTTTCCTCATTGGAAATAAACTGAAATTTTATTATTCTGATTCATACGCCAACCCAATTTTTCTTAAGTTTTTTTTTAGAAAAGTAGCAATAGTGTATGAAAATAGTGAAAAGTAGCAATGTAATATGATAAAATAGAATCTAATGAATTAGATGGATATTAATGAATATGTTTTAATGTTCAACTTTGATAAACAATATTTTTTATGGCATAATCAATTTGTAAACTTAAATGTTTTTAGAGACCTTAATATTTTATACGACTTAAGAGTATCTCAAGCTCGCTCGTATCTCACATTTTAGCTCACAGAAAAACAGGAAAAATCGACCGAGTTCATTAGTTTCAGGGGAAACTGAACAGAACAAAAAAAAGAAGAAAAAAACGAGCACTTCACAATTTTGCCAGTAGGGGAAAAAAACGAAAAAAAAAAAACGAATGAGTCAGAATAATAAATGCTGAAAAGTTCTCAGAACGTATTTCTAGAAATTTAAGAAACCGAATCCGCGACCGAATGAAACGGATGTAGGAATAAGAAAAATGGCTTCTCAACCAATAGAAATCCTGCTGAGTATTCCGGTTTCTACCTCCACATTTATGCAAATTTCTTCCTGTGTTTTGGATAAATGTGTCCGTTTGTTCCAAACAATTCCTGACATAATTATCCTTAAGATCCTTTCGGTGAAACCCGAGTAGTATATATATATATATATATATATATATATATGAGTAAATATATTATATATATATATATATATATATATATATATATATATGAGTCTATTCAAATGTGTATATTAGTGTATATATATATATATATATATATATATATATATATATATAATTATTATATATATATTATCATATATTTGTCTATATTATATATTTATAGGAGAATAATTTTCGTCTGTTTAGAAGCAAGAAAGAAATCAATGAAATAAATGAAGATCATATACTAGATGTTGAATATTGTGTTCTAACTATAATTTATTTTCCGATATTTCGAAGAGCGCATTTCCATCTTTGTCAGTAGTTTGTGATAAACTGATTGTTATTTATCGTGGTAACGATTAGACTCCAGAAAGTGTAAATGCATCTAAAAAATTTAATCGATTGACAGCTCAAAAATTGTGTAAAAGTGCTGAATATAAAGAACTAAATATTCTATTAAAAATACTCACACACACACACACACACACACACATATATATATATATATATATATATATTATATGTGTGTGTGTGTGTGTGTGTGTGTGTGTGTGTGTGTATGTATGTTGTGTGCGTGCGCCCGCGCGGCGCGTGGTGTGTGTGAGAGAGAGAGAGGAGAGAGAGAGAGAGAGTTCGTTCGTGTGTGTGTGTGTGTGTGTGTGTGTGTGTGTGTGAGTATTTTAAATCAAAATCAACATTTTAAAACTCCTGACTGCTTTGAAAATTGTCAGTTCTCTCTTAACAATTTTCATGTTTTTATTTTCATGTTTATTTTACAAATTCTCAATGTGACACAAAATATTCATAGAAAGAAAACTAACAGGTTCAAATTATAATGTCTATAATGTTGTATTTTACAATATATTTGAACCTAACAGGTTCAAATAATAATCTCTGTAATTATTTTACAATATATTTGAACGTAACAGATTCAAATTATAATGTCTATAATATTGTATTTTACAATATATTTGAACGTAACAGGTTCAAATAATAATCTCTGTAATGTATTTTACAATATATTTGAACGTAACAGATTCAAATAATAATGTCTGTAATGTATTTTACGATATATTTGAAACGTAACAGGTGTAAATAATAATGTCTGTAACGTTGTATATTATAATATATTTGAACGTAACAGGTTCAAATAATAATCTCTGTAATGTATTTTACAATATATTGGAACGTAACAGGTTCAAATAATATCCTGTAAGCTTGTATTTTACAATATATTTGAACCTAACAGAGTTCACCATCGAGTTGAACCATCAAGCAATTACGAAACTCTTCATCTACAACTTTATACATATGGGAGTATAACACAGTTGGATAAATCAAAAGGTCTACATAATTACCTTTCTTGTTCATTTATTTGTCCAAGAAAAGACCAGGATGACGCTCTCGTCAAAATATTATAACATGGACATAAGATAGGTTGACTTTTCACCTTTTTCAAAATATCAAAATTCTCCAACAGAAAAACGTGTATGTTCCTATACTAAATACTCATACCAACAACTAAATCTCTTACTTGTACCATTCTTTGAGGAAACAGCATCAAACAGCAGGTTTTATTCTTCGACTTTTATCTCATCAAAGGATTCCTCCAAATCAGGAGAGATTTGATGCTGGAGTTTTCTTCTCCAGTTTTGATCTTGGAGTTAATTCATCCTTTGAAGTTTGCCTTCACCACGGCTTTGTAATTAGCTTCAGCTGAATTCTAAACGTATTGAAACTAGAGATTAAAATGCGAATTTTAAATGAAGGGCAGTATTCACTTGAACGTCTGATTTATAATGAGCGGTTTGCTGAGGTGTTGAGTCATTCACTCTATTCGCCGACAATCTTTGTTACAGAAATACACTTTCTCGTTATTTGGTTATATATATATATATATATATATATATATATATATATATATATATATATATATATATATAAAGGTATTGTTATGGGTCCAACGTGAGAAAATAAAATATTTTTATAAAACAGAAGGTCTACAAATAGATTATGTTTTTAAAAATTAATTATTATTTTACATTGGTGACATGTGTTTCAGATCATCTGATATATTCAGGTGTTGATTAACCACATTATATATATTATATATATAATATATATACATATATATATATATATATATATATATATATATATATATATATATATATATATATATATTCGGTTGAATTGTGCAGACAAAAATGTTGTGTTTGCAAATCTTGTTCATAATCCCTTCTAGTTGCCGAATAGATGATATAATATCAGGCTGGAATTTGCTGATGTATTTGCCGTAACTTGTCTGCTCCCAAGTCCTTTATGCCTCCCGCCCTGTCGGCTGGGGCGTTAGAATGCACCGACTGCACCTCTGCAGAGGGGTAAGACTCCCCAATGGGTCCACCCGTTGGCCGTGGGTGGCGACCCGTGATGCTTAAGGATAGAACCCAGGTGGATGAGCAGTCCATAACTTGCAATACTCCACTTTGGTCCTTAGTTGGGCTAGACGGGCGGCCGGAGAGGCCCGCTCCGACCAATCGGCTGGTCACGTCAAGCCCTAGCACCTATGTGATTTTCCCAACCCTATTGCCCTTATGGCAAGCCCCCAACCCTTTTTATCATATAGGTGCTAGAAGGACGTGGCTGAGGTCTACATATCCTGGGAATGACTTAAACTCTATCTGATGGTGAAGTTCCAGTTTTGGAGGTTTGGGAATGTGGAGCACCCCTTCATCACCATTGCTCCCTGTCCACTCTGACCCGGAGTGGTAGTACCTGTTAGGGTCCCATCTATGGGTTAAATAGAAAAATGAAGTTTTAAAAAATTGGGAATGTAAAAAACAAAACATTTAAGTCTGGTATGGTAACCGGTCTAGGAGAAGGAAAACTCTATTGAAGACTTTAAATACAAACATAAAGAGAATATTAATAATGCATCATACAATTATTAGGCGCGTGGTGTAATGGTTAGAGTCGTAGGAATGGACTCGTCAACAAGAGTTCAAATCATAGACGAGGCTGTCTGCGTTTCATATAACGCTAATACGGAGAGTTATCCATCCAACTACTCTTCCTCCAGCTGTGAGTAAATAGCAGGGCAGACTGGACTCTTTAACCTTGGTATGGTAACCGGTCTTGGAGAAGGAAAACTCTGCAATCAAACCTGCTAAACACAGCATAAAAGCTTGACCTTGTCTCATACAAGGAAGGAGAACACATTTTTTTAACAATACTTTTTAATATTTTATCGTTGGATGTTGAAATATCCAAAACGCTTCTCAATAATGTAATGAAACTTATTTGCCTTTTGCTTTTCAATAATGTTAACAAACAAAAAAAATCATATTCTGAATATTTGAATCGGCTTTTCTAATCATGGCTGACGCGTTTGCAATATTCCTGATAGCGAATCAGATACAAATAAATGCACTCACACTGCAGCGTCTTCAACATCTATATATCAATACGCGTGTTCTTTAATCTTCCGACCGTTATCATCTTGCAACACCCTCTGCTTAAGAATAAAACCGTCCAAAATTGTCCAAGATGAAATTCACAAATGTAAATACTAGTTATCTTTTGTCGCTTATCCGCCGAATTCTTATTTCTGATATGCGTCGTCATCTCAGCTAAATAATAGACCAGACCGTTTTTATTGTAAAGAAAGAAAATGAAGAAAAACGAATGCTACACAGAAAAAATATAATAAGAAAGAAAGAAAGTAGGGGAAAGATAAATAGAGAGGGGGTGAATGCACAGAAGCGATAACGCTAATCTGTTTCAATTGAACATATTAAAAATATGAAAAGAAAGAAAGATAGAAAAATAGTGTGTGTGTGTGTTTTTTTTTTAATGTGTGTATGTGTATGTGCGTGTGTTTTAATGTGTGGTGTGTGTGTGTGTGTGAAAGAGAGAGAGAGAGAGAGAGAGAGAGAGAGAGAGAGAGAGAGAGAGAGAGAGATGGTTTTAATTCAAGATTATCAAAAATTTACATATTCAAGTATTATGCGATAGCTCTTAAGCAAACATATCAAACGTTGTAATAATCAAATTGCTATGCTGTGGTATATCCACAGGTCATTCTAGTTTTTATTATTATTACTATTATTATTATTATTATTATTATTTTAGTTTTTCACACCTACCGAAGCTGGTGGTTCATTGGAGGCTGAGTAACAGCAAGTCTCCTCAGGTCTCCAGGACTCTTCTGAGTATTCTAGCAGATCCCAACAGTGCTGTAGTTTGGATGGTCTCAATTCTTCCTCTGATTTCCAGTCCACCCAAATTCTTTTCCAGAGCTTTGGGGATTGTTTCAAGGGCACCAATTACAATTGGTACGACCTTCACCTTCGTGTTCCACAGCTTTCTTAGTTCTCTTGTAAGGTCTAAGTATTTGTCTATCTTTTCGCTTTCTTTCATTTTCTCTCAGTGGTCGGCCGGGACGGCAAAATCCACGAGATGACAGGTTCGCTTTTTCTTGCCAATCAGTACTAAGTTCGCTCTCCTGGCCGGGATTAGGTGATACGTCTGTACCTCGAAATCCAAGAGAATTTTTTTTCTCAAGGAGAGGTTTAGGTTTGTGCATATACCATTTGGATGTATGGTGAAAATTTAATTTCTTGCACAATTCTCAGTGGATTACCTTTCCCGTAGAGTCATGCCTAGTCTTCTACTGAAGAGACTTGGTAAGTCGAAACACGTGTCTGTGGATGACTATATATATATATATATATATATATATATATATATATATATATATATATAAGGTGTGTCAAAAAAGTGTCGAAATTTTTTGTGCTTTTTGACAGAGCTTGTATTCTGAAAAAAAAAGTTCAATTCACTATTTTTTTTTCAGATTACACGGTGTGTCAGAAAGTACCAAGTTTACACCTGTAATTACCATGATAGAAATGAAGAATGAATGGAACGTTATCTTTTTTTCAGAATACAAGTTGTGTCAAAGAGTACACATAATTTCCATACTTTTTTGACGCACCTTGTATATATCAACATCATCATCATCAAGTCGTAATGATAGCACGGATTCCCATCTCTTTTCCTCTCTTTCTCTCTCACCCTACCTCTCATCTCTCTCTCTCTCTCTCTCTCTCTCTCTCTCTCTCTCTATGTATCTATCGATATATCTATATATCTATCTCGTTCATAATTTCTTTATTATTTTCTTCATCCTCTCTTTAATATATCATCTTTACAAATGATGAACATAGACACGTGGACGCCAATTTCATGCAGTTCTCGTTATTGCATCACTAATATAATATTTTGAAACTCATTTTCCCCGCTTTTTTTTCTTCTTTTTTTTCTGTGTTGTTATTGAGGAGGCATTTATGATTGCAGGAAGGAAATGTGACAAACATTATTTTGCAAATTTCATTTTCAGGCAATTTTAATCAGTGAGAGAAAACTTGAATATTTCAAGTATGTACCTGTCCAAAAATTGTGTTCAGTTCGCAGACATTTCTTTCATCTCTCACTCTCTCTCTCTCTCTCTCTCTCTCTCTCTCTCTCTCTCTCTCTCTCTCTATCTATCTATCTCTCTCTCTCTCTCTCTTCTCTATATATATATATATATATATATATATATATATATATATATATATATATATATATATCAGTCATGACAGTACAACAAGTCAAAGAATCATGTAGCATTGTACCTCCTGCTACCATAAATGGTGCGCGTTCCGCTGAGGTCCGAGCTCTAGCCCAGCGCTCGAAAAATAAGCTACAGAGCCCCACCAACAAAGTAATACCCAAAAGCCACTAGTTGCAGCACAGCCAAACATGATACACACACCAACGAAGCCATAGCTCTAACCACAATATCTGAAAATACAGCCATACAACGCAAACCCAATACGAATTAAACTCAGATGTAAAAAAAAAACTAAAAAAAACTTTGCAACATTCAACGTTAGAACACTAAAGACAATAACCCAGCTACCCGAACTAACGGTGTCTGCAGATGAACATAATATATACATTGTTTGCGTGCAAGAACATGGATTAGACCATAGCGATCGAGAACTAAAATACCATGAAACTGGAAATGGCTGGATGTTTGTGTCTGCATCCGCATGGAAAAACTCCGTCAATGCCACTATAGGGGGTGTAGGAATGCTTCTTAGCCCACTGGCCCTAAAATCCCTTAATAGTATAGAAAAAATCTAACCGAGAATCATGAGGACTACGTTTAATGGCAACCCCTGCATAACTCTCGGTTAGTAGAATTAGCAAACATTAAGCAGGGTAGAGTAGAAGGAATACAGGACTATATGCAGAGGGTGGTACACCTGGCAGAGAATGCATACGAGGGGTTTGACGGGAGGAATAAGGTTGCTGTAAGGCAAGTGTTAGGATTTTTCATAAATGGGATAACGGACCGAGAGATAAAGTTTGGCAGTATTGAAGGACGAGCCACAAAATTTAGAAGCTGCCTATCAGAAGGCCCTATCCGAGTTAAAATGGAAAATTCGACTCGACGAAGACTTGAAATACGAAGATGAGCCTATGGAGACTTGCCACTCTCGGAGGCGGATACCAATAGAAGCAGTGAGTCCTACTACATCGATAGATAATAATAATAATAATAATAATAATAATAATAATAATAATGGTAGATAAAAGACTATCAGTCAGAAAGGACGTTATGGGGGAGCAAGATATAGAACTCGAGAGCAGGAAAGGAGCATGGTTAGGTGTTGGAATTGTTGAATGCAGGGTCATACACAGAGATTTTGTTGGCATCGAGTCTCGGGAAACGGCAGAGGTCTGCTCATGAGACGCCCAACGAGTGGAACAAGAATGTACCAACACACAGTTGGTAATGTGGGCGCGCCAAACTCTGTCTCCATTAAGATTAGTGGTACAAATGATAGAGTTTTAGTAGATACAGGGGCAGAGGTATTGATCATAAGCAGTAGGGTTTACGAAAAAATGCAACCAAAACCTGAACTACAAACGAAGGACGTTCAATTACGGACTGCTAATGGGTCCTCATTGTACATTGACGGCTTATGTCGTCTCCAGGTTTAGATAGGAAGTCATTCCACTCCCCATGATTTCTTTGTTGTGACGAATCTTAATAGAAACGTCATTCTCGGTCGCGATTGCCTGAGGCAAAACGGGGTGAGAATGTATTTTGATTTGGGGGCCTTGAGAATTGGGGAGGAATACATAGCATTAGAAGAAGATATCCATATTTCCTCTATAATTAGGTTAGAACAAAAAATAACATTAAAACCCCAACATATGCACACTTGTAAAGGGCAAACTAAGCTCAGAAACATGGGCCGCATGGAATATGAAAACTGAGTAGTGGATACGTTAGCAATTTCAGCGGCATATCTGTAGCCAACGCAGTCGTAAAAATCCCTAAATCTCGCAGGTTTCCGTTGCTAATAATGAATAATACTAACCAGACGGTTACCTTAAAGCGGGGTGTCCAGTTGCTAGATTCGGAAGGGTAGGTTGTATTTCTGAAATTACTATGCCTGACATATGGGAGAGTAACATTTCCGATACAGATTTAGTACAGGCAAGGGTAGCAGAAGAATTAAGCCCGAGAGTGATAGGATACTGAAAAGAAATAAGGACTTGTTCGTTAGTGACGATAAAAACCTGGGCAGGACTGATACTGTAGAGATGCGTATCGACACTGGAACGCATGATCCCATAAGGAAGCGGCCATATCGCACGATACTTAAACAAAGAAGTTTGGTCAACTCAGCAGTCGATGAAATGATGGAAGCAGGTGTAATTGAGAGGTCCAATAGCCCGTGGGGTTTCCCAATAGTTTTAGTTGAGAAGAAAAATGGCAGTAAAAGATTTTGTGTTGTCTTTAGGGGACTCGACAAAATCACAAAGAAATATGCCCGTCCACTTCCAGTTATTGATGATATACTGGCGTCACTCTGATCAGCAAGGTACTTTTCGAAGCTTAATTTAAAATCAGGTTACTGGCAAGTTAAACTCCATGAGGATGACAAGGAGAAAAGTGCATTCACTTGTCACAGGGGATTGTTTCATTTTAATGTCACGCCATTTGGACTCGCAAATGCCCCCGGGGTCTTTCAAGTGTTGATGTCAATTGTCTCACGTGGACAAAAACATTTTGCCCTTGCCTATCTAGATGATATTTTAATATTTTCGAATGTGGCAACCCTTGATGCACCATTTTTTTCCTATCGACTGTGCCAAAAAGTGTGGATGGTCCAACACAAGCCTTCACCACTATAAACAAATCACTGTGTGGGTGTTCATTGTGTGTGGGAACCCTCATGCGTCAAAAATCGACGAGAGAGTCCATAATATATATATATATATATATATATATATATATATATATATATATATATATATATATACAGCAAAGAGAGTTAGAAGAAAGAAGAGAATAAAGCAGCCCCAGCAAGCATTACTGTTTGTGTGCAGTCAATCTGTTAAACCCATGGATGGGACCATATCACAGTAGACCAGGAAGTAATAGCGATGAAGGGATACAAAGTTCTAAAATTGAAAGCTTACCACCAGATGTACCTTAACATCATACCCTGAACACTATGTCCCTCATCCGCTGCATTCTAACATATATATGATCAAATGGTTGGGGGTTGTCATAAGACCAATACGGTTTGTGTTATAAGAGCAATATGGTTGAGACAATCATATACGTGCTAGGGCTTGACGTCACCTGCCGATTAATCGGTGGAGACTCTCCGACCGACCGTCTAGCCCAAGTAAGGGCCAAAGTGACGTGTTGCATGTTATGGATTGCTCAGCCGCGAGGATTCCGCCCTTAAGCCCTCCGGGTCACCGTCCAAATTTGACATGGTTTCATAGCATACCGAGGTGAAATATCATTTGAATTTAATTGTATTGATTTGTCTTTTATATTTTCCTCTATTTTAAACCACACACACACATACACACATAACACACACACACACACACACACACATATATATATATATATATATTTACTTTATATATAAAAACAAAATACAGTAAATATCTAATCATTTATGAAATACAGAACTTAAAAATAAAAATTTAAAAAAATTAAAAATAATTAATCGTAAAAAATTCCTTTACTAAAAATCTTTTGAATTCCAACCGTCACATTTCTTAATACCCATCCCCTTCCGTTTAAATTATTTCGTCTTGTTGCCAACATCTCAAAAATCCGCTACATTTGGATATGTTTTACAGACAAAAGGTATACATAGAGACATGACCGACATATATATGGCGCGAATGCCCACATTGGTGAATAATGTAACGACTTTCGTTCTTTTTTGCAGTAATAAGGTTTTTTGTTTGTGAACTGATTTGACATTCTTCCCCGACCCAAACAACTACGGAGTGAATGAGCTCTGATGATGATTTTTGTAAAATTAAAATATTGATCAGTATCAGCTATGATTATATTATAAATTGTTTTCTTCTTTAACAGCATTGTGTGATGTTTTCATTCCACCTTTTCATATA
>CM042141.1:33992590-33997590 GCA_023376005.1 Doryteuthis pealeii
TCAAGTCCTAGCACCTATATGATTGTCCCTGGTACTACCAGTCAGGGTTAGAGTGGGCGCGGAAGTAATGGTAATAAATTAGGCACACCATAGTACCCATATCTTCAGACCTGGAGTCTCATCATCAGATGTGGTTCAGTATCATATCCAGGTCACCCTATTTTGCGGGATATTACCCTTCTGTCATTACAGTATTCTAAGCACTGCCTACAAAGAGGAAATTATTCCGAATAGTTACCCGAAAAGCTTATGAAACTATTACAAATCGTTGATATTTCCTGATTTAATTTTTTTAACTATTAAACAACTCTTAACGTCCGCTTATAAATGACGTGTCCATTATTTAGTATGGAGTGTCAAATGTATTACCATATCTCCCAGGCCAACTTTGACCCTAACCGTTAGTACCTGTTAGGGTCCCATTTATGGATCAAATACATATATTCAAAATTTATTAATAGGAATATTTGTTAACATATAATTGTAAATTATTTGTCTTTATTAAGAATAGATTCTTGATGCTATAATTGTTTACTTAGGATTATTATTAGTTACTTGAAACCGCATATTATAATAATACTATTTCATTTATTCTTGATTATTGCTATCTAACATTGTATTTGGCCGATGAGAGGTCAACCATGCTTTAACAGGTTTTATTTTTCATATTGCTGGGTGTCTAGACACTCTTCTTACTTTTTTCCTAATTTTTTTCCAATAACGTTCGTAAGTATTTTTTTTTATTTTATTTTGTTTTAGTTCGAGCGAACATTGAGATGAAATAAACTTCTTAACTTTCTCGACACCTGGTCGCTACAGTGAATATCTAAAATCATATAGAAAAGAAGAGAATCCTAATCTTCTCGCAACGATTACCAAGAGAGTGGGTAAGAACAGTGAATGGGATCCTCTAGTATATTTTAATACCTTTCCGTACATTGCATAATATCATTGCAAGTCTGGTGGAAATCGGGCTAGATATTTTGGTGCGAACGAATAAGCAGTTAGTGAATTGCATCATACATTTCCTCCTGGAGTATGGAGTTTTCGCTCTAATCAGAAATAAATATTTCAACGCAAATAATATGAGAGAGCTGTTTGAAAATACTAACGTAGGTGACATTTTATCCTTCTTAAGAGAAATAAAAATATGAATCAGATTTAAAATACATCCAGGAAATACATCTACAAAAATACACCTATAAAAGAAACTTGAGTACCAACTTTTATCTCACACTCTAACTGTTTTTGGCATTAAGTAACCCACAGAGTTATTATGCCATTAAACAAACCTTTAATTATTCGTCCCGATCTGTTTGGCCATGTAAGATTCAAAGGTTATGACAAAGTCATAACTCGTTACAACGCAAACAAACTCCGACAAATGGTGAGGGACAAAACATTTTATATAACAGCACAAGAATTAACAGGGTACATAATACATATATACATAAGTAATATAAAGTTACATGTAAAAAGGATAAACATAACAGCAACAGATATGAAACTAGGAATAGTCCATGCTGTATAAATCACTTACAGTAATGTAAGGGGGACCAAAGCCCCAACGAGAAGGGGGTAGTCATAAGACTACCTCATGGTGTCTCGTAGGTCGGCAGGCAAAGACAGGAAGACAAGTTCAAATACACCAGGCCCCTAGCGGGAACCAGCGAACTAAACCAGTTCCCTAGGCAAATACGAAAATAATCTCACAGCCACATCCGGGCTGTTTATATATATCTGAGATGTAACCATTTTATCTCTTTTTTTATTTTAAAAGTTACAATACTCTATAACAAGCAGTTCACCTGAATCCGACACTATGAGTATGAAAAGGTGGAATGAAAACATCACACAATGCTGTTATATTATAAATTGTTTTCTCTTAACAGCATTGTGTGATGTTTTCATTCCACCTTTTCATACTCATATAATATATATATATATATATATATATATATTATATATAATATATATATATATATATATATATATATATTACTGAATTCTGTTTTTCAGGCATGCTTGTTATATTAATTAAAAATAATCCCATAGCCACATCCGGGCTGTTTTATATATATCTGAGATGTAACCATTTTATCTCTTTTTTTTGATTTTAAAAGTTACAATACTCTATAACAAGCAGTTCACCTGAAGAGGTGTAGCTGAAATGTTTTTGTCTTTTTAGGTAAATATTGTAATTCTATATCTATATTGAGTCTGTGTTTGTATGGGTGTAGTCTCTAAAACCGATTTCTTTTACAATTTGGATTGTAGCGAATTTATTGTGTGAGGTGTATTGGGTTATTTATACAAATTGTATAGGCATCCCTTTAAGAAGTCAATATCAGAATTAAGAACACGTTTGTTTATGTGTAATTTGTATATGAATTTAATCGCTTATTTTTACCTGTGCGTACGGAACAGGATCCTCTGTGTATTACGATCCATTTGATGTTATCGAGAGTGTATACCGATAGCATGGAGTGTTTGGCCCTAAGGGGGTATGGGGATTTATCATGAACACACACACACACACACACACACACACACACACACACTCATACACACACACATATATTATATATATATATATATATAATATATATATATACATCCCCATATATATATGGATATATATATGGATATATAGATAGGGATATATATATATGGATATATATATTCCCATATATATCCAAATATATATATATGGATATATATATATGGGAATATATATGTATGTGTGGATATACTCCTACAAATTTGGTATGGGCTCTCTAATTGGTAATTTAAATTAACTCTCACTGCTAAGCATATAAAGCAATGATCATTTCCCCGGAAATTTGATCTCTCTGTGACCGTAAAATACATAAACAAACCTATGTACTTAATAGTTTAAAAACACCACTCCAAAATTGACAGCCGCAATTAGCCGCATGGGTAAAAGACTTGACAGACAAAAATTCAGTCAGGTTTCGATCCCGGTTAGAGGTAGCTGTTAATAGTAAAGCCACACTGATGAGAAGTAAACTTCAAAACACGAGTATGTGAATGACATATATATATATATATATATATATATATATATATATATATATATATATATATATGTATGTATGTATATATAAAGAGGTTGAGAGGGAGAGAAAATTAAAGCAAGAGATAGTGCTATTCATAGATAGTTAAACGAACAGGCAATTAATTCTGAAAAAGAATAAAATAACATCTTTTTCAGAACTGAATTAAGTAAATTGAAATGTTGATTTATTTGGAATAGTTGTCAGACTAATCCGTTAAATTATATTCCGCCCGGGTTTTGAATCCTTGGTGTCTCCTTAAATCTTACCCAATGAAAAAACGATGTTGAGCATTTACAAAAATTTATAAATATCATTGATGTGTAATACACAAAGTCAACAACAAATAGGTTCGTCAATATACTCAAAATATTGACATAAAAAAGAAAAAAGAAAAAGAAAATCTTTAATGCCAGCTTGGTTATCTTGGTCATATACCATCATCATCATCTCACGTTGACAGCACGGATTCTAATGACACTCGCTGGCCAACCGCCCCTATCGGTCATGGACCAGGTACTTTAGCTAGTATATATATATAAAAAAAGAAAGAAAGAAAGAAATATAGAACAATAGAAATGATGGAATGAATAAAGGATTGAATGGTACAGGAAAGAAAGAAAGAAACAAACAAAGAAACAAAGAAGAAAGGAAAGAAAGAAAGCCTAAATAGGAAATAAGAAAGGCTGTAAAGAAAGAAAGAAAGAAAGAAAGAAAGAAAGAAAGGAAGAAAGAAAAATATGCTAGGAAAGACATTATAAACTTAACATGACATATACAAAAAAGAAAATAATAAACAAAATGAGAGAAACTTACAAAAAGAAAGAAAGAAAGAGAGAAAGAAAGAAAGAGAGAAAGAAAGAAAGAAAGATGAAAAAACATATACAACTAAAAAAAACTACAAATATATTAAAATTAAAAGAAAAAAGAAAAAGAATATCTTTAATGCCAGCTTGGTTATCTTAGTCATGAGGATGCTGATAACACATTCCTTATACACTTGTACCTTTGTACAGATAGTGAACTTCTTTATGCAGAGCTTACATGTGGTAAAAGACAGATCATTCGCCCCGAGCTGCGATTCAAGGATGTCTATAAAATTTTCTCAAGTGCTTTGGCATTGCCCCTTCCAGCTGGGAAAATTTAGCTCAGAACCGGTAGAATCTCCGAATCTCCATGTCAGAGGTCACCCTGACGCAACACCATGAAGCTAAGAGGTCTAGAAGAAAGCAGCGACAACAAAGCACCGGAACATCAACATCTTCAGGGTCAGCCTTCAAATTCGACATCTGTGGTCGAGAATGTTTTTCAAACATCGGACTTCACAGTCGCAGGATGCGCTGTAACTTCAGGGGCACAAAAAACTTTCTTATAGTCTTCCGAGACTGAAATGCCAATATATGATATATATCTTAGTCATATGCCCTGATCATCATCTCACGTTGACAGCACGGATTCTAAAAACACTCGTTGACCAAACGTCCCTATCGGGCATCGCTCCTGGCAAGTCCTTTTTGCGACACCTAGTGTCCGATCACAGCTGCTGAATGTGGACCCAGGCACAAGAAGGACCCATGAGAGCCGAGGTAGTTCCAGAACTTAAAAACAAAGAGAATACCAGACAGAAAGATATCCACCTACTCCAATCCTGAATAGCAGATACCTATATCCAGATTATACATGAATAGTATAAAAAATGATATATATCTTCCTTAAAATGGGCCCAGCTACGTCATAAAACTTGCAGGACCTGTGGATATACCGCAATATGATAATTTGATTATTACAACGTTTGATAGGATTGCTTAAGAGCTATCGCAAAATAGTTCAATATGTAAAAATTATAATAATCTTAATTTAACGCTCTCTCACTCCTTTTTTCTTTCCTTCTTTTTGTCCTTTCATTATGTTCCATTGAAATAG
>CM042141.1:34002590-34007590 GCA_023376005.1 Doryteuthis pealeii
GCGTTCATCAACTTCTTAAACAACAGAAGATTACAATATCGCCGTGGGATAAGTACTATAAAAAAATCACCTAGTACTTTCAATACTTTCAACTTTCAATAACTCTGAAGATGGAATTTTACTTCCGAAAATATTTAGTTTTGAAAAGAAAACAAAAGTTAAATAAATTCAACACATATTGCATTGTAAATTGCCTTCTAAATCTTTATATTAGACACACACACAATGCTTCAATGATACTATAAAGAAACAACTTTATATATATATATATATATATATATATATTATATATATAATATATATATATATGTGTGTATATATATATATGTGTGTGTGTGTGTGCGTGTGTGTGTGTGTGCGTGTGCGTGTGAGTGTGATTTTAGTTTGTGTATTTGTGTTTTACGAGAAAATTATTTACAAACAAGAAAGAGGTTACAAAATATGTGTGTGCGCGCGCGCACTTGCGTATGTGTGTATATATGCGTGTGCATGCGAGTGTGTGTTTTTATTTGTGTGTTTGCATCAGTCCGTCGTGTTTATATTTATGTCTGTGGTTTATTCAAATGCAGAGATGATCTTTTCGTCAAGAAAGTTCTATGCCTGTGTACACGTGTGTGCTTGTAAAATACTCTGTGTTGAATGAGCGCTTGTAAAGACGGGTCCTATTTAACAACAAGAGTAAGCTGTTATTAATTCTCACCCACCCAGCACAGTTGCTGGGCGAGGGAGCTAATTTCTTTTTAATTTCACACATTAACGTTTTTTATTTCATCAACTCTACTTTCTTTTTTTGTTTGTTATCGTAGCCTAAACCTCCTATTCATAATGTGTTGCGAAAGAGAATGATATTTGAATGAAACATATTACAATTCACCCACTCCCATTCCGACTTTTCTTTTTCTTTTCTTTTCCAATTTTAATGAAATTTCCAGCACTTTATTCAGTAATGACTTAATTTCACAATGAATAGCTTATTTCATCTTGACCTTTTTTCCCACTTAATGGCTGTGCCACCACACCCAAGCAAAGTACAAAAACCGATGTTTACTTCATTACAACTGAGCGGAAGAACTCATATTACAATAATAGTAAGTAAGTAAAGTCATCGGGGCAGCCTACTGTCGATATCAGCCAGGCAGAGAGGGAGTCTATCTCCTTTTCACTAGCGCTAGACAGAGGTGGAGCTATCGTCAGCTCCTCACTTTACCGCACATCCCTGTGCTACTCATACGCTGGGTTGGCGGGGACGGGTATCGAACCAGGAACCTTGTGATTCCTAGCTGAACGCTCTACAGACTGAGCTAAACCGGCCCCTCTATACTTTATTTGAATAGAATGAGTTCTGGGGTGAATAGATACTGGAATTTGAAATATCTCATTATACAAGTAGAAATACCAAGAAAAGCTCTGGTTTCGACCGGGGGCTCCGGTGAGCTTCGGCCGCTGGACGATATGTTGTAATAATAGCGTCAATCCCATGGGGGCCATCCTTCCAGGCAACACCTACCCCCTCGATTTAAAGAGGCAGTGCTGGGTTTATTGCCAAGTGCCTGAGGCGCCCCCCTTGAGGTGGAATGCCGACGGGATATACGCAATTTTTCACCCGCCATCCCATGAACTTCGGTTTGTGGGTGGATCCCACGTTAATAGGGCCTTTGTGCCTGACCTGGTTCGAGTGGGGTACTAGGAAAATACAAACATTTGGTACAGCAGTGGTAGGGTGGGGTTTGGTTGGCAAAGAGTTAAAAACAATTGATAAAAAATGTTTTTCATCTATTAAGATTGTAGGCTTTAAAAAAAAAAAAACTTTTGGTCGTTTGAATTTCAAAAAATCCAGTCCCTATTTTTTAAATTTCTAGAAAGATCAAAACGAGAAGACCATATTAAAAATTAAAAATTTCACCACCTGAAAAAAAAGTTAATAGAAAATTGAAAATTTATTTTCTTAAAACGCAAAACTAATTTTTGTTGCGTCTTTTCTCATTTAGTTATTTTATAAAAAAATAATGTTCTTTAAATTCATGCAAGAAAAGTATTTTCTCTGATTCACTTCAAAATTTAATAGTGAATTTCAAAAGCTGTACACAATTTTTCATGAATGAAGTTTTATCTAATCCATCTAAAAATGTATGATTAAATATACGACAAATATATATATATATATATATATATATATATATATATATATATATATATATATATTAAACAAAACACAACCAGTTGCGTCACCCATTGAGCTCTGGGTAGATAATTGGGATTAGGGAAAAGTGAGTTTGCAAAGCGAATTAGATTTTAAAGAAAGATTTAAATACGACCGGAGAATTAAAAAACATTAAAGTCATTTTGTAATATGTCTAATAAAGATTCCTTTTATTAGACATATTTTAAAATAATTTAAGCTACGGGCTAGCTGCTATGAAACAAATACAGTTCTTATTCTCTAAATCACTTTGTTTACCCTCAAAGAGAAACTGACATATATAAGAAGGAGGTAATCAAGATATACATAGATATATGCCATAAGTGACAAGCAGAATGTTTGTAAGAAATGGGTCAGTTTTTGACTTAACTGCAAATTGCGACGAATTAGAACCAATTAAAATGGATTTTTTTTCAAACATAACTCAATCCTAAAACTAAGGAATAAATTAGTATAACATTTGTGTCTTTAACTAAACAGGACAAAAGCCTTTAGGAGACAAACATTGATTCTCTCAGCGTTAGTATAATAATAGATATATATGATTATATATAATTTACCGCCAATTCTCCACTCCCCATTCCCTAAAACATTTCTTATAAACCTGTGAGTCCCTCCTCCTACTTATTCCTACTGCTACTCTGTTTGTGTAAAAAGAACCACGGAGACATCTCACTGCTCTACACCTGACGATGGCACTAGGTAGTTCCGAAAGTACTAGTGTACGAACCTTTGCTGGATTCATTCAACAATTCCACCCAGACATAAAAAAGATGACCAGACAACTAGAAAAGATCGAAAACAAAAAAACTCGTCAGACAGGATATGTCTGTCGAGTTCAACCAACACGATTATATATATATATATAATATATATATATATATATATATATATATATATATATATATATAAAAGTGTATTATGAAAAACACAATACTGTTTAAAATGAAAATATTTCATATCATTTTCATAGCTAATATTGAACAATATTTCGATTTATAAAAACTTGAACGAAACCACATCCTACCATTTTTAGTCACACTTATTATAAACAATAACTACATTTTAGAATTTTAAGTTTATCATAAGAATACTAACAAAAATGACTGCATCCATTTTTATTCCCACCATAACAATAGGATGAAGAGCGGTACCGTAATAGGTTTCTTTCTTAGAGCACTTATGATATGCAACAAGAAATATTTAGAAGAATAATTTAATATTATTGAAAGGTCTTTTCTTAAGTTACAATACCCTTTAAACTTCATACACCATGCTAAAAAAAGACATTGAAAATACACAATAGAAAAACTAACACTACATCTTCTATTAACACAACATAACAACAATAACGATTTTGATAGGTACATCATACTTACCAATAATCCTATCACAGATATAATAAATAGAAACCTACAAAGATAGTATTAAGACAGTTACTCACTCCACGAAAACAATCAAAAACATTATATATATATATATATAATATATATATATATATATATATACGCACACCACACATACACACACACACACACATATATTTATATATATATATATATATATTAAGAGGCATGAAACGCCGTAACATGTGTCTGTGGATGATATATATATATATATATATATATATATATATATATATATATATTGGAGGATATGTGCTTAATTGAAGTCATACCTAACTTTGAAAATTAATCAGTTAATAATGAATGAATTTTAGGCGGGCATATATGTTCAAATGTAAGACTAAACAAATCGAACATATAATTCATTGATTATTAACTGATTAATTTAAAGGTTAGGTATGACTTCAATTGAGCACATATCCTCCTAAAATTGTCGGCTTAAAAGCCATATAAAAATAAACACATTTGTTTGTTTACTTAACCTCATATATATATATATATATATATATATATATATATATATATATATATGATGAATAACAATCCGGTCTCATATATAATAGACGTAACCCGGCACAATTTAAAATTATCTGTTAGGTCTTAGTAAGTACTGATAAACATCGATCTTTGATGAGGCTGAGATATGACCAACTTTGGCAGGGTCACTTTAGCGAGTGGGTATGATGTTGTAAAGCTCCCAAATCCCCAATAACTTAAATACATCACTCCTGATGCATCCAACCGCACCCGAAAGATGTATTTTGCCTTATATATGTATACTAGAAAAAATATCCGACCTCCCGGCATAAGTCTTTAACTTTTAATGTAAAAAAAAAGTAAAGTCGTCGAGGCGGCCTAATGTCGGTGTCAGCCAATCAGCGAGGGAGTCTATCCCCTTTTCACTAGCGCTAGACCAAAGAGATTGATTTTGCATCTGAGGTGGAGCGCCACACGTACCATCAGCTCCTTACTTTACCACACAGATCAATGTGCTACTCATTAATGAAATATATTAAATTAAAAATACTAATGGAACTAAATAAGAATGCAGTAACATTATTTGAAACAGAATGGGTATAATCGAAAATAGAACAACTTTGAAACTAAGTATTCCATCATTTTCCATTACCCCCGTCTTTCATTGCTAAATTTTCCTAATTTAACTATTTAGTTAAAATAGGAAGTAAAGCATAAATATTACAGTTATTTGTTCTTGTTAATTGATTTCTTTTAAGATTCATCCTTGTACTTTTGCTCATATTCATTAAGAAATAAACAAACAATTAGAAATCAATAATTCATGCACATATTCATTAAAATAATTTTTTATATCAATATGCAAATTAACCTTCCCGTTTACACTGTAAACCGCTATTTTGTTGTATACATAAATA
>CM042141.1:34012590-34065090 GCA_023376005.1 Doryteuthis pealeii
CGGTGTTCTTTAGTGTTCAGTAGAATCCTTGGTTGTTGCTCGTGTTCCTTAGTGTTCAGTAGAATCCTTTGGTTGTTACTTGGTGTTCCTAAGTGTTCAGTAGAATCCTTTGGTTGTTTCTCGGTGTTCTTTAGTGTTCAGTAGAATCCTTGGTTGTTGCTTGGTGTTCTTTAGTGTTCAGTAGAATCCTTTGGTTTTGCTCGGTGTTCTTTAGTGTTCAGTAGAATCCTTGGTTGTTGCTTGGTGTTCTTTAGTGTTCAGTAGAATCCTTTGGTTGTTTCTCGGTGTTCTTTAGTGTTCAGTAGAATCCTTGGTTGTTGCTTGGTGTTCCTAAGTGTTCAGTAGAATCCTTGGTTGTTGCTCGGTGTTGCTTGGTTTCTGATCCATTCGTCAGTGGCGAAAACGTGCAAATGAACGGCTTTCAAGATCGGTGATTAAATAGTTAACTAACCACGTATTCGAGCTGTTGATTGGCTGGTTTAATCCACGCGCCCACGCAGAGTCTATAAGTTTAAGTGGAGGGCCACAGCACACCTTATACGTCCAAAATAATCCAGTATGATAAACGGCACATGCTGGTTACTCCTGGAGAAGTAAGGACGAACTCATAGGTGACATTCCTCTGAAGAAACCTACACATGGGCACACCAGTTTTGGCCAACCAGCAACCTATATCCGTCAGCTCTCATGTGGTGTAATGGTTAGCAAGCTGGATAAGCAAACCATTGATAGTGAGTTCGCTTCTTATTAGGTGCCTTATACTTTCGGTTTAGTAAGTGACTACATCAATCAGCTTTTTGGGGATTCTGGATGCTGTGCGGAGAACATGTCAGAGGTGATGTCCGAAATAGACGGATTGAAGGAATTGTTGCTTTAACCTATCATTGGGATAAGACTTCCATATGATTGACAATCTGTCTAAAGCAGTCTATGAATTGATCTACTAATAATCTACAAATAATGAAAAGAAAATAGATTGGATCTGTCTAAAGCAGTCTGTGTCTTCCCTATACGTGCATTAATATCACTTTCTGTTGATGGGATATTACTACCTAGGTATTTGAACTGGTCTACTAATAATCTACAAATAATGAAAAGAAAATAGATTGGATCTGTCTAAAGCAGTCTATGTCTTCCATATACGTGCATTAATATCGCTTTCTGTTGATGGGATATTACTACCTAGGTACTTGAACTGGTTTACTAATGATCTTCAAATAATGAAAAGAATATAGATTGTTATTTAAAATAAACATTTACTTATGTCATTGTTCTTATATACTTTTGTATAGCCTAAGTGGGAGTTTAATTGTATTTTCGGACCATATGACTTTAGGCACCCCTTTTGCGATCTCGATTCGTGGGGACATTTTTTCCATTTACACCGTCAAAATCCGGTTAATTGTTAACAGACGATTTTTAGAGTTTTAATTATAAAACTAACACCTAACCCTAACCCTAATCCTAACCCCTAGCCCCAAACAAACAACCGGATTTTGACGGTGTAAATGAAAAAAGTGTACTTGTGAGTCGAGATCGCGGAAGGGGTGCCTAAAGGTCATATGATCCGTATTTTCTTTTTTTTTTTTCAATTTTTCGCGGGCTTTTTCGTTTCTTCTTACCGCTGTTGTTTTTTTTTTATTCTGTTGGCACTTTGTTGTACACTTCGGTTTTCTTTTCAGTTCAAACATATCTCTGAATAATTTATCACGTTTGTTTTGAATTGCAGCTTTTATCTTCTTTTCATTTTTTTTTTTGCTTCTAGTTTTACATAAATTCCACCTGTAAAGAGAATATTCTGCAATGTCTTATTTGCTTCTAAAAATGACGTTGATGCCATATTGACCAAAACTCTTTGACTCTGTAACAAATCATGTTTTTCTTAAATGGAGAATCGTCTTTTCTTGGAATCCGTTTATTAGGTGTCACTAACATAACAGAGTCGATTAATTTATACTTACCTTACAAAGCTGAGGGGAAAGATTTTCCTGATCAGAATTCTTAAACAGCGTTTTATATTCTTCGTTATTTGAGTAAATCTATTTATCTCACCGTAACTATGAAACGGGGTCGAAAGTAGCAAAAACAGAATAAACAGCAAAATTACAACTACTACTACTACTACTACTATTACTACTACTACTACTACACCCCCTATATATTGATATATATTATGCGTATTTGTGTGTGTATTTGCATCGGCCCCATGTCTTTTAAACAACCATGTGTATATATATATATATATATATATATATATATATATATATATATATATATATATATATATATATATATATTTGGGAGAATATGTGCTTAATTGAAGTCGTACCTAATTTTTGAAAATTAATTAATTATTATAATTAATGAATTAGGCGGGCAGACCTATTCAAATGTTAGGCTAAACAAATCATTTGAATAGGTATGCCAACCTAATTCATTAATTATTAATTAATTAATTTTCAAAATTAGGTACGACTTCAATTAAGCACATATTCTCCCAAATATTGTCAGCTAAAAAAGCCATATCAAACACATTTTGTGTTTGTTTACTTCTTATATATATATATATATATATATATATATATTTCTACTCGGTCTAGCTCTAAACAAATTTCCGACTACTCAAATTTTCACTAACTCAATTCCGCCCTCCTGACTTTATCACTCAACCCACCCCTCACCCGTTCACCTTCTCCACTATAAAAACAAATGTATACTGCGTAAATGTTTCAAATAAAGGACTGAAGATGTTGCACTTAATATGTAACGAAATATTTCCTCAACTGCTTGTTTGAGTAGTTTTGTCCACACTTTTCCTCTATTCTTAACCACAAACACACACTCTCACACACACACACACAGACACACACATATATGTATATATATATATATATATATATATATATATATTATATATACTAGCAAATATATGCACCCTCCGGGTGCAAGTATTAATGTCATAAAATATCTTATTATTATTAAATTAGAAAGTCTAAATAAACTAAATAAGAATGCAGATAAAATGATTTGAAACAGAGAGGGGCACAATCGAAAAATATAACAGCTGAAGCTTCCTCTTCCATCACACCCGTCTTTCCTTGCTAAACTTTTCTAATTTAACTATTTAGTTAAATTAGGAAGTAAAGAATAAAATTACAGTTATTTCTTTTTGTTTAACTGATTTCTTTTAAGATTTATCTCCGAGATTTTGCTCATAGTCATTAGGATAAAAATCAAATAATTAGAAATCAAACAATACGAAGCACATATTTATTAAAATCAAATTTTAAATATCAATATGCAAATTAGCCTTCCCGTTCACACAGTAAACCACTTTTTGTTGTACATATAAATACAATTGCATGTTATCAGTACGTAGATATGGCCAGCAGTATTAATAATGAAAAACAATTTTATTAATAATTGAGGCTTAAATAAAAATGATTCATGGAGAATGTGATGTATAATAACTAAATGGATAGTGACTTGAGTAGTGATATAGTTTCGGTTACAGACAAACAAACACATAATCTCCATTATAATAAGATGTGTGTGTGTGTATGTGTGTGTGTGTGTGTATGCAATCATGAAACTAGCTTCACACATAGGAAATATATGCATAGTACAGCCATTTCCAAATATATATACGTATATTAGTTAAAATAACTATGGCATAGACCCTATTATAAAATCTGAGGTTGTTAAAAGAACCCGTAATTATATAAAGGTTGATAAATTCTACTTTCTCTGTATGGAGGAAAAAGTGGCTATCACATATTATACTAATCCCGAAGGACTATTAGATCAGAGATCCGACATTTTGACCGCTGTAGGCATAAAGGAAAATAGATAATGCCAGTTAAAAATCAAAACACCTGCAGCGTTCATTCTGTATCCAGCGTTCCTTCTGTAACGTTTTTCTTTTTTATGTCCACTTGTTTTCATAAATTTCAGTCACAATTATCCTGAGGATCCTATGGGTTAAACCTAGGTAGATATATTATTTCGTCGGTCTTGTAAACCAGCTCTACAAGTGTATTGAACACTTATATTCATTCATAATTCGGTAAATTCTTTTTCTCGACAGTCAAAATTGTCTCGCTCGGTTTTCTTTTTGTCTTCTCCGTTAAGTCAGAAACCACACACACACACACACACACACACACCACACACACATAACATATATATATATATATATATATATATATATATATATAATATATATATATGAGGTGAGGTAAAAGGAACGCGTAGAACATCCACAGTTTGTGAATGATCTTCGCGTCAGAAGGACGAAATATTTCTCTCCTACTTGGACTTGTTTGAGTCATTATTTTTGTTCACTTTTCCTTTTACCTCACCTCGTACTGTTGGATTTTACTCCAACCCTCCTATCTTCACACACACACACACACTCACACACACACAACACACACACATATATATATATATATATATATATATATAGTTGTGTGTGTGTGTGTATGGTGGTATTTGTGTGTGTTTAGGAAGCATATTTTCTTGATGATATATCTTATTAAAGATGACAGACATGGATTTGTTTTTATTACTATCATGTTTGCGAGCGAGATGTCACAAGAGAGGATGAAAGATGTTTTCTAATATCAAAAAATTACTAAACAACCTTCATCCACATTTGCAACATCTCGCTCGTCAACATGAAAAGAGTAATAAAACCCTCAATTCTAAATCATTTGACCAAAACTCTTTCACTCTGTAACCAATCATGTTTTCCAATGGAAAATCATCTTTTTTCTCGAATCCGTTTTTAATTTGTCACTAAGGGAACAGAGAATCTATACCGCGCCAGACGAGCTATGGTTACGACGACTAAAGGTTGCATTCGTATGTTTATCGTTTTTGAAACCACAATTCAGTTTTTGTCTGAATTTTTTAGATGAGGCTTGATAATTTTTTAGATGAGGCTTGATGAATTTTTTAGATGAGGCTTGATAATTTGAATTATTTTGATTTTTCAGACTCTTGACCTTGGACATATGGTAAAAAGGATATGTGTTTAGTTAATACAGTTCTAAGTGATAATCACCTGTAGGTTGCTGGTTCAATCCTGGTTAAGGGTTATAATAACATAGAATACTTAATATAGCTTAACACTTGAACCCGGTCATGGGTAATGGAATGAGAACAGTCTACTCCCGTGAATTGAATGAAGGGTTCCGTGAAAGCTCCCAGTTACAATATGAAGGCTCCAGAGTTCGACAAGTAGGTTCCTGCGTACGAGTTCGAGAAGAATCACGTGAAGAAGGCCAGAGGGCACATCGGCGCAAACGTTGTGTATATTACAACAAAAATGAGGACAGTAGTCCGAAACATCCAAATAATATACAATTCAGAGATAACATTGTTAGTTGAAATGGAACGATCCGTACACTTTATATTGCAAGCCTGTATTTAGTATTGTATATCTTTAAGAGAATATTTTTAAAAAAATGCAAATATTTGGACTTAAACAAATTTGATAGAGTTTTATATTCTTCGTTAATTAAGTAATTTTACTTACTTTCACCTTAAATGTGAAGCTGCCTCGAATGTATCTGTGGTAGAGTAACCTACTCGAGTTTCGCCATAAGGATCATCGAAAAGGTTATTACTATGTACCATTATAATATATAATATATATATTCATATCTATATTTATATATATAACATCTATCTCTCTCTCTCTCTCTCTCTATATATATATATATATATATATATATATATATATATATATATAAATGTATATACCCCCCAATATATATATATATATAATATATATATATATATATATATATATTATATATGAGGTTAATTCAAAACGTAATGTCTCTATAAGGCCGTGGACGCAGGTAAACTGTTCTCGCGGCAAATGCAATACTGTTTAATCAGTTTTTCATTTGCCTGCAGCTGCCCCTGCGCACAGATGTTGCTGACATTATGAGTCTTGGCTTGGCGCTCTATTCTGATGGAGAAAAAAGGCAAAAAATATGGACGCGCTTAATGGATAGAATAGAAGGAAATGGACTTAAAAATTTTAATAGAGTTTTATATTCTTCGTTAATTAAGTAATTTTACTTACTTTCACCTTAGATATGAAGCTGCCTCGAAAGTATCTGTGGCAGAATAAGCAGCTCACGCACACACACATGAATTCGCTACATGTGTGTGTGTATGTATATGTAATAAGTGTATGTCTGTGTGAGTGTGTGTCATATGAGATTTCGCTGGCGAACGACACCCTATTTTAAGCCATGAATGGGACAAAAGGGGAAGTGCGTGGATGAATACAAAAAGTATAGTTCAACGTTTTATATAACTGAATAGATGGCGCTTGCAGTAATGATTAAGGTCGTGGGAAATAGACTCGTCGACCCGAATTCAAATCCTAGATGACGCTGTTTGCATTTCGCATAGCGCGAATACCCTTGGGAAGGGTGTGCATCCAACTTACTCTCACTCCAGCTATGAGTAAATAGCTGGGCAGACTGGACTCTACAAACTCGGGTAGGTAACCAGTTAATAAGAAGGTAATCTCTGCTTTCAAACCTGTGAAAGTCCTCTTAAGAAATTAACATTGTGTGGCATCCTGCACGTACGGTGGGCTTGGTATATATATATATATATATATATATATATATATATATATATATATATAACTGAATAAAATTTGCCTTCCTTTTCCAGGGCGCTTTGTCTTGATGCTAAGCTACTAATAACTTCTTTGAAACCACCCTCAACAAACGCTATTCAATTATATAGTAAATCATTACAAAATAACATAAATATAGCTCTTACACCTGTAATTGAGCACTTTATTTTCCTTTCTCCGATATAATATATAATATATATATATATATATATATATATATATATATATATATATTGTGTGTGTGTGTATGTGTGTATGTGTGGATTTTGGAGGCAGATTTTATTAAAGATGACAGGGATTTATAGTAAAGTTCTTTTATTAGGATTTTTAGATTCGCAAGCCAAGTGTCACAACTATGGATGAAAGCTGTATACTAATATCGGACAACGAAGAAACAGCCTTCAAAAATACAGAAAATAAAAAACTCAAATCTAAATAATTGTCTGTCTTGTTTATAAAATATGACTATAATATATATATGTCTTTATTATAGATGAGACAATGTATATATATATATTATATATATATATATATATATATATATATATATATATATATATATATATATATATGGGTGTGTGTATGTATGTGTCTATAAGAATGATAACAATGTAATCCATCGATGATAGGACAATTGACCATAATCCCAGTCTCATTTTATTTCTAAGTTTTACGAAATGCAAATTCCAATTTAGTGGGGTCTGACTACGAAAACCGAACAAGCAACAATTGAAAAGAATCAATTTCTATGTTAAATTCTCCGTAGTAATATGATTAACCCTTTCCAAATTGAATTTCTAAATGTTACCAGTTTCAAATTAACTCAAATTTGAAATTGAAGCAAATACCTAAAGCGTCTAACCGGCTCCAGTCAGTTGGTATTATTAGAAACAAACAGGCGGATTTGACCAACCAGATCTGACCGAATGTTCATCACTCACTTGAATATTCCAACTGATTTAATTATGTAGTTATATATATGTTTACAATTCTACTCCACCAACTGAAACTCTAAATCAGATTAAAACAAAAAATAGAGTGTGATTATAAAGTAACTCCTTATTTTAAAGTTTTTATAATTTATTTCTGAATCTTTATCTCACAAAAATAAGCATATGAGAAGAACACACATAACAGGAAGTTTTATTTAAAATTCTGTATGGGTTGCAGCAAATTCTCAACTTATTTTGCTGATTTCTCCATCAGAAATACAAAAAAAAACAATTTAAAGGATAATTATTTTACATAAATATAAAAATGTTAAAAGTAATTGGTAATTTGCTTGAAGCATTGTTAAGTATGTTATAATATATTAATGATTTGAAGGCAATTACAATGCATATTTTAATTGCATTCAAATCATTAATATATTATAAAAAATTAATTTTGATTCTTATTTTAAAATTTAAGAAAAATTCCGATTGAAATCCTGGTAAGGGGAACCCAAAGCTGAACCTTTTTAAAACTTTATTTTTCCAATGCTGGGATCATTATAGAACAGGAAGAGTTTTGGTAAAGGGGAAACAACTTGTCTGTTTACCAAAACTTTTCTCGTTCCCCAATGATACCTGCATTGGAAAAATGAAGTTTTGGTAAACAGGTAAGATTATGCAAATTTACCAAAACTTCTCATTCCCCAATGATTAGACAAATCCCTGTCCAGTAAGGTTACAGGTCTCCAAGACTTACAGGCCAAAACCTGCCTAACAACAGAACGATTATCCTTAGACCACCTGGCACCACGTCATCGAAAAACCGCTCAGTGATTGCATTAACTGATCATCCCAAGAACTCATGTAGAATTGGAAAAATATATTCTCGTATTCGTCTTCAAGTTCTTCTGTTATATACCCACATGTTGCGGGTATATAAACCATCAGTTCTTTTACTGGGGAGAGATAGACAGGTAGACAGAGAGAGGAGATGCATAACTTGCATTACTTACTTCTTTGGCCACTGGTGATCTCTAGTCGTTTCTATTCTTTCTCTCCATGTTGACTTCTATTTCTAGGTTCTTGTTGGTTGTTTGTCTTAGATTCATTTTCTTCTTCTTGGTCAGTCTTTTTGCCAAGACATGCATCAACCAACAACACCATGTTATTTCTTTAAGACTTTTATTCTTAACTAAGTTTTCATTTCTTACTAACTACAGCGCGCGTGCAGGTGAGTCCAACTAACTAAGAACAAGAAACGTCTTTCTTGCTTAGGATCCTGGTTGGAACTGACTAATTCAAAATCACGTGACGTGCACGACTTCCGGTGTTCACTTGTAATATTCCATGGAAAGGGCCGCCCGTCATATGAAAAAGGACCATCGCTGCAGAATTACAGGGAGTTGCCAATAATCTATGCCACCACATAGATTATGCAGCACTTTCTAAGTCATTGGTTTTGTAGAGTAGATTATCTTACTCAACTAACCCGAAAGAAAACAGCCACAGATTATTAAATCAGGGCTTCTGGTCAGCCATTCATGTAGACCATGTCTACCCATCCATCTCCCAGAAAAATGGGGATTCATCCAATCCCAAACAACAATAGCAACATGTGGTGGAGCATCATCTTGCATAAGAATTAAGTATTTTTCCAAACATTGACCACTAACTTGATTTCATACATTAAATAATTGAGAAAAATGTCACTGCATATAAAAATCATAAACATTTTAAAATAAGGAGTTACTTTTCAATCACCCTGTATATCAGATACATCTACGAATGAAATAATCTATTAAAATACACCTTCCTTTTGTAATAATTGCTGTCAAATCGCATTCGAGTAAGACTATTTTCTGTTTGTTTGTTGTTTTCTTTTGTTGATATTTTTTGTTATCATCATAGTTAGGTGCCAGTAGCATTTGACACTCTATCCTTGTGTTTTCTCAGATGACTCACCAGGCCAGCACTGGGGATACATACTCTTCCACATGAACTACATGTTGGAACTTCTCCACTTTGAATGGTGCTGGGATGAAAATTACCCTTTCTAATAGCCCGTTTCAATTTTTGGTGTATAATTCGGTTGGACTCAAATTCTTCCACAGACAGGTAGATGGTGGCTCTCCAGCTAGGTCTATTACAAGCTAGACCTTCGTTTTGTACCTGTATATTAATACACATAAAATTAATGAAAATCATTTCTACCGGGTTATAAAACCAAACCAAACAAAATAGTTACCTACATTGTATTCGAAGTTAATGAAAATTATTTCTACCAATTTGTATACACATCAAGTTAATGAAAATTCTAACATTAAATAATTTATAACAACTAGTAAATATATAAGTATTTAAGTTTTAATGTAATAAAATATTATATTAAATTAGAAAGGCTAATGTAACTAAATAAGAATGTAGATAAAATGATTTGAAACAGAGAGGGGTATAATCGAAAAATAGAACAACTGAAACTTACTCTTCCAACATTCCTGTCTTTCATTGCGAAATTTTTAGTTAAAATAGGAAGTAAAGTATAACATTACAATTATTTTTTGTTAATGGATGTCTTTTAAGATTTATTGACGAGACTTTTGCTCATATTTATTAAAATACAATCAAAGAATTTTTAATATCAATATGAAAATTAGCCTTTCCAGTGACACTGTAAACCGCTATTTTGTAGTATATATAAATACAGTTGCGTGTTATTAGTATGTAGATATTGTTAACATTATCAATAATATAAAACATTTTTTTAGATATTTGTGCTTTAACTAAAAATAAAATAATGGAGAATGTGACGTTATTAAAAATGGGAATTGTAACTTGAGTAGTAATATAGTTTCACTTACAGACAGACAATCATACAATGTCCATAATAAGATATAGAGAAGCAGCCACTACTCGGTCGGGCACCAGGTTCACTGGTGGTAGGAGGTAACCACTACATTACAGTGCTTTCTCCATATCTGTTTGTATCCAATATAAAAGGTGTGACCACCATATTTTGAGTGCAAGTGTTTTATTATGATTACTTGCATGATTCTCGTCGTAAAAAAGGGGAATTACTTTCGTACGGATTGACACGCTCCATTCAATATGGTTTCAGGATATTAGCAATAGTCATCGTATAGATTGTGGTAATAATATTAATTATTAAGTTAATCATAAATATAAATATAAGATATAATATCAAGAATATCTCATAATAATATATAAGAATATAATATTAGAATATCATATAAAATATAATTATTAAATAATAAATAGTATTATTATATATATAATATGATATATTATATAAATAATTAATAATAATATATTATTAAAAATAATAATATAATATAAAATAAATTGAAAAATACATGAAAATACATTGAAAAATAATATATTACAAATAACAATATATTAATATATATTATGATATATATAATAATATTATAGACGAAGCTGTTGGCATTTCACATAGCGCTAATACCCTTGGGAAAGGTTATGATTCCATATATTCTCCCTCCAGCTATGGGTTAAAATAGTAGGGCAGACTGGACTCTTTAGCCTTGGGTAGGAAACCAGTCTAGGAGAGGGATAACTCTGAACTCAAAATTCCTGAAGTCGGTCGTTGATTGGGTTTGTGGCAACCCTTGATGCACCAATTCTTTCCTATCGACTGTGCCAAAAAGTGTGGATGGTCCAACACAAGCCTTCACCACTATAAACAAATCAATGTGTGGGTGTTCATTGTGTGTGTGAACCCTCATGCGTCGAAAATCGACGAGAGAGTCCATAATAATATTATGATATATATATATTTATATTATGATATTAATAATAATATGTTTATAATATTAGAATATCAAATAAAATATAAGACATAAATATAAGATATATTAGTATTAGTCATCATAGAGATGGTGGTCTCTCCATTCAATATGGGTTCGAGATATTAGCATTAGTCATCACCAGTCGACCATCAAATGAGACGAGGAGGAATGAGAAAGAAAGAAAGAAAGAAAGAATGAAGGAAAGGGGACTTATTGTAATGGAGGCGGTAGAAGATTTGAACTATTGAATGACTTGAAGATAAAAGGTTACGTAGAATAATAAAAAGTAGGACGTGAAAGAAGAAGAACGAAAAGGATCATAAACAACTAAATAGAGTAATCTACTTACTTAAAAGATGGCTGGTGCATATGTATATATACATACATATATATATATATATATATGTGTGTGTGTGTGTGTGTGTGTATGTGTGTGTATGTATATATATATATATATATATATATATATATATATATATGGGTGAAAATCCTACTTCAGTGTTAAATTATGACGCAGCAGTTGTAACGGATGTTCGGTATCAATGTTTAGCCGAGTGTTGAACCAAGCTACAAAGGTACCGAACTACCAATCCTACAGAAGTACAAAGCCTGGAACGCATTTGATATATATATATATTATATATATATATATATATATATATATATATATTATTATTATTATTATTATTATTATTATTATTATTATTATTGTTATTATTTGCTCCTTTTGAGTTTTCACATCAGCATTAGGTGATGGTCTTTCACTGGAGTCTGAGTGACAGCAAGTCTCCTCAGGTCTCCAGGACTCTTCTGAGTATTCTGGCAGATTACAGTAGTGCAGTGTTCTGAATGGTTTCAACCCTTCCTCTGATTTCCAAACATTCCAGACCCTTTTCCAATCCTTTTGGGACTGTTCCAAGTGCACCAACTACAATTGGTATCACCTTCACTTTCATATTCCATAACTTTTTTAGTTCTCTGGCAAGGTCCAGATATTTGTCCATTTGTTCATTTTCCTTTAGCTTCACCCTGTGATCTGCTGGCTCTGCAAAATCCACCAGTTGACAAGTTCTTACTTTTTTGTTTATCAACACTAGGTCTGGTCTTCTTGCTGGGATAAGGTGATCCGTTTTTATTTCAAAGTCCCAGAGAATTTTATGTGTTTCTTTCTCAAGAACAGATTCTGGTTTATGCATATACCATATTGTTGTATGGTCAAAATTTAATTTTTTGCATAATTCCCAGTGGATCACCTTCCCAACCCAGTTCGTGTCTAGTTTTGTATTCTCGTTGTGCTAGTTTGCTACATTCGCAGAGTATATGGTTTACAGTCTCATCTCTATTACCACAAGTCTACATTTATTATTTGTTGGGTCTTATCAATTTTCGCTTTGATATAGTTTGTCCTTATGACATTATTTTGAGCAGCAATCATTAATGATTCTGTTTCTCTTTTGAGGTTTCCTTTATTATTATTATTATTATTATTATTATTATTATTATTATTATTATATGCTCCCAAAATCAGTAGAGCTCTTTAAGGGTGACATAAATTAACTTTCACCACCAGCATATATAAAGCAAGGATCGTCTGTATACAGACTGAATCTCTCTGGTGATCGTAAAATATATAAACAAACGTTTGTATTTAATAGTTTAAACACCACCACCGTTACGGCAACTGCCAAGTGACTGAGAGGTTAAGAAGTCGGGCAGACAAAATCCAGTCGGATTTCGATTCTAGCCATAGTAATTGTTGTGTCTAGCCACACTGAAGAGGCGTGAAACGCCGAAACACGATGTCTGTTGATGACATATATATATATATATATTCATGTTGTATTTTAGGTGGTCTCCGTATGCTTCTCTCGGTATATATTAAAAAAAATGTTTTTTTTTAAAGTTGGGCGTTATTACGAAGTATTAAAAATATATAAATGAATGAACTCGATATTATGGAGTATTGGATTCTCTTATTTTTTTATTATTATTTTTTGTCATAAATTTTCCGGTTCATTAGATACCCTTTATCAAATGAATGTTATTACTGTTTAACGGCTTCCTTGTCTCTGTTCTTATCGACAGTGGCAGCGTCTGTGAAATATTTATAATAGCGGAGAATTCCGATGTCTGCGTTCAATCCGCTCACGTGCGTTTGTAATTTTAGAATCCATTTAGTTTCTGATTATTTTCTAGATTGCGTTGTTGGAAATGCGTGTTCTAATAAAATGCATTTGATGTGTGTAAGCTTGTGTGATAGGGTGTTAAAATGAAGTGCTATTGTACTATGCGGGGATTTGAGATTTATAGTGGATTTGTGGTTATTTAGTCTTAGTCTAAAGGGTGTTGATGTTTCTCCCACATATCCGCTATTTCTGCATTATGTGCAATATATATAGTATATGATGTTAGCGCTATCGCATGTTAGGTGTGGCGGATGGATTGTTATGTTTGTGTAGGGTATTTTTATTTCGGTTTCCGAATAAAATAAAATAATGTTTAATATCAGTGATAGACCATATATATCTTGTAAGAGTAGCATAGACATAGTCAACACTTTTGGTTGAAATTAGGTGAAATTAACAGTTACCAAATGCGTTGAGAAAATGACTTACCAGGCGCCGTTGACTTTATATCTACGCTACCCAAACTTTCGCACCAGTTGAAAAGGCTGTTCAGTATCTATGTAATCTGGGCATTCAACCAAGCTACAACTGTACCGAAATACCAATCCTTCCGAAGGATTGATTTGCACCCAGTAACACGTAGTCTTATTCGCTAGAGCTTGAAGCTCGCTAACCTCCTGATGTAACAAAGGCCTGAAACCATTATATATATATATATATATATATATATATATGGTGGGTGTGGGTGGGTGGGGGTGTGTTGAAATTAAGGTGGCGTGACATGGACTCAATGTCGCCTAGATCTGAAGATTGCATAGGAGAGAAACTGTCAGTAACCAGGCACCATTGACTCGATGTCTACGCAAACTAAACAAATATAAATGTTCTATCAATGACATTGAGCTCTGTTTAATCATAAATATACCACCCTTATATATATATATATATATATATATATATATATATATATATATATATATATATATTTAAATATACTGGATTTGACTTTTACCCACAGTCTCTATACCTTGACAAAGGGTGAATGTTCACCCGAAATATCGGAATTAATCCTACCAGGGACAGAGCAACAGCTGGATATTAAAATTCTGTTTTTTTTTTCCTGTTTTTATTCTGTTTTTGTTCTGTTTTTTCATGCTGCATACCCGCCAAAATAACGTTCACAAGAACAAAGTTATATCTATCTATCCATCTATCTATCTATCTATCCATATATATATATATATATATATATATATATATATATATATATATATATATATATATATATATATTTGAAAGGAAGGAAAAACTCAACACCGTTATTCCATAATAAATTTATTTCGACCAAAATTGGGTCTTTATAAATCTAAGTCGATTTAACAAAGCTCTCCAAATCATGTCTCATCAGATGGATAATCATCAATAATTTGAATTGCATAACAGAAAAATTTTCTCAATATAGAATCTTCTTCTCCTTCAAAAAGGTCTTTTTTTAAGTATACATTAAAAGACTGTTACTATGGTGACAGGAAGTCATTGCAAATGAGAAAAAAGAACATTTTTCAGGGCCAAGTTTTTTAGGGGTAGTAGGCAGTCAAATTAACACCATTTCTATTAATATTATATTCATACAATATTATATTATCTATTATATTTACGGTTTTACTATGTTTATTTGTTTAATAATAATAATATCTTTTTATATATTATAATAATTAATAATTCTTATTTTTTATATATATTTTTATATATATGTTTTATATATTTTTTGTTTTATCTTTGCTTCATACTTATTCAGACTTATTTAATTTTTCAGACTTATTTAAATTTCCTAGTTGTTATATGGACATAAAAGTAACGATTTTTGATAAGAGTCATTTTCCCGTCTAGTTCCTTATTCAAACTATAGAGGAGAGACACTGTTTCCAAGCGGCGTTGATTTTATGTCTGCGCAACCCTTACTATTGCAGCTGTTGTAAAAGTTGTTCGGTATCCATGTTAGCCGACCATTCAACCAAGCTACCTTCAGTATGAAATCATACCAAATGTGACTACATCCTCTTATCAGGATAACAACAATTGAAATTCTAAGTAGATGAACAAAAATATAAAGTCAGTGAATTTGAATATGGTTTTATTGTAGGATTTATCAGTTATGGATAAAGTTTGGCTACAGTGCTTTCTGAAAGCTCGCCTAATTTCATGAAAAGTTTACATATACGGACAAAATTTCATTACTTCATCTTTAATAGTTTTTGCTTTAAATGGGATTTGTTGATGAAAAGACGTCCAAATGTTTTTAGAAAAATTGGGTCTTTTTTTTTTTTTTTTTTGGCCTGCAGTTTTCCAACTTCAAGTTCTTATATTTCAAAAAGTTTTACATGGATTTTAATAATTTTATAATGTTATGTCAATCTATATATCATAAATATCCTATTATAGCAAAATCTCATTTTGAATTTTTTCATGAACATTGATTGTGCATATGTATGTATGTATGTATGTATGTATCGAACTACCAATCCTACCGAAGGATTGCTTTGCACTCATGAACACGGGGCCTTATTCGCTAGAAATCGAAGCTCGCTAATCTGGAGAAGTAACAAAGTCCTGAACGCATTGCATATATATATATATAATAATATATATATATATATATATATATATATATATATATATATATATATTTTCGTTAACTATTTCCCAAAAAATCATTTCCACATCTAAGCCACACCCCATCCAAAATATAAGCCTCACCTCCTCATTTAAATAAATTGTCCCCGCCCATCTTAAACTAAGACAGCAATCCTACACCCCCACCAAAAAAAAACTGATAGATTTAAAAGCGATGTTACTTTGTGAAATTCTCAGTAAGAGTCATGTTCTTGTGATTACCTGAAGATGCCGTAGTAATACTGTTGAAATAAATTATTGTAATGAAACAAGTTAAAAAAATTTTCCGTTATTTATTGTATATAATATATATATATATATATATATATATATATAAGTTGAAAATGGAAGCGAATCCGACGATATGTTGAAAGGAAAAATAAATGAAAGAAAATGTTGAATGGATAAAATAGGATTTATTTTGTATATTTTATTTTACTGACACGAGTTTCGGCCAGGAATTTACCCATGTACACATGTATTCTATCTATTATTATTTTAAATACAAAATAAAATAAAATAACAATAGTAGAAAAACTACAAAAAATTATTTTAGTATACAAAGAAATAACGGTCTTCGTCAGAGTAAATCCTAATTTTTGAAAATTAATTAGTTAATAATTCATGAATTAAGGCGGGCATATATGTTCAAATGTAAGCTTGACAGGCGAGGTTTCGAGTCACACACGGAGCAGTCTCCTATGTCTATAACCTTGCTGATGAACCTAATAGGTCGAAATGTACATACATGGATTGACATTTTCTCGATTTGTTTAGCCTTACATTTGAACAAATTCATTAATTATTGACTACTTAATTTTCAAAAATTAGGTATGATTTCAATCAAGCACATATCCTTAAAAAATAAAAATAATATATATATATATATATATATATATATATATATATATATATATAATATATATATATATATATAAACATTTACACTTCGTTACTTAAATTATTAGCGAAAAAAGCCCAAATGAAGTTAATCAACCGTATTTCAGTTTCAACAAATTTGTATTATGTCTAGATTTTCATTCAAATTTTAAATACACTTGATTAGCTGCTTTTTTCTCATGTTTCCTAACGACGATTGTGTGATAAACAGGAAATGTACTTTAAGAGTACATTTAGTATGTTTTAGTTTTTAGACCTGCTCTGCCATAGTAGCATCGAGGATTTTTTCATGTACTTTAACTATTTGGATTTTTTCTTTTATTATATACACTAGCAAGTATATGCACCCTCCGGGTGCAAGTATTTAAGTTTTAATATAATAAAATATCATATTAAAGTAGAAAGGTTAATGAAACTGAATAAGAATGTAGATAAAAAGATTTGGAACAGAGGGGGTATGATTGAAAAATAGAACAACTTTGAAACTATTCCATCATTTTCCCTTACTCTCGTCTTTCATTGTTAAATTTTCCTAATTTAACTGTTTAGTTAAAATAGGAAGTAAAGAATAATATTAGTTATTTCTTCTTGTTAAGGGATTTCTTTTAAGATTTATTGAAGAGATTTTGCTCATATTCAATAAGATAAAACCAAAAAATTAGAAATCAATAATACTAAGCACATATTTATTAAAATCAAATTTTTAATATCAATATGCAAATTAACTTTCCAATTCACACTACAAACCGCTATTTTGTTGTATATATAAATATAATTGCATATTGTTAGTATGTTAGTATGTTTAAATGAAAATAAAATCATGGAGAATGTGATGTAAATAACAAAGGGAATTGTTACTTGAGTAGTAATATAGTTTCGGTTACAGACAGAAAAACACACAATCTCCATTATAATAAGATATGTATACGTATGTGTATCAGTCCATGTATTTATAGAATATACTACACTCCTCCACACACACACACACATATATATATATATATATATATATATATGATTTGTGTATCAATGTTGTTCTTTTGAACGTTTTCTGTGATATCAGGAAGCATAGGAAATATATAAAAAAAATGAAGAAAAAACCCAGAAAAAACAGAGTTCTAATAGATAACCGTTGTTTTGTTATTGGTTTGCTTTATTTTTCCAATATTTTGGGTGAAATTCACCATTTGTGGAGGTATTTTTGTATATATATATATATATATATATATATATATATATATATATACAAAAAATACCTCGACAAAGGGTGAATTCACCCAAAATATTGGAAAAAAAAATATATATCAGTCATCCACAGACACGTGTTTGGAAGTTTACTTCTCATCAGTGCAGCTCGAATTTTTAACAGCTACCTCTAGCCGGGATCGAAACCCGACATAATTTTCGTCTGCCAAGTTCATTACCCTTGCGACTATAAGCGGCCGTCAGTCCAGGGTGACCAATTAATTGCTACATACTTTACAGCGGTATGATTTTACAATCACAAGAAAACTCAAATATGTAAACAGACGGGTAACGACTAATGCAAAACGGTGAAGTTACAATTAATGTCCCCCACAGTGCTCAACCATGGAAGTGGGAAGCATATATATATATATATATATATATATATATATATATATATATATATATATATATATATCAGTCAGCCACAGACATGTGTTTCAAAGTTTACTTTTCATTAGTGCAGCTCGACTTTTTAACAGTCGATTGATTTTTTTTTTGTGTTGGAGGGCTCAAATTTGAGGTATGGTCGAGCTTCAGATTTGCTTATGTTAATAAGTACACTAAAAACATGTAATTTTCCAAATTTATTATGCCAAAGAAAAATATTATTTATAAAAACTTTTAAACATATTACAGCACCTAATTCATTACATTCTATCTTATGTTTCTATACAATACAATGCTATTTTTCTTATTGAGAAAAAAGGGGGGGTTGAAGGACAGGGGAAACAGATTAATGCCATTTCAGTTTATTTCAATGGGAAAAATTGGTTTGATATACAAGAAAATTACATTACGAGCGGAACGAATTAAACTTGTAAGTCGAGGTGCCACTATTTTAAAATTTTCTTGAATAAATACCTCCCACATTTTCAAACTGTCAGCTGTGTGGTGCAAGTGTACTAAGGCAATTGGCAATGGTAGCTCCATCTAGTTAATGTCTTACCATTTTGTTTTCGTTTTTTTTTCGTTTTTTTTTGTGTTTTTTTTTACATTATGGTCATAGTTTGGACCGGTGCACATCATGTTTTTGCTGTTGAAATTTTTTTAAGACATGCTTTAACGGAATCGAAACCCGACAGAATTTTCGTCTGCCAAGTTCCTTACCCTTCCGACAATCAGCGGCCATCAGAGAGAGAGAGAGAGAGAGAGAGAGAGAGATGTGTGTATGTTTGTGTGTGTGTAAGAGGGAAGAGGGTGAAAGAGTGCGTGTTTGTGTTTTCCAGCAGGATTATGAATCTAGGATTTTGTGAAATCCCTAAACATTTTCGTAATTCTATGAAGGGCCTGTTTGATAGAAGATTTCATGAACGTCCTCGGAGATTTCACGAATTCATTAAATACAATGACCAAGGATTTCATTACCAGTGCGATAAATTTGTGATGACAGTTAATTCAGTTTATACTCTAAGTAATTTAAATCATCATAGTATAAATATCTGCATGGACAAGATTGTTTGTCTTCGTAAAACTGAGTCAAACCAATTAAACCCCACGTCTTCTTTAAATCAATTACAGTTGTACAAAGTGTTACAAAAAAATTGTCCATTATTTAGCTGAGGTGACAACACCCATAAAAAATAAGTATTCGGCCGATGAGCGACACCAGATAATCATGATTTACATTTTTGCATTTCATCTTGGACGATTTGGACAAATATTGTTAACCAGAGGATAACCGTCGTACACATAAGGAACATGTATATTGATATATAGATAGTCACATTAGTATGGAAAAAAAGAAAAATATTAATAGGTATTGAAGGCTTGTTGTATTTTACTGTTTAACATTTTTTATTTTATCTATTGTAAAAGACATCAACGCAGATGTTTTTAATTCATTCTAACACGAAGACAATTCTCCTAATTTTTTTATTGGTAAATCTTTCAATATTCTATATTAATACATATTTACACATTTCGAATTATTAGTTTTCCGCATAATTATTGCAGCTTTGTTAACAATTATTTTCAACAAATTTTATTCAGCTTTATTGTTTTCTGAGAGTTTGTGACTGACCCAATCAGACAATCTACATACTTTCCTGAGCTTTTTGAAACGAGGAATGATAGTCGAATGGTCCACATTGAAGTCTTCAGCAAACATTCTACAAGAGCTTCAAGGCAAAAATAAAGTTCATAACAATAATACACTAGAGTTTCAAATCTTTTAATAAATAAACATTATTCTTACCATACCAAATCCCTTCTATCAAATCTGTATTTACCAAGATAGAAATGATGAATGTACGAAACGTTCATTTTCTGCAAAACACGACCTGTTGAAAAAGTATTCATACTGAAGCTGTATTTACCAGTACAGAAAAGAACAATGAAGAAAACGCTAATTTTATTCAAAATATGAGCTGTGTTTAAAAAAAAAGTATTGAGACTGGAGCTGTATTAAGCAAGACAGAAACGAACAATGAATGAAACGTTAATTTTCTTCAAACTACTAGGCCTGTTAAAAAAAAGTATTGAGCCAAAAGTTGAATTTACCAAGAGTGAAATATATAATGAATTAAACTTTAATCCTGTTCAAAATAAATCCTTTGACATTCAACACACATATTCCTGTGAGTTTTCCATTGGTTGAAGCATCCCATTTTATTATATATCTGGTAGGTGTTGACTGAGGATCGTAGTGTTCTGGGAATGACGTTAAACTGCATCTAGTGATGAGCTTTGGGTAGTGTCCACCCTGTGGCTTGGGACGTTAGAATACACCGACTGCACCTCTGCAGAGGGGTAAGACTCCCCCAATGGGGCCAACTGTTGGCCGTGGGTGGCGACCCGTGATGCTTAAGGATAGAGCCCAGGTGGCTGAGCAGTCCATGACTTGCAATATTCCACTTTAGGCTTTTCTTGGGCTAGACAGGCGGTCGGAGAGGCTCCCTCCGATCAATCGGCTGGTGACGTCAAGCCCTAGTACCTATATGATTTTCCCAACCCTATTGCCCTTATGTCCTGGGAATGACGTTAAACTCTATCTGATTGTGAGGTTCCAGTTCTGGAGATTTGGGGAATGTGGAGCACCCATTATACCATTGCTTCCTGGTCCACTCTGACCCGCAGTGGTAGTACCTGTTAGGGTCCCATCTATGGGTTGAATAGAAAAACATGAGTTTATAAACAAAATTGTATTATGCATTAAGAATGAATTTTTTTCACAACTTCGTCGGCATTAAATGACCCACCGAGGTTGATATACCTTAAAACAAAACAAACCAAACCAAACCAAACTTGGGTAGTGTGGAGTACAGATTCCTTGTCATTACTCCAGGTCCATTCTAGTGGTAGTACCTGTTAGGGTGTCATCTATGGGTTAAATAGATTAACCTGAATTATAAAATATTTGTTTTAAAAAGAGTTTGAGAGAAATATTGAATACCTAATAAAAATGTATAAAACAAAACATCTTCGGCATAAAATATCCCAATAATAGTTGACATGGCATAAATAGATCAAAATGAGTTTTAAAAAATGTGTTTACCCGAGAATAATGAATAAAAACAAAACGTCTTTGGCATAAAATAATCACAAGGGTTTGAATGCCGTAAAAAAACAACCAATCAAACAGCCAACCGATTTTTTCTTGTCTTTTACGGTTTAATCACAGGGGAAAAAAAACTTTCTTGCAAAAATCTGACTTAGTATAAATGTAGTTTGATTCTGTATCGGATTTTTATATCATATTTATATTTACTTTACACGATAAAAATACACTTTACACTTTGGAACAAATAAATTAGGTTGGGACTTGGCTATTTATATCTATAGATGATTTCTTAAAATATACCCTACCAATTAATATTTTTTTCTTATATTTTTATTTATTTTTCTATGTTCGTTAGTGGAATTGCACGTACATTCAAGTGTTCCTCTCTGATACTTATAATTTATAGGAACTATATTAAAAAGCTCCTTAATATTGTTGTACACATAAAAAAGAAGGTCCTTTAGTGCTAAATATATTTGGCATACCTATAATTTTTGTCTTTATGAATCTCCGTCCGAATTCTTTCATTCATCTTCATCTTGTCCTCCTCCTATTAGAACTATTCTAACCGATTTTAAGAGTGCTGTACTTTGGATGGTCTCCATTCTTCCTTTCATTTCCTATTAACCCAAATTCTTTTTCAGATTTTTGTGGACCGTTCCAAGGGCACCAATTACGATTGGTACGAACTTCACCTTCATGTTCCACAGTCTCCTCTGTTCTCTGGCAAGGTCCAAGTATTTGTCTATGTTTTCGCTTTCTTTCATTTCCACTCAGTGGTCGGCTGGGACGACAAAATTCACGAGATGACAGGTTTTCTTCTTGTCGATCAATACTAGGTCCGGTCTCTTGGTCGGGATTAGGTGATCCGTCTGTACCTCGAAGTCCCAGAGAATTGTATGCGTCTCATTATCCAGGACAGGTTCAGGCTTGTGCATATACCATTTAGTTGTATGACTAAAATTGAATTTCTTGCACAATAGCCAGTGGATTATCTTTTCCCACCGAGTTATGGCCATATCTTTTGATATAACTTCCCTTCAGTTTTTTTTACTGAGGTATCGATATAGTTGTTTTTATTTCCATTTCTGTTTTCAAGTTCTTCATGTATTTCTGCTTGTCAATATGTTGCAATTAATGTTTTTTCTGGCTTATGTAATTAGTATTTCCTTACTTTCATTCATGTTTTCTTCAATTGCTCGCATTTTCGTAACTACACAATCTTCAATATAGGTAAGACAGCCCATCAGCGAGGGAGTCTATCCCCTTTTCAATAGCGCTAGATCAAGGAGATTGTTTTGCGTCTGAGGTGGAGTGCCACACCTACCACCAGCTCCTTATTTTACCGCACAGATCCCCGTGCTACTCATACGCTGAGTTAGCGAGGGCCGGTATCGAACTAGAAACCTAGTGGTTTCTAGATGAAATCTCTATCGATTATTATTATTATTATTATTATTATTATTATTATTACTAGCAAATTTATGCACCCTCTGGGTGCAAGTATTTAAATTTTAATGTAATAAAATGTTATATTAAATTAGAAAGGCTAATGAAACTAAATAAGAATGCAGATAAAAAATATTTTAGACAGGGGGGGTATAATAAAAAAAATAGAACAACTGAAGGTTACTCTTTCATCTCGTCTTTCATTGCTAAATTTTCCTAATTTAACTATTCAGTTAAAATAGAATAAAATTACAATTATGTCTACTTGTCAATGAATTTCTTTTAAGATGTATCCACAAGACTTTTGCTCATATTCATTAAGTTAAAACCAAATAATTAGAAATCAATAATACTAAACACATATTTATTAAAATCAAATTTTTAATATCAATATTAGCCTTCCCGTTCACACTGTAAACCGCTATTTTTTGTATATGTAAATACAATTGCGTGTTATTAGTATGTAGATATGGTCAACAGACTTAATGATGTAAAACAATTTTATTAATAATTGAGGTTTAAATAAAAATAAAATCATGGAGAATGTGATGTAAATAACAAAGGGAATTGTAACTTGTATAGTAATATAGTTTCGGTTACAGACAGAAAAACACAATCTCCATTATAATAAGATGTATTTATTTATTTTATATTTGTTTGTTTTTGTGAGTGCCTCTGTTGCCTCCTTGATATATGAACATATCACAGGTGTCTGGTTGATGTGGTTGCAAAGTAGTACTCTACGTTTCAGTCAGCGTGTTTAGAATGACAATGTCGCCCCCCGACTTTTACTTCAACCCGGCAAAGACACTTTCCACATTTCTGTTTTGTCCGATATGTGCACACGTCTTGATACTCTGCATAAGTGAACAAACAGCGCGCTTTCAAAAGCGAGGGTTATATTCCGCGAATCGCTAAAATTGCACACCGACTCCTCCGATTTGACCGTAATGATTTTAGGCATAGTCATTTAAAATCCATCTACTTGAAATTTACCAAGTCTGCTTTTGCTTCTCCGTGACTCGTAATGGCCTTTGCTAAATCAAATGAACACTTACCGTACGAATATTCTTAATACGAATGAGGCTGTCATATATTAATGGTATATACAGGTAGCGTCGAATATCTATAGCCTTGTCACCGAGGCCTAGAACACACAGGCTGCATTCCCTGCCGAAGGGTAATACATCCAGAATAAGAGATGTTCTTGGTATCCGATTAACATACATCCCTTGGTAAAGCTTTAGTCCTGGAGCTACGGGGAGTTTGATGCACCACTTTGTTACCATTACTCCCAGGCTCACTCCAGGCTGGAGAATTACTACCTGTTAGTTAGTGTTCCATTATGGATCAAGGATTTTACCACGCATCCCACTCATGTGGGTCAGACACAAGGTCCTATTAATGAGGGACCACCCACGAACCGAAGCTCATGTGATGGCAGGCACAAAAATGCGTGTGATCCACTCAGGCAATAAACCCAGCCCTGCCCCTTTAAATAAAGGGGGCAGGTGTTACACCTGAGGGAATGGCCCCCTGGGATCACGCCGTTAATTACATTACAGATTCAGTGGCTTCGGCCACTGAACACAGGAGATAAGTCCCGAGAGTCCTACATCAGGTGAGTATTGGGATCAAACATATATGCTTGAAAACTATTTGTATCAAACAGGAATGCCTGAAACCACATAACTTTGTGCAAGCTATGTTATCATGCAGCAATTTTTTATCTAACATTTTTATTAGATTCATTATTATAAACAATGCAAACAGTGTTATCGTTTGTTGTGATGCCTAAACTTGATAGAATAAAATGACCATATGACCTTAGGCACCCCTTTTTGATCTCGATTAAGAAAGGACATGTTTTTCATTTACACTGTCAATATCCGATTGTTTTAACAGACAATTTTTAGATTCTTTTTAAAATTATAAAACTAACCCCTAACCCTAACTCCTAACCCCTAACCGTAACCCCTAACAAACAACCGGATATTGACGGTGTAAATGAAAAATATGTCCTTTCTTAATCGAGATCAAAAAGGGGTGCCTAACGGTTATATGGTCCAAATAAAAGAACAACTATTAAATTACAACACTCAACACATTCCGATTCTGAAATTGTTTCCCTTATTTTACAGAATTGGTAAAGTTTGTATATTTGCATGTAAGAGAAATGTCAATTTGATATAGATTCTTTTTATAAATTAAGAAGTCCTTTAAATACCTTCTCTATCTCTCCTTAGTCAATTCCGTCTTTCTTCCCTGAATTGGTTACAAGAGAGAGAAAAAAGTGAAGTGAAAAATACAGAGAGAGGATAACATAGAGAGAGACAGAGAGACAGAGACAGACAGACAGACAGATAGACAGAGAGAGAGAGAGACAGAGAGAGAGAGACAGAGAGACAGAGAGAGACAGACAGACAGACAGACAGACATTACACTTCTGCTTCTACTGGTTCTTCGTCTCGTGGTTCTACTTCAGTCACCATCTTCTCTGGGCTGATCGTGGGGTTTTCGTCAGGGTTGATTTTATTTCTTGTTTTTTTCTTACGGGGCTGGTCTGGATATTGCTTGTTCTTAATAATTAATTAACAACAAGACTTGTGTTCTCAAAAATGAAGCTTTTATTTCCGCAATCCATTTGATTCCGCCGCGGGGAGACCGCCCTACTAGAGCCGACAATCGCATCTGCACTCCATCGAAATGGGTATGGAAAATTACCCACTCCCGCTTTTAAATCTAACGAACTTTATTTAGAATTCTAACTGAAGGTACGTTCACAATTTATGAATGCTCATAAATTGTAACGATAGATCACCCTGTAAATGATGCTGTGTTTTGTGGTATAAGTTTGCTATTGCTAATCTTATGTTTAAATCCATGCCAAAATAAAAAATAAAAATATAAAAAATAAACAAATAAAAAATAAACAAATAAAAAATAAAACTCTAAATAAAATTTATCTACCTAAAAGATATACGAGGGTTGGTTGACTGACATAGTCTCATGGAATGTGACCAAATGAGTTTTTATCTTTTAACATAGTGCCCCTGGCAGTTCACACATATCAAAAAAATATTTTTAAAATATATAAATTTTTATTTCATATATATATATGTGTGTGTGTGTGTGTGTGTGTGTTTGTTTGTGTGTGTGTGTGTGTTTTGTTTGTGTGTGTGTGTGTGTGTGTGTGTGTGCGTGTGCGTGTTGATATAGCGGGAAGGGCGTGGTATAATAGTCATGGGAAATGGACTCGTCACCCCTAGTTCAAATCCGGGATGTGGTAATTGCATTTCACTTTGCACCAATACCCTTGGAAAAGGTATGAATCCTACTCTCCCTCCAGCTATGGATAAATAGTAGGGCAGACTGGTTTCTTTAACCGTGGCTAGGTAACCGATCTAGGAGAAGGAAAATTCTGAATTCAAACCTGTCGAACTCCGCTTAAGAAATTGACCTTCTGTCACATCCTGCTCGTGCGGAGGGGTTTGGTATATTATATAATATATATATATATATATATATATATATATATGTTGCTAGAGAGATAGATAGAGAGTTAGATATATATATATATATATATATATACATAGATAGATACATAATATTGGTGCTATATTAAACATCGCTCAATATTATGGATATAGCATTAAGTTATATATGTATATATATATATATATATATATATGCATATACATATATATTGATATTGATGATATAGTGTCCTATATTCATGAGTAAATAGTGATCAATATCGTTGATAGATCATTTATATCTAGGTTAGGGTAAAGTGGACATAAAATCATCCGTGCTGGCAGTCTTTCGCATATGTGATTTTAAAAAGGAAGGCTTGATTTGAAAATCGCATAGGCGATTACTCTCAGTAACCCAGCGTTGTTGACTTCATGTCCACCCTAACCTAACCTGTTTTAAATAACATAACGAAATAAAAATATTGCTTTAAAGAATAACAGCAATAATTGAAATATCAATATCAACTGTTTAATTGTATGAAGTAAGTTGGCTTAATGATAATGTTCAATTAGACATGATTGGGTAGGAATAAATGTCTACTGGGAATAAGGCAAATTAATTGATCTTATTACGCAGACAAATCATTGGGGTGTTAAAGGGGCCTTTAGGGAAAATAACTATCTAGAAATAGATATAGTTCGTCTTAACAATACGAGGGTCATTTGATGAATGAGATGAATTTTACAATAGGAAACTCAATAAAGAAACGCTCCTTTAAAATATGTTTCCTTTATTCACACCATTTTCTCTGAATGTTTGAGATGAGGCTTGATGGTTAGTATTATCTGCGTTATTCGGAGTCCGAAAAGAAGGTTCCCGATTCCGAAAAGAAGGTTCCCGAGTCCGACAAGAAATACTTGAAGAATGCCGGAGGGCATATCGGCCGAAACGTTGTACAGATAACAATGAAGAGGAGGACAATAGTCCGAATAACGCAGATAATGCTAATCACACCTTTTTGTCTTTTTATTCATACTGTAATTAGTTTTGAAATTATATAACCCCACCGATATTTTGAGCCTTCAAAATAAGGGTGGGTGTCAAAATTATGTGACCTGAAAAAAATCAGAAAGTTTTTAAAATAGCTAATACATTATAAAATCAAGTCATTGATAAATCAACACTGAAAATTTCATTAAAATTGGATAATTCCCCGATTTTTCAAAGTAATCAATATTGATGGCCCCAAGTGTACTCTACAAATACGAGAATTTATTTCTGCCATTCCACAAGAGTCCTTGGGAAGATCAGTTGACTCGAACAGGTACCCCCACGGATCATGTCGCTTAAGAAATTCTTTACTGACCGCCCAGATTTTTTTTATCGGAAAGTCTATGTGCTTTCACTCACTGAACTCTCTATTCAACACAGGCTCGTAGTGATAAACCCATGATTACCACAGTTATTTGATTGGGTTTGGTTTGTTTTACGGCATATAAACATCAGAGGGTCATTTAATGCCGATAAAGTTTTGAAATAAATTCATTCTTAATGGATACTCAACTTTTTTAATAAACTCATGTTTTTTTTTCTATTTAACCCATAGCTAGGACACTAACAGATACTACTACTCCGGATCAGAGGGGACCGGGAGCAACGGTGATGAAGGGGTACTCCAGATTCCCCAAACCTCCAAAACTGGAATCTCACCCTTTGATAGAGTTTAACGTCAATCCCAGGACATTAAGACCCTCAGCCACCACATTCTAGCACATATATGATAAAAATAATTGAGGCTTCCCATGAAGGTAATAGAGCTGGGCCAATCATATAGGTGCTTGGACTTGACGTGACTAGCCGATTGATCGGAGGGGGGCACTCCGTCCGACCACCTAGCCCAAATAAGGACCAAAGTGGAGTTTTGCATGTCATGGACTGCTCAACCACCTGGGTTCTATCCTTAAGCATCACGGATCGCCACACACGACAAACAAACTACCCATTGGGTGGGGGGGGGCTTAATCCTTTGCAGAGGTGCAGTCGGTGTATTCTAACGCCGAACCACATTTGTAAACATTTTTGACTAAAACATGTTTTTCTGTACACATCACACATTCTACTGTAAGTTACACGCCATTTGCACTTCTCAATATTAATATACCTTAACCCGGCCCTAATGTTAGCTCAGTCGGTAGAGCGTTCGGCTAAAAACCATAAGGTTTCTAGTTCGATACCGGTCTTCGCCTAGTTCAATACCGGTCCTCGCCAACTCTGCGTATGAGTAGCACAGGGATCTGTGCCGTAAAGTAAGGAGCTGACGGTAGGGGTGGCGCTCCACCCCAGACGCTAAAATAATCTCCTTGGTCTAGCGCAAATGAAAAGGGATAGACTCCCTCAGTGATTGGCTGATAACGACTTTAAGCCGCCCCGATGACTTTACTTTACTTTTATATACCTTAATATATGCAGTGAATGTAAATACATCGTATAATTTCTACTTGCATTTAATTATGTAAATGAAAGCTTTAGATAACGAAATCAAGTCTACGTATATATATATATATATATATATATATATATATATATATATATATATAAATACGTTTATGTAAATAGGTATAGTTTATAAATTAAAACTATATCGATATAGATGGAGGGAATATCTAAAAATTAAATATTCATTAAGATACAGACACTCACTCACTCACACACACACACACACACAAAACACCCATCCACCACACATGAATATATATTCGATATATATATATAGAGAGAGACTGATATATATATATATATATATATATATATATATATATATATATATATATATATTTACATACACATGTGGAATTAAACAAAAGGCAGGTCTCCTGTTTAACGAATTTATTGCTGATATTTTCAAGCTTTCTGGACAATTTTGTTATATTTGAATGGAAGTTTATCTCCCGAGTACTTTCGGCACTTCGATGTGCCATCATCAGGGGTGATGTGTTCCAGTTTTTTTTTAGTAAGTATAGTAATGGATGTGGAGGCTGGAAGTAGGAGAATTGATAGGAAAAGATCACCAATAAAATCGTTATACAGGAGACCTGCCTTTTGTTTAATTTCATATGTATAAATGAAAGAATTCTGCCCAAATACACACACACACACACACACACACACACATATATATATATATATATATATATATATATAGAGAGAGAGAGAGAAGAGAGAGAGAGAGAGGGGGGGAGTTAGGGGGAAATATAAATAATATGCACACATATTGAAAAGTAACTCCCTATTTCACATGCAGCAAGATGAAATCTGGCTAGTTGACAATACTTGGGACAATATAAAAGACGTGATTTTTATGCAAGATAGTGCTCCTCTATATTTTGCTATCGTTGTTCGTGAATAGCCGAATCACTATATTCCTAGAAAACGGATGGGTAGATGGGGTCCACATAAATGGCCGACCAGAAGCCTGGATTTAACACCTTGCCTCCCTTTCTTTGATGTTTTTTGAAGGAGCAAGTGTACTCTACGAATACGATAATTTATTTCTGCCATTCCACAAGAGTTCTCGAGAAGATAAGTTGACTCAAACAGGTACCACCACTCCGGGTCAGAGTGTACCTGGGAGTAATGTCAATAGAGGGTATTCCATACTCACCAGAGCTCCAAAATTGGAATTTTAAAATGTTTGCATTAATGTATGTATGTTGCTTAGTAAATAAATATGTCCATCAATAGTAAATAAATATGTTCATCAATATCTTATAATAATGGAGATTCAGTATCTATATATGTCTATAACAGAACATACGTCACTGTTTACGTCACAATACCCTCAGTTTATGAATGACCATTTAATTTAATGTCAAAATCTTTGATCAATACATTTATTTATTAACTGTGTCTAATTGAAAATCTGAGTTAGATTTGCCGCAAAACAGCCCATGATATTAGTGCGGTTAAAATTCTGCAATGCGTTTTATATATCGCTAAGAACCAAAGGTTTACATCATATAAACAAATATAACAAAACAAATATAAAAACCGGGTTTAATAAATAATTACTTGGTGTCATTAATTATTGTTTTATTCTCCAACGTATTCAAATCAATCCTAAGAATGATTCTCTATAGAACTAATTAAATATAATTAAAATAAGTGTAATCTTTTTAAATGTGTCTTCGTTTAATTTCGTTAGTCTTTCTAATCTAATATATTTCATTACAGTAAAACTTAGCATTATCTGCGTTATTCGGACTATTGTTCTCATCTTCATTGTTATCTGTACAACGTTTCGGTCGATATGCCCTCCGGCATTCTTCATGTATTTCTTGTCGGACTCGGGAACTTTCTTTTCGGACTCGGGAACCTTCTGAAGAAGCCCGGGAGGCATATCGGCCGAAACGTTGTACAGATAACAATGAAGATGAGGACAATAGTCCGAATAACGCAGATAATACTAATCATCAAGCCTCATCTCAAACATGTAGAGAAATAGTAAAACTTAGATACTCACGTCCGTGCATATTCTTGCTCGTATATAAAACGATTTCCCGGTATTTTATTTATTTATTTATCTTATTGATTTTTTGTTTTTGTTTTTGCATTTTAAACAAGCCATAAAGATTTTTGGTAGGATTATCAAGGCACTGTTCGTATATACCGCTGGCAATATATTTAATGATGTTAACGTGAAAGCGAACAGCCCACACACAATATCAGACGTTAAAATGTTTGTCTCGTTTCGGTGAGCAACGGTGTTTATTTCTTCCAGTCAGTCGGGAATGGCTCGGGGCCAAAGATATATTAATTCAAGTGCAAATACAAGAAGATAAAAACTTATCTTCTAATAATTCGAAAATAAATGCTGGCTTTATTTATATTGATTCTTCGTATACTCTTATCTCTATTTTCCCTCTCAAAGGAAAAAAAAAATATATAAACATATACGTAGACGAATTATATGTAAATAAATGCAACTTTTATTTGATATTCCCTCTTCTTATGCGCCTAATGGCTTCTTTCTCCTCCAAGTGAGAAAAATAATCTAAAAATGAAAGAAAAAAGTTTTATTCCACGATCTTTTAAAATGCCTATTAACCGTATAGCCAATGAATATCTAAAGGGTAAATTTGATCTTTTTTTATGAATAAATTGTTGATTTTGGGGCGTGAACCATAATGTGTTAAAACGTCTGGTTTCCACACCGAATAATTAATAGCAACTCACTCTCTGATGAGGGTTAATTTTCACACCAAGTAAAACTTGTATTGTGTAACATGCTATCTGTAGCAAACAGAGAACCCACTGCTAACCTATGAGCGAAAATCCTAAAGAAGGGGTCAACAAACTACGACCCACGGGCCGGATCCGGCCCGCGAAGGCATTTCATCAGGCCTGCCGACGGTACTTGAATTTGGTTATTAAAATGTACGGAACCTCTTATGTATTCGAGTAAGACTTTTCAAAATTGAAATATGTGAAATCAATCCATCGAACGAAATTGACTGATAAACATTTGAAAGCAATTCTATTGATTGGATGCAGCAATTCCAAACCAAACATTGACTATATCTTAAAAGGCAAAATTCAGTTTCACAAATCTCACTAAACTTTTCTGCTAATGTTTTGTGCTTTTATAATGTTTTGAAAATAAATATGTTGGTTAAATTTGTTTTTGTGCATCTTACGCCACACATCCATGGATATTACATGGAAATATAAATCTTATTTTACATCTTTTTCTCAGCTTTCCTTCTGGCCTGCAAGTATTGAAAACAATAATAATGTGGCCTGCGCATGTTATTTTTTCCATTATCTGGCCCACCGTGAAAAAGTTTGGTGTTCCCTGCCATAAAAAAATTGCTTATACAAGCTGCCCTGATATTTACACACAGCTGGGATTAGATGGTCACCTATCTAAGTATTGAAAAGGCTCATCACTGCTTAACTTAGGTGATATAGCAGGAACCGGTGCATTCAATGAATTGACCGTAAGCCTCTTGGCGTTAGGATTTGGGATGAAAAGATCTCTAATGGGTCGCAGGCTTTTGGTTTATTAAAATACACCAAATATATATCCCATCATTCACAAAATGTGTCCACCCTGTGCGGTCAAATTATAATACTCTGGACGGGTTGAAATGCCTTTAAAATCAATCAATGAAAATTCTTTATATACATATATATACATGTATGCATGTGTATGTGAGTGTGTGTGTTTGTGTGTGCAAGCATAAAAAGGACATATCATAGCGAGAATTATATCTGGGCAATAAGCCAAATCATCTTAGATGATTTAATTTTCACTCCAAGTTGGAAGGTAATCATTTTATGGTTTGTTTTTGTTCATTCCTTAGCGATTGTCTTCTTTTGTTGGAATGGAGTTGATTGTAAAAGAGTTATCATCCCGTGCCGCCAGAGCTTGACACTAGATAGCATTACTACCTGGTTATTCAAACTCAGCCCAGGAAGCTCTCTCTCTCTCTCTCTCTCTCTCTCTCTCTCTCTCTCTCTCTCTCTCTCTCTCTCTCTCTCTCTCATCTGGTATCCACAAAGTTTGGGGGAGGCCTTGCCCCCTAACTATACAGTAAGTAACTCTTCTGTTCTCCATTCAGTAGCCTCAACTCTACAAGAACTCTTTCTTCCTTCCTCAGGACGTTCGTCCTAACTGTTTTGTATCAGTTTTCTATGTAAAATGTGCTCAGAGAATAAAGACTCTTTTTGTGTTGTTATGAACCACTTTGTTGGATCTTTGTTGCATATATATTCACCTATGTTCGGAGGTTTCTCTAAAGTCTCCTGGTTGACTTCTGATTTAGGTCGGAAAATTAACACGGAAAGTTTTTTGGTGTTACCCAATGATAGTTTAACTACAATCTATGCATTAACATTTTGCGAATTGGGTTACGGTTTTAGGGGATTAAGGTTGTTTTTAATTACGTATCACTTAAAAAAATAAACAACAAAAAACAAATTTCTATACATTAAATTAACCATTGAAATTAATTATTAAACCAATTATTGAGACAGTTGATTGTGTTAGTATTGCAATGTATAATTTCAATTAAACTTAGTTAAAAAAATATTTTTCAACATTAAATGTATAGTAATTTGGGTTTTTTATTGTTTATTTTATTAAAGCAATACGCAATTAAAAACAACCTTAATCCCCTAAAACCGTAACCCAATTCGCAAAATATTAATTCATAGAGTGTAGTTAAACTGTCATTGGGTACCGCCAAAAAACTTTCCGTTTTAATTTTCCGACCTAAATCAGAAGTCAAAACTACATTTAATTTTTATAATATTGAAAGCCATGTTTTAATCATTCAAATTCTCGATACATCGGAGATAATTATGAAATCTTAATCAGAATATTTTACCCCTTTCTCAATAGAACCATAAATATCTCCATAGATGTTATAATGAGAATCCTAGGTATTTATGCATCATCTCATCATCATGTCATGCTTGTAGCACAGATATCCATGACAATCTCCCGCCAACATCTTTTGTCATTCAATGCTCTCTCGAGAGTCTCTGCGCAGCATCGAGTATCCATGCATAGCTGGTTAATCCAGGTTTTTGCTGGACAGCCCACACAGGCATCCCCATGTGCTGATTTCCCTAGAAGAACATCACTTATGAGTTCGTCTTTGCTTTTCCGACTGTGGCTATAATGTCTTGTTCATCTCACTCGGATGTTTATGTGATAGGGGGCAAGTGGCCATACAGCTGCTTTCTTGGAGGTGGGTGTTGTTTCAACGTTTTGTTTAATATCGCGTGCAGGATTTCTGCGCAGCTCCCATCTAGCAGATGGAATCTTTTATACAACTTCGGAATTCGATTTTCTTCCAGAATAAACGGTGGACTTTCCTTTCTATCCAAACGTGTTTCTCAACTTACCGTCCTGGCCAGACGTGCTTGACATATGAAATACTTTTTTCTTTGGCCAAACTTGATTTATTTGGGACTCGAGACTCCATAAGAAGTTTGCGTTGCGTCGCATTGTTCATGGAACTCTCTTGATATTCTACAGACTATAAGTCTCTTGGAGTCTTCAACTTTTCTCATCTAATGGAAACTACACGAGAATGCTGTCTTGAAAAATCCTGAATGAAGTAACCCACAAAAAAAAACCCAACTGTATGGGCACTTAACTTCTATCACATAATCCACAAAAGAATACAAGAATTCCTGGACGACTGCTGAGGAAGCAACGATGAACTTATAAGTGACGTTTTCCTGTCGATACCTATACATGAACACACCAGCGTAGCTGACCAGCCAAAAGCTACGTCAATCAGCTCTGTACGGACACTGGATGCCGAGCGGAAAACCTGCTAGTAATGATGAGCGAGACAGGTGTTGAGAGAGAGAGAGAGAGAGAAGAGAGAGAGAGAGAGAGAGAGGAGGGGGGGGTAGAAAGAGGAGGAGGAGGGAGTCATGAAATCCGTTCTGTATATTTTTTAAATTTATCTACCAGTTTTGAGTATTATATAGGCACACAAATTGTGACGTCAAATCACTACTCCTGATTTTTTTTTAAAATACTTAAAATTCGATTTTAATTAAATTTTAGTGTTGATTTATTAAGGAATGAATTTTATAATGCATCAGTTATTTTATTTAAAAACTTTGACCTCCCCCTTATTTTGGGGGCGCAAAATATCGGAGGCATTATATATAATTGAGAATTAAAATTAAACAAGACTAACGCACTCCTATATACTCAAACAAGGACAACAACCACAATGTGGAACACGTCAAACACCTTTGACAGTTAAACACTTATTCATGGAATGCAGGTTTTTTGCTCACATCAGAAACCGTTATTTTAAAGCAAACAATATGAAAAATCTGTTTGAAAACGTCAACATGGATGATATTCTCTTTTATTTCTAGGGAAATAAAATTATACCATAGAATATAGACATGAAACAAATCAATACCATACAACATAATCCCCAATAATGCTAACACATTGTTAAAACAAATTACTAAAAAGTATAAATATAAATACATGATAGGTATAACTTCCTAACCGTTAGGCATGACATAACCCGGGGGGGGGGGTGATATGCCGTTAAAATCAAAATTGTTTATAAAATAAAGAACGACAGTACAACTTTGAGTAAATTTTGAAAAGAAAATATCACTTGGTGTTACTTTTCTATCTTAAGATAATAAAAAAATAATGTACTCATATTTATATAAATTGTGTCGCAGTATTTCACGGTTACCATTGTAGAAAATGTCCTCTTCAACCCAAGAACAAATCCTGGACGTTTGTTTGTTTGTTTGTTTGTTTGGTTGGTTGGTTGGTTGGTTGGTTGGTGTTTGGGGCTGTCAAAACTTGTTGGGTTATTTTATGCCGAATGCATTGTTTTATTGCTTCTTGATGATTACAGAATTTTTTTAACACAATTTTTAAAAACCTGTTTTTTTTGTTAACTCATTTATTCTATTTAACCCATAGATGTGACCCCAACAGGTACTACCACTCTAGCCAGGATTTACTTCCATATCTTATTCACACACAAACACACAAACACACACACACACGCACATACGCACGCGCACACACAAACACATACATGCACACACACAGACACAGACACAAACGCACACACCCACAGGGGCCGGGTTACCTCAGTCGGTAGAGCGGTCGGCTAGAAACCACGAGGTTCTTAATTCGATACCGGTCCTCGCCAACTCAGCGTATGAGTAGCACAGGGATATGTGCGGTAAAGTAAGGAGCTGATGGTAGGTGTGGCGCTCCACCTCAGATGCTAAAAACAATCTCCTTGGTCTAGCGCTAGTGAAAAGGGGATAGACTCCCTCGCTGACTGGCTGATACCGACTTAAGGCCGCCCCGACGACTTTACTTTACTTATATATATATAAGATGTGTCAAAAAAGTGTCCAGATTTTTTCTACTTGAAACACTTTGTATTCTGATAAAAATGACGTTCCATTCTTTCCGAATACAAGGTGTGACAAAAAAGTACCACGTTTAAAGATGTATTTACCAAGATAGAAATAAGGATATATGGAACGTAATTTTTTCAGAATTTAAGGTGTGTCAAAAATACAGAAAATCCCGATACTTTTTTGACAAACCTTATATATATATATATATATATATAATATATATATATATATATATATATATATATTATTATATTATTATATTATTATTATTATTATTATTATTATTATTATTATTATTATTTATATTTTTTTTAAAAAGCAATTACAATGCGTATATCGTATAAAATTCGATAATTATTGAAAATATCATGATAAGCAAACCCGGCGAATAACGCGCGCAACATGGAACCGCGTACAGTTGTTTCAACTTTATTAAGTCTCATCAGCGGTGTATACCTACGATGATACATACACCTCTGATGAGAATTAATAAAACAAACTATATATAGATATATAATACCAGTCCTGTATTTATTAAAACTTGTTTAAAAAAAACAATGAGGACTGTCTAATGTTGCATGTTCAAATTTTGAGTGTATTTATTCTATGTTTTGTCGATTTTGGGTAATGTGACGTAAGCAGTGATATAATTTTTGTTACAGACAAAACCGGAAGCGAATCTCCATTATTAATAGATGACAGATGTGTTGTAATAACACTTGCATCACGTATGAAGAAGCTGTATCGATATGAATTTGGAAAGCTGCCAAGTCATTTCCGAATATTTCTATTTGGAGTTTCTAAAACCGTTTGATTTACAATAGTTTCATTATATGAGAAGCTGACATCTCTAATAGAGACAGTTCGTTAAAAATGTACCTTTTTCGATGTTAAGTACATTAACATTATTCACTAATGAAGTGAATGCGTAAACTACACAAAAGACAGGAAAATTCATGTGGTCACGACCCCAAACATTTACACTACTACAAAAGGTAATTGTTCATTATAAAAAGAAAGCACTGTCCAATATATATATATATATATTGCGTGTCTATTTTGGTGTGTGTGTATTTTGGGGGGAGGCGGGTGTATGTATTTTGGGGTGGGGTGTAATGGAAATAAAAGAATAAGCTAAATGATAGTGAGCATTTTATAATGACCGATAAAAGTGTTCAATATAACAATGAAAGCAGCTAAATAGTTGCGATTTTTTTATTATTATTACTCTAACAAAACGTCATTGATTGGATCTATAGTTTCACATAGGATGCGTCCCTCAGGCGATGACGTCAAAACGTGATATTCACGAGATCCTCGCGCGGATACGGCCTTACACACACACTCACACACACACATACACACACACGCGCACAGATACACAGAAACACTCATACACACACGGACATTCACTTACATACACACACACACAAGCAATCATGTTTTTGTATTATGTGAATAATATTTAGTAGTGATTCTTCCTCGTAGTTTTGACTAACGTGTTTCATCTGACGATTGTATATATTTTTTTCAATTACATGAAACTCTTGGAATGAAGCCGAAATAAGAAAGGGAGATAACAATTTATTTCATGTTTTATATAACTCTTCTTGCCAGTATTTGAGCACTTTCTTGATTTAATAAAAGCGTAACGATTCGTTCATTCACCCCTATATATATATATATATATATATATATATATATATATATATAATATATATGAGTATGAAAAGGTGGAATGAAAACATCATGCAATGCTGTTAAGAGAAAACAATTTATAATATAATTTTCTCTTTAACAGTATTGTGTGATGTTTTCATTCCACCTTTTCATACTCATACTGTCGGATTCATTTCCTTTCTTTTAACTTATATATATATATATATATATATTATATATATATATATATATATATATATATATAACAGCAACCACTTTGCACGAGAGAGAGAGAGAGAGAGAGAGAGAGAGAGAGAGAGAGAGAGATGGGTAGGTAGGGTGTTTCAATATCCTGCTGTATAATATATATACATATATATTATATATATGTGTGTGTGTGCGTGTGTGTGGTGTGTGTATATATATATAATATATATATATATATATATATATATATATATATAGCAACCACTTTCGCACGAGTAGGATGCGACACAAGATCAATCTTTTAAGCGGAGTTTAACGGGTTTGAATTCAGAGTTTTCCTTCTCCTGGACTGGTTACCTAGCCAAGGTTAAGGATCTCAATCTACTCTACTATTTCCACATAGCCGCGAGTAGTTGGATGCATATATTTCCAAAATGTATTATTGCTACGTGAAATGCAAACGGCCTTGTTCTGGATTGGAACTCGGGTCGACGAATCCAGTTCCTACGACTCTTACTATTACACCACGCAACCCCGTTTGTTTTCTGTGTGCATATTGTAGCCACCTTCTTAATACTTCAGTCGGATATTTACATCCACGTGAACGGTGCCCTGTTGTCTTTAGGGTTGCGATCTTTATTAAATACATCGGGTTAGTCACCTCCGAGGTCAAATGTGACAAATTATTTTAATATGCAATACTCACCTACGACTCTAACTAGTGAGGGTGGATAATCCAGTTAATGCTCAGTACCCGCTGGTATCAGGAAATGCCATTGACCCCACCTCTATGGTGAATGGTTCCAAAGGCACCAGGATTCGGTTAATTGGCTTCCTGTCTCGAAGATCTTGGAATTGGGAATTTTGAATGAAAGGAGTTAGGGACTGTCACTACTGCTATAACATCACTTCCTTCACTAATTCTTGTTTGATGAAAGTCAAGCAAACCGACATTCTTTGCTAATTATGACCAGAGAACAGGAGTTAGAAAAATACAGTACCAACCATAAATAGGTATCCCCGGCAATTTCAAGATAACATATACTGATTCGAAACCTAAAATTAATAGATTCCTTCATACAAAATGGCAACAACACTGGAATAACAACATCCACAATAAACTCTTCCTAATCAAACCCACTTTAGAAGGCTGGAGACCAACTTTAAGGAAGTCTAGAAAGGAACAAGTCATTGTGTCCCGATTACGCATTATTTTTTACTTTCTATTTTAACTAAATTGTTAAATTAGGAAAAGTTACCAATGAAAGACGGGATTGATGGAAAATGATGGAAGAGTTAGTTTCAAAGTTGTTCTATTTTTCAATCATACCCCCGCTTGTTTCAAATCTTTTTATTTGCATTCTTATTCAGTTTCATTAGCCTTTCTAATTTAACATGATATTTTATTAGATTAAAACTTTAATACTTGCACCCGGAGGGTGCATATATTTGCTAGTATACATAAATATATATATAATATATATGTGTGTGTGTGTGTGTGTGTGTGCGCGCGCGCGCATTAATCTGATATCTCATATAATATAGATGACAATGAAAACTCTAGATACAATATATGGCTGTTGTTGACAAATAATTTGAAACATGAAAATAAGACGAGACTTGATGTGAATAATTCTGATATTTCGGACTGTTGTCCTCATCTTTTTTGTGGATGAATACAATTTTCATGGCACAGTAACACCGGGGATTGTTCAGATGTTGTTTTTTTTCTTAATTATCATTGTAATTTGAGTAAGTGGCAATGATTTAAGCCCCGAAACCATTTTGAATTCTTGGGAAATCGTCTGAAAATGATATATTTTAAGGTAATTAAAAATCATCCGAACAGTGCCCGAGGTTACTGTTACTATGTTTATACACAAAAAAAGATGAGGAGAACAGTCCGATATATCAAAATTATTCATGAAAATAAGAGTTTTGAATTAGGGCAATGGACACCGAGAATTTTGTTTCCGCTACATTTAAATAATTACACTCCATTGAGAATGATCATGATGGTCTGAAATGTATTGATCGATATACAAGGTGTGTCAAAAAAGTATCGAGATCTTTTGTACTTGTTGACACACCTTGTATTCTGTGAAAATATAACGCTCTATTCATTAATTTTTCAGAATACAAGGTGTGTCAAATGTACCAAGTTTAAAGCTGTATTACCAAGATCGAAATGAAGAATGAATGGAACTTTTTTTCCAGAATACAAGGTGTGTCAAAAGTACAAAAATCTCGATAATTTTTTGACACACCTTGTATATTGTACTGGGTATAATGTAATCTCTCCTTGAATTTTATAGAATCTTCCCATGGAAACCAGCACTGTGCCTGTCAAAAATGATGGCTATAATAAGCAACTGGATAAACGTATGTAACTAGAATGAAAAGAATATATATTTACCCAACCCATCCATGGAAAGTCTGTGAAACTAAGTCAATTTTTAAGCGGGTTTTAACGAGCTTGAATTCAGTGTTTTCCTTCTCCTAGAGGGAGAATGGTTGGATTCCTACCTTTCCCAATGGTATTATCACCTATGTGTAATTCAGCCAGCCTCGTCCAGAAATTGAACACATTAAATTAAACACCGTTTGCCGTCTCCACTCCCTGCAATGGTAACCATTGCAACTCACTTTAGATATTATTGAATATGTTTGATTGATTAGTTCCTTGATTTCAAACTGTTTAGGGTTATTTAAAGAGATCAATCTATCCCTCCCATTTACTCGTAGCTAGAGGGAGAATAGCTGGATTCATAACTTTCCCAAGGGTATTAGCGCCATGGAAATGCAACCAGCCTTGTCCAGGATTTGGAAGTAGTGTCGCCGTTCACGACAATAACCATTACACAATGGGCAACTCCAAATGAATGAAATTGTAGTATCTCTATACTCTCCTTAGTATCAGTCAATTATCTGTACGAATGTCTGTGTCCGTTTCTTCACCGTCCCTTGTTCTCGTCATTGCCCAGAAAGAAAAAGAAAACCTGTTTATTTGGATTCAGACCCTCACGTGACACCGCTCAATTGAACTGGGAGAGGGTGACCGTTGTCAGCTGACGCGTTCGTGACTATCAGCATGAAAACTGGGGCATTTTTGTTTACTTCCGTCTGTGAATCCTCACGTTAAAATAATAATAATAATAATAATAATAATAATAATAACAAAAATGTGAAAAAAAGGGAAGAAAAACAATTATATGGATACTTCAAACGACAATCGGAGAGGTTGCACATGAAAAAACTGGACACGGTTAAGAAAAGGAAACCTTAAAAGAGAAAGTGAATCACTAATAATTGTTGCACAGAATAAATTCATAAGGACAAACTATATCAAAGCGAAAATTGATAAGACCCAACAAAATAGTAAATGTAGACTATGCGGTGATAGAGATGAGACTGTAAACCATGTACTATGCGAATGTAGCAAACTAGCACAAAGGGAGTACAAAAATTAGGCACGACTGGGTTGGCAAGGTGATCCACTGGGAATGCAAAAAATTAAATTTTGACCATACAACAAATGCATAAACCAGCATCTGTCTTGAGAACGAAACGCATAAAATTCTCTGGGACTTTGAGATAAAAACGGATCACCTTATCCCAGCAAGAAGACCAGACCTAGTGTTGATTAACAAAAAAGAAAGAACCTGTCAACTGGTGGATTTTGTAGTTCCAGTAGATCACAGGGTGGAGCTGAAGGAAAATGAAATGGACAAATACCTGGATCGTGCCAGAGAGCTGAAAAGGTTGTGTAATATGAAAGTCAAAGTCATACCAATTGTCGTTGGTGCGCTTGGAACGGTCCCAAAAAATTGAAAAAAGGATTGGAAAATCTGGAAATCAGAAGAAAGATTGAGACCTTCCAGAATACTGCACTGCTGCAATCTGCCAGAATACTCAGAAGAGTCCTGGAGACCTGAGGAGACTTGCTGTCACTCAGACTCAGGGAAATACCATCAGCTAACGCTGATGTGAAAAACTCAAAAGGAGGGAACATAATAATAATAATAATAATAATAATAATAATAATAATAATAATAATAATAATAATAATAATAATTGTGATGAAGGGGTATTCCACATTCCCCAGAGTTCCAGATTTGGAATTTCATCCTCCGATAGAGTTTAACGTTATACCTAGGACATTAAGGCCCTCAATCACCGCCTTCTAGCACCCATATGATAAAAAGGATTGAGGCGTTTTCCATGAGGACAATAGGGTAGGGGACAATCATATAGGTTCTAGGGCTTGACGTGATCAGCCGATTGATCAGGTGGGGCGGGGGGCTCATGTCAGTCTAAGTAAAGAGCAAAGTGGAGTGTTACATATCATGGACTACTCATCCACCAGGATTCTATCCTTAAGCAACACGGCTCGCTACCCATGGCCAAAAGATGGCCCATTTAGGGGGATTTTAACCCCCTGAAGGGGTGGAGTCTGTGTTTTATAAAGCCTCAGCCGACCGGGCTGGGATTAGAATATAGTATTTGTCACTGTTGAAATATCAGGCTTTTCATACTATAATATATAGGGTGCAGTAGAAATACCTCACACATTTAAAATTGTCACCTGTGAAGAGGAAATTAACTTAATCAAACGTTCCATCAAGTTAATGTCGTAACATTTTTTGAAACACGATTAGTTATGATCATAGCCTGAACTGGTTCACAACCTGTTTTTGCCGTTGGAACATTTTTTTCATGACTGGTGAATCTGTAATTGTTACATAGATAGCTCTTTTTTTATTTCTCATTTCATGCTATATCGGAATGATACTGTTCCGGATACATAGATTGATAGTGCTATGGGTTGAAAATGCCGATTGTTCCTCTGATCTCTAATTATTGCTGTCTCTTTTCTAAGACTTTGGGGACAGTTCCAAGCGCCAGCAGCAATTCCTATCACCGTCGACTTGATGTTACACACCTTTTTAAGCTCTCTAGAATTATTATTATTATTATTATTATTATTATTATTATTATTATTTATTGAGTTTTTCACATCAGATAAAGCTGATGGTATTTCACTGGAGCATGAGGGGCAACAAGTCTCCGCAGGTTTCCAGACTCTCCTGTGTATTCTAGCATCTTTCATTAGTGCAGTAGTCTGGTTGGTCTCAATTCTTCCTCTGATTTCCAGATTCTCCACTCTTTTTTCCAAGCTTTTTGGGACTGTTACCAGTACACCAACTACAATTGGTATAACTTTGACCCTCATATTCCATAGCTTTTTCAGTTCTCTGGCAAGGTCCAAGTATTTATCCATCTTTTCCTTTTCCTTCATCTACACCCTGTGGTCTGCTGGAACCGCAAAGTCCACCAGTTGACAAGTTCTTTTTTTTTTTAATCAACACTAGGTTTGGTCTCTTTGCTGAGATTATTATTATTATTATTATTATTATTATTATTATTATTATTATTATTATTTTATTATTGTTGTTGTTGTTGTTGTTGCTGTTGTTGTTTTTTTTATATATGTATTTACTTACGCTTGCGCACCAGCAGGATGTGACACAAGGTCAATTTTCTTAAAAGAAGTTTAACAGGTTTTAATTCAGAGATTTCATTCTCCTTGTCCGGTTTTCTACCAAGGTTAAAACACTCAGTCTACCCTGTTATTTACAATAACTTGCAGGAATACAGTTGAATGCATACCTTTCCCATGCGTATTAGCGCAATTGGAAATGCAAACTGCTGTGTTCAAATATTTGAATTCGGTTCATCGTGTCTATTTCCTACGACGATAACCATTACGAACGAGCACCACGTTATTATTAATTGGTTTGATCTTTGCTTCGGGGGTTTTAACTTTCATTACTTACTAAATTAAAGATTTGGAACTCTGAAGAACAATAAGCTTTGGACAAAATCCTAATAAATATAAATTGGCGTAGCTAATAATAATATTTTGTCGTAATTACTCACGCCTACATTATCAAATAATACATAATCTTCATAATATATAATCTCGTTCTATCGTTAAAAAGATACACAGTCATAGCCACACAGACACAAATACAGACACAGACACACACATATGCGCACACACACACATGCATATATAGATTTATATATATCCATTATAGTAAATAAATATATATATATATATATATATATATATATATATATATATATGGTTAATTCCATGTCAAATCATCCAGGCCATTTTATCCACCCCCTTCAATTTTTCTGAAATTTTGTCCAGGCGTGGACCATCTCAAGGTTTAGACAATCCCCAGAATTTGAGCTCCCAATTCCAAAAATTGGCGGAGTTATGTCGATTTTTATCTCTCCAAATTTGAGGCGGTCTCGAAAAATGGCGACTTCTTGTAATCTATTGTTGTCTATACAATGAGTTCTAGAGCTTCCCTACTCCTAAAATAGGTTGATAAAAGCATTTTTCCCCAAGAAATCCAAACATGCTATCGAAAAAGTATGTAAGTCAACCAATTAAAAGTTATTGATAATAAAAGTCGAAAAAATTTTGATAATATAATTATTAGAGTCATCTAAAAAAAAATTCAAACACAATTTTTGTAATCCCTTGTTATTCAATCCCGAATAGATTGCTAGTTTGCTATATGAAAAATTTGTTGATGTCGTTTACTTGTATCTTCTTGGCTACTAGTTACCTATGATTTAATTCTGGTGTCTAATTGTAAAAATAACAAGTTAACTAGTATCCTAGAAGATACAAGAAAACGTTTAGAAGAAGAAGAAGAAGAAGAAGAAGAAGAAGAAGAAGAAGAAGAGAAGAAGAAGAAGAGGAGGAGAGGAGGAGGAGGAGGAGAAATAAAAAAGGGGAAAAAGAAAAAGTACAAAAAAGTATGATAAAAGTGAACGACATAAGAAGAAGAAGAAGAAGAAGAAGAAGAAGAAGAAGAAGAAGAAGAAGAAGAAGAAGAAGAAGAAAAGGGTAAAAGAGAAAAGTACATAAAGTATGATAAAAGTGAACGACTGAAGAAGAAGAAGAAGAAGAAAGAAGAAGAAGAAGAAATAAAGTATGATAAAAGGTGAACGACATGAAGAAGAAGAAGAAGAAGTGAGGAGAGGAGAGAGTGAAGGGAAGAAGAAGAAGAAGAAGAAGAAGAAGAGAAGAAGAGGAGGAGGAGGAGGCAGGAAGAGGAGAATAAAAAAGGTAAAAAGAGAAAAGTACAAAAAGTATGATAAAAGTGAACGACATGAAGAAGAAGAAGAAGAAGAAGAAGAAGAAGAAGAAGAAGAAGAAGAAGAAGAAGAAGATAAAGTATGATAAAGGTGAACGACATGAAGAAGAAGAAGAAGAAGAAGAAGAAGAGAGGAGGAGGAGGAGGAGGAGGAGAAATAAAAAGGTAAAAAGAGAAAAGTACAAAAAGTATGATAAAAGTGAACGACATGAAGAAGAAGAAGAAGAAGAAGAAGAAGAAGAAGAAGAAGAAGAAGAAGAAGAAGAAGAAGAAGAAGAAGAAGAAGAAGAAGAAAGGTAAAAGAGAAAAGTACAAAAAGTATGATAAGTGAACGACATGAAGAAGAAGAAGAAGAAGAAGAGAAGAAGAAGAAGAAGAAGAAGAAGAAGAAGAAGAAAGAAAAAGGAGAAAAGTACATAAAGTATGATAAAAGTGAACGACATGAAGAAGAAGAAGAAGAAGAAGAAGAAGAAGAAGAACAACAACAACAACAACAACAACAACAACAACAACAACAACAACAGCTAGATGAAGAACAAGAACTAGTCCTACAGAATCTAATTTTTTTAACATCAAAATAAAAACTTTAACTCATTAGATACTTATTCAATTTTAAAAAAAGATCAGTACTTCGTTTTTATCGGTAGTTGTTCAAGTTGGATATGTGAACAAATTACGTATCTTTATTGCTTAGTTAAGACTTAATCCCCAGAAAATAAACAATATATTCAAGAAGAAGAAGAAGAAGAAGAAGAAGAAGAAGAAGAAGAAGAAAGGTAAAAAGAGAAAAGTACAAAAAGTATGATAAAAGTGAACGACATGAAGAAGAAGAAGAAGAAGAAGAAGAAGAAGAAGAAGAAGAAGAAGAAGAAGAAGAAGAAGAAGAAGAAGAAAGAAAAAGGAGAAAAGTACATAAAGTATGATAAAAGTGAACGACATGAAGAAGAAGAAGAAGAAGAAGAAGAAGAAGAACAACAACAACAACAACAACAACAACAACAACAACAGCTAGATGAAGAACAAGAACTAGTCCTACAGAATCTAATTTTTTTAACATCAAAATAAAAACTTTAACTCATTAGATACTTATTCAATTTTAAAAAAAGATCAGTACTTCGTTTTTATCGGTAGTTGTTCAAGTTGGATATGTGAACAAATTACGTATCTTTATTGCTTAGTTAAGACTTAATCCCCAGAAAATAAACAATATATTCAAGCTGATAAATCTCTAAAGTGGCCATGATTTTTTACAGAACAATGTTAACTTCATAGCGATGCCGCTAATCTGTTTCAGTCTAAAATGTTGGAAAGAAGGAGAGAAAGAAAAAATAGTGTGAGAGAGAATTAAATCAAGATTATTATAGTTTTTACATATTGAAATATCGTAATAGCTCTTAACATATCAAACGTTGTAATAATTATATTATCATACTGTGATATATCCACAGGCCTTGCTAGTATTTATAACTTCATAACATACTTATAAATACTAGCAAGGCCTGTGGATATATCACAGTATGATAATTTAATTATTACAACGTTTGATATGTTAAGAGCTATTACGATATTTCAGTATGTAAAAACTATAATAATCTTCATTCAATTCTCTCTCTCACACTCTTTTTTCTTTCTTTCCTTCTTTCCATCATTTTAGACTGAAACAGATTAGCGGCATCGCTTCCGCGTGGTCAACTCCCTCTACATATCTTTCCCCAACTCTATTTCTTTTATTTTTTATATTTTTTCAGTATAGCATGGCTTTTTTAGTCCCTTTCTTTCCCTATGATAAAACCGGACTGTCCATTATTACCCCCCATATATATATATATATACATATATATATATAACAACCCCTACGTACGAGCATGGTGCGACACGAGGTCAATTTGTTAACAGGTTTAACATGTTTGTATTCAGAGTTTTCCTTCTCTTAGACAGGTTGCCTAGCCAAGGTTAAAGAGCACACTTTGCCCTACCAGCTGGAAGGAGAGTAGTTGGGTGCATATCTTTCACAATGGTGTTAGCGCTATGGGAAATGCAAGCTTACCCGTCCAGGATTTGAACTTGGATCATCGAGTTCATTTCCTACGGCTCTAACCATTTAACCACGCGCTTCCATACTTTACCAATATACGGAGCCCTAACAAGCATCACCATTCCTAGTCAGTCAGAAGAATCAATAAAACACATGATTTCTGTATTATAGGGATTTTTCGGACTATTCTCCTCATATTTATTGTTATAAACTCAACGTTTCGACCGATGTGCTCTCTGGCCTACTTGAGTTATACAAGAAACAGCTGAAGAAGTCTAGAGGGCAAATCGGCCGAAATGTTGTGTATAAACGTAAAGACAATAGTCCAAAAAATCCAAATGAGAGAAAGTATCAAACAAATGTCTTCGGCATAGAATAATTCAACAAGGGTTGACATGCCGTAAAATCCAACCAAACAACCAACAATGTGAGATTTTAATCAGGCATAGAGAGCTAATTGGATTACTTGATAAATGTTTAAAATTAAGTTGTGCTCATGTCTTCGACGGAGAATAATCCAACAATGATTGAAATGCCGTAAAATCCAACCAACAAAGTGAGATTTTTTATGCTTAAGTCTTCGGCACTTTGTTGGTTGGATTTTACAGCATGTCAACCCTTGTTGGATTATTCTGTACCGAAGACATTTGTTTGATTACTCCAATTATTTAGATTTTTTGGACTATTGTCTGTAGGTTTATTGTAAATGTACAGATAACAATGAAGATGAGGACAAAAGTCCGAATAACGCAGATAATATTAAGAGAAAGTTGTGTTTATAAACGATGTCAACTGAGTTCACGTGTGTTTGAGGATTTTACCATAAATGAAGGTCATTTAGCTTTTGCAATAAATATAAATAGGCCGAAAATAGAGAGAAATATTTGGTTCATCTTCGGGGCGTCTACGGAAGTGATTTAGTCATTTTCCGCATGACCCGTTTCTACTTGAAGCCATCCGTGCCATGATCGATCATTGTGTGTTCATATAATCAGAACTCGATTGATAAGCTTAAAAAGAAGGAGTTCAATCGCGAGAGGGGGGGGATGGCGTTTAGTAGAATGGAAAAATATTATCGATTTATTTGAAGACTCGCGTACACCAATGGAACACCTGATTACCAAAAGGAAGTTTTGGAAATATGTTGTTGATTTTTAACATTGCCAATACTGTCCGAGCAATTATCCAGGCTTGGTTGAAACTTCAACTTTGATCTCACTTCACAACATTGTTTAATTTCTTTATCTTGCGTGTTTTCTTCGCTCTCTCACTCACACACACACACACACACACACACACACACACTCTCTCTCTCTCTCTCTCTCTCTCGCTCTCTCTCTCTCTCTCCCACACACCCACATACCCACTAATGAGCACTTTAGCAGATTCTTCCTGAAAAAAGATCAAAAGCCGGTGTTGTAAGTTCTACCTACCATTCTTACTCTCCCTACCTTGCTCTCCAACCTTACTCTCCCAGCCTAACTCTCCTTTACTCGCATTTCTTGCCTTACTTACCAATCTTTACTTTCTCTCTCTCTCTCTCTCTCTCTCTCTTTCTGTCTTCCTTACTCTACCTTCTTACTCTTTCTTTCTCCCTACCTTGTTCTCCCTTCTTACTCTCCCTGCCTTACTCTTCTTCACTCACTTTCCTTGTCTTACTCTCCAATCCATACCATCTCTCTCTCTCTCTCTCTCTACTTTTTCTCTCTCCCTAACTTGCTCTCCCAGCCATACTCTCCTTCACTCACCCACCTTGCCTTACTCTCTCTCGCTCTCTCTCTCTCTCTTGACCTTCTTTACTCTTTCTTTCTTTCTTCTTACCTTGCTCTCCCTACCTTACTCTCCCAGCCTTATTCTCCCAACCTTACTCTTCCAAACTTTTTCCTCTGCAGTCAATGCCAACCCACACGAGACGCAACCACAGTGGTAGTGGAAGACGGAGACTTTAAAACAGCAGCAGCAGCAGCAGCGTATGTGTGCATTAAGAAAGAGAGGGTGTGGTGGTAGAAGAGACAGGAGGAGGAGAAGGGGGAGAATGGGGGAGGAGGGGGGAGGAGGAGGAGAGAGAAGTAAAATTTCTCCCGTGGATGATGTTGTTGCCGGAGACCGGGCTGCAGACGACGTCTGACAACAAAGGACGACAACAGCTTCACTGTCGTCTGGCGTCGGTCTGTGGGCCGGGTAACAACAGCCTGACGCTTCTTATAGGAAAGATAACCCTACGACTAGTACAACAGCGAGCGAAATGAGGCTGAACGACGCAAGGAAGACACTGATACTAGCAACCTCCTCTCTTGCAGTCTGAATAACCAACGATTTCGCATCACCACCAACAACAAATCGTCAGCAGCAGCAGCAGCAGCAGCAGCAGCAGTGGAATCAGTTGCAGCGGCGGTGGTGACAGAGGCGGTGGCGCTGGTGTGACCGGCTCTAGTATGTTGTCAGTGAAAGAGGAAGAGGCAGCAGTAGTAGTTATTACATCGCGGACAACTTTCAAAGACATTAATAACATTTGTTCATCGGAGAACGACGCTCCAGTAAGCAATATATACTCTTATTTTGTGTATACCCTCTCTTCAGTGACACACTGTCACGTTATTTTGTTCATTCATGTGCAATCACCTACCTCTCTTGTCCCCGACGCATCTACGCGCATAAACTCAAAATAACACGTTATTTTCTCAAAGCCTTTAGAAGTAAATACCTGATTTTTTTTGGCTTAAATTAGTACAGTCTAAAACTAAAACAACATCTCACTCAATAAGAACTAAACTAACAACAATAACAATAGTCTGCAAGATAAGCATATAGTCTGTTCTATAAACGAGGTTTATTTATTTACTAAGCATAGTCAAGTGCATTGAGACACTCAGTGAGAAACGAACTCGTTATACAATCTTTATAACGCGCCTTGAAAAAACTAAAACAAAGAACCACTCATTAACTATTCAAATATCTACAGTAATTATCGTCGGTGCGATAAGCATATAGTTTGTTTTGTGATGGGGTCTATTTATTTACTAAGCTTAATCAAGTTTTTTTAGACACTCAGTGAGAAACGAACTCGTTATACAAGCTCTATGAATCGCTTCTTTAAAAAATACTATAAATCATATGTACAACCACGCAGAAACACGAATATGCGCACATATATATAAATGTATATATATAGATATATATGCACACGTGAGTTCTCAAAATAATCATTGCTAACCATTACTTTATCTTAACTAAATAATGTATTGATCTTTCAACAACCGTAGGCATTTACGCTTAGTTACTAAACATAACTTAAACTAGTAATCAGTTTTAGATTTCTTTTAGTTATAATAGTAAGTGATATCGGTGACTAATACTTTACTGGGTGTCCCGACATTACTTATATTGTCTTGGTTTGTTAGTCATATACAAGAAAGATTTTACTTTTTTAAATAGGAAAAAAAAAAGAAAAGAAAAAGCCTTTGTTTTCGCTACGACCACACAAAAACAGTACATTGGTCGAAATTATTCGGAACAAGAGACGTCATTGTGTTTACGAAATTTACTGAGCTTAACTTAGTAAGACACAAGGATAACAAGATAAAGTGAATAGATAGTAAGATTATGTTGCGTCAACCCTACACTGCTTGATCTTTAAATCAGTATTCAAAATCCTTTCTTTATTTTTTTTTTACCTTGTTTTGACAGCTGACCGTAAGTAGGAAATCTTAAACTACACTATCCACGAGGTGAAATTTATGAAGCTAGCCTACTCCACAAGATTTCAATAAACGTGAAACTCAGCGTTTCTACAGGGGGCAGACAAGGATTATTATTATTATTATTATTATTATTATTATTATCCATTAGAGCCTTCGTCGGTGTTTTACTAGAGACCGAGTGACAGCAACTCTCCTCGGGTCTCCATGACTCTTCTGAGTATTCTAGCCGATCTTGACAATGCAGTATTTTGAAAAGCCTCGATTGTTACTCTATTTTTCAAGTCCACCCAGACTCATTCCAGAAACTTGGGAATTGATCCCAGGGCACCAATTATTATTGGTCCAAACTGTACCTTCATGTTCCACATGTTTGTCAGTTCTCTGGCAAGGTCCAAGTATTTGTCTACCTTTTGTTTCTATTATCATTATTATTATTATTATTATTACTTTACGAGATTTCCACTTCAGCAGTACCTGCTCTTTTCCACTGAATTCTGAATGACACCAAGTCTTCCCGGCACCCCAAGATCCTTCTCAGTATGCTAGTCGACCCCAACAGTACTGGATACTCAATTCTTCCTCTGATCTTACCCGGTCTCTTTATAATTTTCATCGGAATTGTTCCAAGTGCTCCGACTAATATTGGTGTCACTGTCACTGTCATGTTGTGTAATCTTATCTCAGCTCTGTGTCAAGAGCCAGGTATTTCTCCAGTTTTCCGCCCTCCTTTCTTTTCTCTAAAGTTGACAAGTGTATATTTTGATTAAAAATAGGGTCGTTCTTCAGATCTGGATTCAGAGATCTGTCTCTATCACAAAATACCTGTTTATGTTTGTATTTATTATTATTATTATTATTATTATTATTATTATTGGGAAATATTTGCATTGTTTAATCATGCACAAAGGAAATTATGTTCAGTTAATTATAATTAATCAGTTTTAAATTAACTTTCATAAAAGACAGGTAAATACATT
>CM042141.1:34075090-34085090 GCA_023376005.1 Doryteuthis pealeii
CTGGGGAGACTTGCTGGCTCTCAGACTCCAGTGAAAGACCATCAGCTAACGCTGATGTGAAAAACTCAAAAGGAGTAAAAAAAGAAAATAATAATAATAATAATAATAATAATAATAATAATAATAATAATAATAATAATAATAATAATATGGAGCGACAACACAAAGCAGAACTTCACAAAATAGAATAATAATAATAATAATAATAATAATAATAATAATAATATATGTATATTTACCAACTCTTGGGCACGAGTGGGATGTGACACATGGTCAATTTCGTAAACGGAATTTACCAGGTTTGAATTCAGATTTTTCCATCTAGACTGGTTTCCTAACCGAGGTTAACGAGCCCAATCTGACCAGCTATTTACCCATAGGTGAAAGGGAAATAGTTGGATTCATACCTTTCCCAAGGGTATTAGTGCTGTGGGAAATGCAAACAGCTTCGTCCACGATTTGAACTTATCGTGTCAATTTTCAACGAAAATAACCATTAAACCACGCACTTTCTCTAAGGATTCAGGCTAGAATGACGGGGCACCCAGTTATAATCGAATTCACTAACAATAGACAGCTTGTTTACCTTGTTGCTATACGAGGTATCCATTTGTCATCCATGTAGAGAGAGTAAAACTCACTAAAAATGGCCAAAAGTTATGTGAGTGAGCGAGATAGATCCTTCTAATATATTCACTGTGCGTTTTATTCTTGGTACAAGGCCAGTATAACAAAGAGCCCAAGGAAAATCAAATTCTCTCCCAATAACTAACGAGTAATTCTATATCATCTTTGTTTAGCTCCAAGCTAGAAGTATAGGGCACCCAGTTAGAACTGAACTCATCCAGAGTAGCCTGCTTGTTTATATTTTAAACCACTACGTTATACCAGGCAACTATTATCATCCACTAAGCTTAGTTTAATAGAAAGTCAGAAGTACGGGACACCCAGTGAGAGTCGACCTCATTAAATATTACCAGGTGACACGTATGCATAACGAGATTAGTTAGCTAACAATATCTCTGTGAGAGTTACTTTCTATTCAGTAATCTGCTCTCGTCTGACGTAAAGTAGCTGGACGACCCGGGGGGACGAATACATCCAAGCAACGAGCAAGTCATATTTGCTCACACTGACTCAAGATCCGAATTATGGGGCACTCAGTGCGGATCGAACTCATTAGTAATGTTTACTAGAAATGATACTAACAAGTAAGGTACTTGGATTCTCATCGTAGTTTAATGGCTAGCAAGCTAGTCTCGTATATCCTTTACTACAGAATCGTAAATTCGATCAATGCTGGATGTCCCATCATTGCGACATTATGCTACATCCTACTCGTCGCCGACGGGTTGGGTAAATACCTACTAACACGTGGTACTCCACAAGAGTGTTCTATATTTCTTCAGTTTATGTTGTCTGGGAAAATGTCATAAAAAAATAAGGCTCTTCGGTAACTAACGAAAAAAGCTTTTCAAATGTTCTATCAGCGATAGGTACCCCGAATTTTTACAGACATATTTAGGGTAACGAGGGAGCAGATTGAACCGACACACTCTGCTTTGCTGGGATAGCTTTCTAAACATCATGCATTTCAATCAGTCTGGTTTGTTGGCTTGTCACTTATAAATACTGGCAAATATATGCACCCTCCGCGTGCAAGTATTTAAATTTTAATGTAATAATATTGTATTAAATTAGAAAGGCTAATGAAACTAAATAAGAATACAGATAAAAGATTTGAAACAGAGGGAAAGGTTTCAGAGGGAGTATAATAAAAAATGGAAAACTGCTTACTTCCATCAATTCAATAAATATTTAGTTAAAAGGGAAGTAAAGAATAAAATGACAGTTATTTTTTTGTTAATGGACATTTAAGATTCATTGAAAGGGCCTTAAAATAAAACCAAACGTTTAGAAATCAAATATACTACGCACTAAATTCGATTGATAATATGCAAATTAGCCTCCGTTACCTGTAAACCCGTTGTATATATAAATATAATAGCATGTTATTGATATGTAGATCATTAATATTAATAGGTGGCCTCATAATGGGTTTCTTAGAAATCATTGGAGTGGATGTCATTCTAACGCCCCAGGCGACAGGGTTTCGGTTCAGTCACAATGTGCTTGTAATATATATAATATATATATATATATATGTGTGTGAATTTAACATTTTTTTGGGAAAACAAATGATGTTAATAGTTTGCTGACAGAATCTGTTTCGACCGTTTTAACAGAGCGGTCTTCATCAAGAGTAACATATGAATGAAAGACGGAAAGAATAACCGTTAGAATAGGAGGTACAAACGAACGCTAGTGTTCGATGCTGGAATTTTTTTTAAAAAAAATGCGTATTTCTGTGTTAAAAATAAAATAAATTTTTTTTAATCAGAAGCATTATAATCCGTAATAAAACTCAAAAGAGTTTGATGTAAAAATATATAAAAGTGTATAATAAGTATCAAAATGTTCATGATATATTCCAGCTGCAAAAAGTCCACAGCACAATTGAAGTTTGTAAAGTTTCAATTATGCTGTGGACTTTTAACTTACTTTTTGTAGCTGGAATATATCATGAACATTTTGATACTTATTATACACTTTTATATATTTTTACATCAAAATTCTTTGAGTTTTATTATGGATTATAATACTTCTGATTTTTTAAAATAAAATTTATTTTTATTTTTAACACGGAATACGCATTTTTTTTTTAGATTCCAGCATCGAACACTAGCGTTCGTTTGTACCTCCTATTCTAACGCTTATTCTTTCCGTCTTTCATTCATATGTTACTCTTTATGAAGACCGCTCTATTAAAACGGTCGAAACAGATTCTGTCAGCAAACTTTAACATCAGTTGTTTAAAAAAAAAAAGTTAAATTCATACTGTCGGATTAACTTCCATTTACTTTCATATATATATATATATAATATATATAATATATATATATATATATATATATATATGAATATATAATGCAAAAACAAATGATATATCATCAGGAGAGAATGTACCGTTATATATATATAATCAATTTTCTGCATTGAAATAAACCGAAATGCCATTAATTCATTCCAACCACTTCTTTTAACTGTACGGATCTGATGCATAAGTATTGTTGAGGGAACTAATCCCGATTCCCAATTACAGTCATATGGCACTAGTGAAGGTCAAATTCGCTATGCCAATGGCTTGCGAGTCAGACCTCGTAACCATATCCTACAACTGGCACTTGATATCTACTATCCCGATCGACATTAGCCTCAAAGGAAACGTGTTCAGTGAGAATCAAACTCACTGAATTTATGAAATTTGACATCTTAGACGCCTCCGCTCCAAGGTCTCCATCCAGAACCTCCGCAAGTCAATATCATAAGACTTAGACTCCCTTAGTGCGTTAGTACGCGCTCTCACTAATCCACTTGTGTGAATAACCTCCTTCATACGCCTTGGCTCGTCTGTAGGCCTATCAACCTTCTCGCATCTATCCATTAGGCTATCCCCAGGATTGCAGCGAACTTGCCAGACTCTTAAGACTCTTACCTATCCTGTCCGCTGTACTGCTGCTCATCCTCACACCCTCTCGCGAGGCGGTACAAGGAAAGAAGAACCTATGTAAGAAGACATGTCGTTACCATAACGAGCCGACACCAACTGTGAGGTCCAAACACGTATCTTCTCGCGAAACGTTTAATCAGTTTAATTGTTTGACATTGCAAGAATGAATGTACCCACCCTAACATCCTCTGTGACTAACTGCTCCAGAGTAAGAGTCACCAACTTAGCCTTTCTCAAAGGCCCCAAATCCTCCAGGGACGTAAGTACGTGATCTGTGAAACACAGTCTCTTGTATTACACTACACAAAAAAATGAAACTGAAAAAAAGATGAAAGAATTAGACTCATATGTGCTCACGAAAACTATTGCTGGATTTGTGAGCGCACGTCTATGTATGTTCCGTGTGTAGTCAGTCTTGTGAACGACACGAGTATTTGTGGTTTGTACATGTCAGTGAGTGTGGATGTATGAGTGAGTGTGTGTGTGTGTGTGCGTGGCGTGTGTGTGTGTGTGTGTGTGTGTGGTGTGTTCATGTCTGTACACTCGTGTATGCCTACATTGGTATAGGCAGGTAGTTAATTCTATCTATTCTACTTACAATTCACAAAGAGAGAAAAAAAGGAGGATCAATCTATCTGACTATATCGGTATTTTCATATATTCTGTCTATCTATCAGTCTATCGGTTTAGCTTCTTTCTATCTCAGTCATCTCACATCTATCTATATATCTATCTAGTATGTATGTATCTATCCAAACGCCGGGGTCGAGTGGCTTCGGCCCTGGATCTTTTACAAGTTAATTAGCGTCGATCCAGGGGGCTATCCCCCCAAGGCAATACCGCCCCCTCGATTTAAAGGGACAGGACTGGGTTTATTGCCCCAGTGCCTGAGGCGCCCCCTTGAGGGGAATGCCGAGGATCGACGCAATTTTTCACCCGCCACCCATGAGCTTCGGTTTTGTGGGTCGTCCCACGTTAATAGGGCCTTGTGCCTAACCCTTACAGGTGGTACGAGGTAAATACAATGTATTGTATGTATGTATGTATTTATTTATCATATCATTCTTTCTCTTCTCTCTCTCTCTCTCTTCTCTCACTCTCTCTCTCTCTCTCTCTCTCTATATATATATATCCTCATATATATAGCTTCCTTATATATTATATATATATATTTATATTAAAAAGGTGTGTCAAAAAGTATCGAGATTTTTTGTAACTTCTTGTCACACCTTGTTTCTGAAAAAAAAAATACGTTCTATTCATTCTCCAATTTCTATCTTGGTTTCAAAGAGCTTCAACTCGGCACTTGTATTCCGACACACCTTGTATTCTAAAAAAGTTAACGTTCAATTCATTGTTCATTTTCTATTTTCGTAAATTACCGCCTGCTAATACCTCCGATAACACCGTGGGAGTGAAACCGCACCACATGCGACTCATCCACACTCATATTTTCTATACTCTAGTGTGCAGTATCATGATCACGTCCCAATAGTCCAGTAGTACTTGATATATAATAGGAATAGATATCACACATACATGAAGAAGCCTTATAGCAGGGCTGCAGTACACCTACATGTCTCACTCACCTCTGCTTACTTATACACACACTATGACCCAGATTAAGCCACTACCTTTAGCATCACCCCTCTACCGTATACTGCATAGACGGGTGATAATCCCCCCTGAGACTCTACTCACATACTACCCGTGATAGGCAAGTGAGTGGGCGTTGCGAGAGCAGAATAGATTAACTGAACCTTTCAAAGAGCGACTACTCATTCTTATTTGACGTCAGCCAAACCTAGTCTAACTCCGGCGACATCTACTCAAAGCCTGGAAGTGCTTAATAATCAGGACGCCTCGCGCCAGCCAACTGAATCGCGATCCCACGCCCCGAGAGATTTCGTCCACAGCTCCCGATTAAATCCAACTATGGAGATAGAGAGAGGACGAGAGAGATATCAACCTGTTCAATATCTGTTTGTAGGATTCTAACAATAAATTTTTAAAAGCTGACAAAAATATGTTTTACTGCCCAGAAAAAAATACGGGAATACTTTACAAAAAATCTTAAAGTAGAGATTTAAAAAAATGTTTTCCTTTTGAATATCAAATGAATTTAGAGCCGAAATGACATCCTCGAGAAAAATCACGCAAACTGTTTCAGCCAAGCTTGCAAGACCATGATCCCATGTAAAAAAAAACTTATCAAAACACTTTGAGCCATAAAATTCTTAACCATTTATCGTCGGTCATGCTCATTTCCATCCCAGTCTTGCTACCACGTCCCCTTCCAGACCCATGACCAAATCTCCACACCTGCCACTGCAGCGCCTCAGCACTTGTAACGAAATGCATGCGGTGACTACCATATTATATAGCTCGTAACTCCACACGCAGTATGTACATACTCGAGGAAATATACAATACAACGCAGCTATAACTCTTCTGCTCAACACATATAAATATATTAAGAACTAAATTACAGAACATAAAATATAAACCGAGCCTCTCAACACTTTAGTATACATACCGCTAGTCAATTATTAGACTATAGTATGTAAATGACCTCAACATCTCTACTCCCCTCATGCCCTAATACTTATATATCTACTCAATCTACTGAGCCCTAATCCTTCTCGCCCCACAAGGCCAAGTTTCTTGCGTATTAAGTGGTGATTTCTAAGCTGGTCCTTTTCTCTAACCAATAGTGCTTGCAGTGTTCCCATGTCACGTTATGAGGGGCTCAATGTTTATTTAATAAACAGAGCAAATTAATTTGTGAAATAAAAAGGCCTTTTAAATACCGGGGGTATCGTGATACCTTTTATTCACAAATTATATATTATATATAATATATATGTGTGGTGTGTGTGTATGTGTGTGTATATATGTGTGTGTTGTAACTGAGGTGTCTGTGTGCGTATTATAATAAATGGCCCACCTGGAGTCAGTAATCAAAATAAAATAATATATTGTAATATTTACCAATTAAATATGATGTAGTATTTATTATCAAGTGTTATTGATAGAAGGCTGACATTAAGGACCGCCCCATCTCTATAACAATATATATTATATTATATATAAAATAGTATATATATTTATATATATATATATACATAATATATTTATATATATAGTATATATTAATATATATATATATATATATTCTTATATATAATGGAAGATTGTGTGCTTTTCCGCCGTAATCCGGAACTATATTCGCTACTCAAGTCACAATTCTCTTAGTTATTGACATCACATTTTCTCCATTGATTTTTATTTTTATCTAAAACCTCAATTATTAATAAAATTGTGCTTACATTATTAATACTGTAACTATCTACATACTAACAACATGCAAGTATATTTATATATACAACAAAATAGCGCTTACAATGTGAACGGGAAAGGCTAATTTGGCATATTATATTAAAAAATCGAATTTAATAAATATGTGCAGTATTTATTGGATTTTTCTCACTGTTTGCGTTTTATTTTAATGAATATAAGCAAAATCTCTTCAATGGCGAATATCTAAATAAATTCATTAACAAGATAAAATAAACCTGTCATTTTATTCTTCACTCCTCTTTTAATTAAATACTTAAATTCGAAAAAATAACAATGAAAGACATATGGAAGAGTAAGTTTTCAGTTGTTTCCATTCCTTCATATTTATTTACTCCTCTGTTGTGCCATCTTTATTATACCCCTCTGTTTTTCAAATCTTTTATTCTTGTTATCTTATTTAGTTTCATTAGCCTTTCAATTTAATTACAATATTTATTACTTAAAACTTAAATACTTGCACCCGGGAGGGTGCACATATTTGTCTCCAGGAGTATATAATTATATATATATATATACTACTATATAAATAGTATATATATAATATATATAATATAATAGTCGTTATATTTCATAAACAAAGGACAACTAAGTATGAGTGATATCCTAGTTTGGTGTCGCGGGCAATAAAGTCAATGGTACTTGATTGATAGACTGTTAGGTTTCGTAACATCTATCAAAGTACAAGGTGTATATATATTAAATATATCTTATATATTTAAATATATATATCCATATATATATTTATATATATATACTATATATATAAATATATATATATTATTTGAGATCAAAATTATAGCAAAGGTTTAAATGTCGACTTTTTGAAAACAAAACCTGTTGTCTATTAAGCTCGACTTTTCCTGATGCCTTAACTATATTGTCTTAAACTTTGCTAGGTTAATTTTAGCAAATAACAATATATATTAATAAAAAAATATTAATAAACTGGTGATTGACTCTCAGCCATCACCTTCTAGCACCTTTATGGTAAAAGGAGTTAGGTGTTTGTTTGCCTTAAGAGCAATTTGAAGAATATGGTTGGGACTTAATTATATATAACTACCAACACCTCCACACGAGCAGGATGTGATACAAGGTCAATTTCTAAAACAGAGTTTAACAGGTTTGAATTCAGAGTTTTCCTTCTCCTAGAATGGTTACTTATCCATGGTTCAAGAGCCCAGTCAGCCCTGGTATTTGCCTATAGCTGGAGGGAGAATTGGATTCATACCTTTCCCAAGGGCATTATCACAATGTAAAATGCAAACAGCTTCGTCCAGGAATTGAACGGGTCGACGAGTCCACTTCCTATGACTTAAACCATTAGACCACGCGCCTCCATATGGGACTTAATTATATGGGTGTAAGGGCTTGACTTAACCAGACAATTGATCAGATTGGGCCTAGTTCACCACCTAGCCCAAGTAAAGGCTGAAGTGGATAGGAGGTCACGTGAACTTGAGTCATGGACTGCTCCATCATGATCATATCCTCAGTCATTACAGGTCATCACCTATGGCCAACAAGTGACAACATCGGGGATGGGTCTTACTCCTCTGAAGGGGTGGGGTCAGTTTTCTGTTTTGTCACTTCCCCCACGACCCATCAGCTATATCAGACACAAATGATAAATACTCTTGGATAGTGTAAGTAAAAAAGTCTCCCCCCCCCGTAACATGTGTATTTATCCTCGTCTCCAGTTCTTCATCTTCAAAATAATCTTGATAATGACTATGCCAGATCATTTGCAGTAGATCAATGAAGGCTTCTTTCACAAATTCTTACTACAGCCGAGTCGAGTTGAGTAACGACTAAGTGTCCCGCTTGTGGTTTTGTGCCAAACCAAGCTGAGCTGATTGAATAACAATAATCAGTGAGGAGTATGAATTATAACTGCACAGGAAACATCTGAGGTATAACGTATCTTTGTATGCATAGTTTTATTTTCATGCCTGAGAAGATAGATAGCTAACTAGATAGCTAGCTAGATCGACAGAGTGATATATATGAACGGAATTATATAGACATACAGACAGAGCAATATGGACATACTGGCACTGATAGTTAGATAGATAGATATATATATAAATAGAGATAGTGTGTGTGTGTGAGACAGACAGAGAAGAGAGAGAGAGAGAGGAGGAAAGAGACAGATGAAACTTATTAACCTAGTTAGGTAGATAGATATGAACATACAAATGTAGACTAACAGACAGACGTACTTACCGATATAAACCGACTGTCATGTACACACACACACACACACACACACATATATATATATATATATATATATATATATATATATATATATATATATATAGGCAGAAAGATATTAACATATTAAGATATTTAGATATTAGATATATAGATAAGAAACATACTGACATAGATAGATAGATAGATAGATAGATAGATAGATAGATACTGACAATAGAAATACATGAACAAACTGATATAGCTTGCTTGCTAGATAGTTAGATAGGTAGATAGATAGATAGATAGATAGATAGATAATATATCTGGGCAGATTCAGATAGATAGATAGATAGATAGATAGATAGATCTACAGCTACCTAGCTAGATATATAGATAGAAAATAACAGGCTAAGATAGACGTAGAATATAACAGCTGAGTCAAATGAAATGGATAAAATAAATCGCAATATATACACATTAGCTCGCGTTATTATGATCCATTGACGAGATACAATAGACTGATACGTCCAGGAACATTTATATTTTATAAAGACATTTATTCCTGTTTGAAAGTCTGAATATATAGCGTGTGTGTTTATTAACACGTGTGAAATCTGGGGAAATCACACGGGTACTCTATTATTTGCAGTGTGTTCATTGAAAATTCTTCCTGGGATAAAATGCTAGGTTCGGATATAATGCAAGCACTCTCGTTATTGTTTTTAAGTGTAACGTGGTATTCTCTTCTCTGATCGATCAAAAATACTCTAGGTTGATAAGTGTTTGTGTTGCTTCTACGCGTTTAAACATTTTTTTTAAATGTACGGTTTACAAGCATATATTTCATACTATTTGGTTGGTTGGTTGGTT
>CM042141.1:34095090-34102590 GCA_023376005.1 Doryteuthis pealeii
CCCCAAACGAAAAGTGTGTCGTGGGTATGATAACAAACTGCATTTGATGTTGAGGCTCCAATTATGGAATAAGCCTGTTCAATACTCCATTTAGTCTGCCTCCTCCATTTAGTTTGAACAAAGCATAGATAGGTGAGGAGCTGGCCGTGTTAGATTTTAGGGTATTATAATTAGTTGGAAAGCTTAGGGAACTTCCACGTGGGTAAATATAAGTACAATTAATATTCCGACAAAGAAGTTATGGGATATAACAAACATAGACTTTAATACATGAACACATAGAAATACATTTAACAGGAATACATCTCTTATTATAATGGAAATTGTGGGTTTGTCTGTCTGTAACCGAAACTATATTACTATACAAGTCACAATTCCTTTAGTTATTTACATCATATTCTCCATGATTTTATTTTATTTAAATCTCAATTATTAATAAAATTGTTCTACATTACTTACACTGTCGACCATATCTACATACTAATAACATGCAATTGTATTTATATATACAACAAATTAGCGGTTTACAGTATGAATGAGAAGGCTAATTTGCATATTGATCTTTAAAAAATTGATTTTAATAAATATATGCTTAGTATTATTGATTTCTAATTGTTTGGTTTTATCTTATTGAATATGAGCAAAAATCTCTTCAATAAATCTTAAAAGAAATGCCTTAACAAGAAGAAATAACTGTAATATTATTCTTTACTTCCTATTTTAACTAAACAGTTTAATTAGGAAAATTTACCACTGAAAGACGGGAGTAACAGAAAATGATGGAAGAGTTAGTTTCAAAGTTGTTCTATTTTTCAATCATACCCCCTCTGTTCAAAATCTTTTTATCTACATTCTTATTCAGTTTCATTAGCCTTTCTAATTTAATATCATATTTTATTATAAAATTTAACTAAAATACTTGCACCCGGAGGGTGCATATATTTGCTAGTATACATAAAGAAGGTATACATAATAAACACGTATACGAGACAAGGTACAATATAGATGTATAAAGTGATGGAGAATCGATGAAGGAATGTCACTTACTTATAACAGGCTGGGAACCCCCCCCCCACATAAAAGGTATAGACGCAAATGTCTAACACTTGTGTCCTGTTTGCTGTCCAGAAGAAAAGAGAGTACAACTTGGCGTTTCCTTGATTAAATAGTCAGGACCCCTAGCGGTACAAAACCTGAAAACAAGAGAAGATAGCTCTTCCAGACCAAACAATACTTAATTGGATAACCACTACAGTAAGCACTGTAAGCAACCCGAGTCTCTTGCTTATCAAAATGACTTGATTTGGCATTAACAATCTGGAAAGGGTTGATATATCGTAAAATGAAACAACCAACCAACAAATTCCGGAGATCAGAGGAGTGAGAAATACCATGTCATTGCCATTACTTCCAGGTCAACTCTGACACAGAGTGGTAGTACTTGTTTGGGTCCCCACCTATGAAACAAATATAGATAGCGCTATGTTTGTATTCTATTTATTAGGCCAGTGCATTATTGATCTATGTTAATATTAGTATTCGATTGGACCAGTGGCAAAAATACAACTCTTGAGTAATAAATACACATATAATATACAAACAATGAACGTGGTTCACTAAGCTCTAGACATAAAATAACCATTGACGGTATGACATGCCATTAAAATCAATCAATCAATCAATCTATGAAAATTCTGTCTTTTTCTAGCTAATAAGAGAGTTGTCGATACAATCATTTTACAGCGGGGTTCCTTTGGCGTAGTGGTTAATGTGGTGGACTGCGATATCTTACTTACCGAGTTCGAACTCCATTCGTGCTATTATGTTTACTTTCGGACTAATACCATTGGCTGAAGTTATGAACCTTTTCATCCATCCAATTATCTGTTAAATTGTACCATTACTGTTCTTCTACAATGATGATTCTGGCATCAGATAACCTATGAAGGTTGATGTGCCATTAAACAAAGAATACAAACTACACACCCATTTTACAAGACTGAAAGTTTTTTTGTTTTTTTTTTTTTGTTTTAGAAATCAGAACAGAAAATACTGTATCTTCTCAAGTATTGGTCAAATTTATCAGGCCTAACATTTTGCCTTCAGAAACTATGTTGTTTTGCTTTTTGGTTTTAAAGTATATCAACCCTTCTCAGGTTATTTAATGCCGAAGTCAGTCTTGCTAGCAATTATTCCTATTTAACGAAAAATGTATTCGTATCTTATGCAAATAATTTGTACAAAGTTGTACAGTTTCAGGTATTAGTGTCTAATACTAAAAATACTTTACACTACAAGGAATATGCAGCTTTGTATCTCTCAAGAATTATTCTGCCCGATACTCTTGATGGTGTATCCAAACGTATACTCCTCAACGAATATGCGACTCTATAGTATAGAGAGAGTCGTGTACAATGGTTATGGTTGTAGGAAATGGACACAGTGACCCGGGTTCAAAACATGGACGAGGTTGTTTACATTTCTTACAGCTACGAGTAAAATAGTAGGGCTAATCGTGTTCTTTAATCTAAGAGATGGACAACTCTGAATTCAAACCCGTTAAACTCTTCTTTTTTTTAATGATTTCATATCACACCCTGCGCATCCGAAAGAATTGGTAAATAGATATTTATTATGTGTCATATTGATTATTTAAGAATGTTTAAAATATTTTTGAACTACACCAGCTCTTAAAACATTCATACAACAACTAAGTATGATCTGTTTACCTGTTTAAAATGATTGTGAATTTAATGTATTGGATGTTGACACACTACATTGATATTGCAACTAAATATAAAGTATTTACCTATTTAAATTGATTGTGAACTTAATATATTGGCTCTTAAAATATTACTGATATTGCAACTAAATATGAATTGTTTACCTGTTTAAACTAATTGTGACCCTAATATATTGGATCTTAAAACACTGTATTGATATTGCAACTAAATATGAAGTGTTTACCTGTTTAAATTAATTGTGACCCTAATATATTGGATCTTAAAACACTGTATTGATATTGCAACTAAATATTAAGTGTTTACCCGTTTAAATTAATTGAGACCCTAATATATTGGATCTCAAAACACTATATTGATATTGCAACTAAATATGAAGTGTTTACCTGTATAAATTGATAGTGAACGTAATATATTGACGCTTAAAACATTGATTTGCAAGTCAGTATGAAACGTTTACCTGTTTAAAATGATTGTGAACTTAATATATTAGCTCTTAAAACATTGATATTGCAAGTAGGTAAGGAGTATTCTGCCGTATACTCTTGAAGGAGTTTGGAATCTGCAGTTTTAACCGGAAATATTAGATTAGCATTCTTGAATGAAGATTGAAAATTTTTTGGACCATATGACCTTTAGGCACCCCTTTTGCTTTGTTGGGGGTTATGGTTAGGGTTAGGGGTTATGGTTAGGGTTAGGGGTTAGTTTTATAATTTAAAACGATCTAAAAAACGCCTGTTAACAAACAACCGGATGTTGACGGTGTAAAGGAAAAAATGTACTTATGAATCAGCAAAGCAAAAGGGGTGCCTAACGGTCACATGATCCAATGTTTTTGCGATGCAATTCGAATACTGTTAATCTTAAAACAACATTTTCATTTCCTGTTGTTGAGCCAAAAGCAAAGTGTTTCTCAATTGTTTTTTTTATTTGTTTTCTTTGTTTTTTTAATTTTTTTTCCTCTAGTCTGCTCTCTCTCTCTTTTATATCAGTGTTAGTTACCTTAGAGAATTTTCTGATTCTATTTTGTTTAATTTCGTCGATTTTAATCTTATTTTCTCTAAAGTCTGTGTTTTCAATTTGACATTGGCTATTCTCTAATTTGTTGTCTTCATTCTCGGCTGCTGTTTTCAAACATTCATTGCTTGATTGTTATAATGTCGTATCCGTTTCATAATCAACCGCGTCCATTTCAAGTGGAACACTTCCATTTCGTTGGATATAAGCAACTATCTGTTCTTTGATACTATATTTTTAATAACTGTTAACATCATATATAAGAATATATTATGGAAGCGCGTGGTTAATGGTTAAAGTCATGGGAAATGGACTCGTCGCTTCGAGTTCAAATCCTGGATGTGATAAATGCATTTCACTTAGCGCTAATACCCTTGGGAAATGTATGAATCCTACACTCCCTGCAGCTATGAATAAATAATAGGCCAGACTGGGCTCTTTAACCTTGGTTACGCAACCCGTCTAGGAGAAGGAAAACTCTGAATTCAGACCTGTTAAACTCCGCTTAAGAAATTGACCTTGTGTCACATTCTGCTTATGCGGAGGGGTTGGTAAATATATATATATAACAATATAGTAAGAAATGTATTATATAATACAGGGTATTTCATAAAAGATGCTGTTTTATTAAAAATAGGTAATTAATAATTTCCAGATAAAATATATTGAAAAAGATTACGTATAAGTTTGTGGAACATCTGATTGTTTTAGATCATCAAAAGAAAAATATTTACATAATTTTTTTCTGTTGTGGTTTCATTAAAGCCAAAAATCAAACATACACCTTTATTTGTCATAATTGACAAACAATCAGTAATCGGTCGTTTGTGATCAGTTAAACATTTTCTTGTTACGTCGGGTATAAAATATGACGGGGTTATGAAAATGTACTAATTTTAAATATAAAATCCTCGTATTCTTTTCAAAAAGATAGTTCTGGCGATAGCGAATATATATATATATATATATATATATATATATTAATAAGTCATCCACAGACAGGTGTTTCGGCGTTTCACGCCTCTTCAGTGTGGCTAGACACAGCTATCATTGGCTAGGGTCGAACTCAGACTGACCGTTTGGCAGGCTGATATCTAATCCCCTCGTCCACTGACAGATGTAGCGGGGACTGGTGTTTTTAAACTATTACGTACATAGGTGTGTTTATGGATTTTACGGTCACTGAGAGCAAATTTCCGGGGAAACGATCATTAGTTATGTGCTTAGTAGTGAGAATTGATTTAAATTACCAATTAGAGAGCTCATACCAAATTCATGGGAGCATATATTCTCATTCGCTATTCTATAGGGTGAATCAGTACATTTAGTCCTTCCTTGCCCTTGTTGTTTCTTTGAGTTGTATTTCTTCCTGATAGTTTGTTAATTGTACATATGAATGCAAACGATTTGTTTTTAAGTTTTCTTTTCTAATAAACCCAGGTTCTTATTTGTTTGTTTTTTGTTTTCCTTATTTGGTCAGAATGGTTTTATTTTATTCATTGATTGGTCATTTAACAATCAAGCCATGAGCCATGAAAGAACTAACATTTGCTATTGTAAATACATAGATACAATAATACATTGACATAAGTGTTTAATTCCTTCCGCTCGTAACTTAATTTCCTCGTATATCAAATCTTTTTTACGATTGAAACAATATGAAATGCCATTAATCCGTTCCGCGCCCCCCCCAAAAAAAAAAAACCCACACCGATTTCTTTGGTTACAATTTTTAAATTACCGTATTTGATGGCATATATAAGACGCACGGGAAATATAAGACGCACCCCATTTCAGTTGGTCAGATTCAGGAAAAAAACGTTTTTAGTGTATTTAAGCATATATTGTTGAAAACAGTCAATCTGTGCATTACAAAAGCAGAAACATAGCTGTATAAAAGCAATTTGGCAGTTTAGGGTAGGTAAAAGTACTGAGCGTAAGATGGGTTAGTGGGCATCATAGAGAAGATTAGCTTAGGCCTACGGGAGGTCTCAAAATTCACCTATGATGTATACGACGCAGTAGTGGAAAAAAAGTGCGTCCTATATGCCGTCGAATACGGTAAGTAAAAATAGCAAAGTAAAAAAAAATGTATAAGAACACAATTAAATATGATATAATGAGTTATGTGCTGGAATGTGCTTTAATCTTTACTTTTTATTAATAATACTTTTGTTTGGTGTAATAAATATGGAAACTTAAATGTTTTCGGTAAACATATTCACATAAGCATATATGTAGCTCTCTCGTACCACAAATGTTTGCATTTCACGTAACTCTAATACTCTTTGGAAAGGTATTAGGGCCGATATACCTCAGTCGGTAGAGTGTTCGTCTAGGAATCACAAGGTTGTTGGTTCGATACCAGCCTTCGGCAACTCAGCGTATGAGTAGCACAGGGATCTGTGCGGTAAAGTGAGGAGATGGTGGTAAGTGTGGCGCTCTACCTCAGATGATAAAATAATCTCCTTTGTCTAGCGCTAATGAAAAGGGGATATACTCCTTCGCTGTCTGACTGATACCGACTTTAGGACTCACCTCTAACTATGGGTAAATAGAAGGTCACATTGAGCTCTTTAACCCTGCTATGGCAATAGGTCTTAGAGAAAGAAAAACTCTGAATTCAAACACCGCCTAAAAATTGACCTTGTGTAACATCCTGCTCGTTGCGAACGGGGTCGGGCAAATACATACTTGTATGTATTTCATGCTTGTTTGAGAATTGCTTATTGGGTGAGATAGTTGCAGGCACCCCAACAAAACCAGTGGTTGATTTTTAAATCTTGGCCAATGCCAGAAATTTAAATGCCGATTTGCTCATCATCATGTAATGGAATTAGCACGGATGTCCATGACAATATCTCGCCAACTTTCTCTATCATTCATTGTCGCCGGGAGGTCCTCCGCGCAGCATCCAGTATCCGCACAGAGCTGGTCAATCTGGGTCCTTGCTGGGCGGCCCACATTTGCATGTACATGTGCGGGTTTCCACAGAAGTGTGTCGCTTATGAGTTCGTCCTTACCTCTCAAGCAGTGTCTTGTTTGTCTTACTCGGATGGTTTGTGAGATTGGGGGCAAGTGGACATACAGCTGCTTCCTTGTGGGGTGTTGTTTCCATGAACTCACTATAAAAAAATTGGCACGAGACAGTATTCGTAGATTTGGCTTTGTGTCTGACTAACCTCATTTTCCGTCTAGTTGTATCAGGCACCTCCCTTTAATCCGGTTTCTATGGTCGGATAAACACTTTGATTGGGTTATCGTAGGCTAGAGGGATGTCGGATAGTAAATTTGCAAGTTTAGCTTAGTTTTGCAAAAATGCAGAAGACATAGTGAGGTTTTAACTCATTAACAATGCTCTGCAAGACTAGCACACTATTGCACGACACAAGACGCCCCAGTCATTGACTAAGTTTAACGTAGTTTATCACTAAGCCAGATACAAAGGGCACCCAGTGAGGATCACAAACACTGGTTAACTAATTCACTTATCAATTACACCACACGAGACAATCCAAGTAGAATTAGTAACAGCTCAAATAAGAAATGTATGCCCACTTATCATACACCTACCAGGTCTTTTATGTACCATTAATTGATAGAAAAAGTGAAAAAATCTGAATCGGTTAATCGTATATAATCATGTATACATATTTACGAACATCACCACCAGAGTTGGATGTTACACAAAGTTAATTTCTCAAGTGAAATTTAACAGGGCAAGTCTCCCCACAAAGAGGAG
>CM042141.1:34107590-34116919 GCA_023376005.1 Doryteuthis pealeii
TTAACTGAAACAAGCTTCACAGACACATACACATCGTTGAAAGCGCGTGTTCTAATGGTTAGAATTGTATGAAACTCGTCGACCCGAGTTCAAATCTTGGACGAAGCTACAGTTCACATAGTGCTAATACGTTTGGGAAAGGTATGAATCCAATTACTCTCCTTCTAGCTATTGGTAAATAGTAGGACATACTGGGCTTTTTAACCTTGGTTAGGCAACTAGTCTAGGAGAAGGAAAACTATGAATTCAAACCTGTTAAACCGCACTTGGGGTGGTCACTACTAGAATATCTCAGTCCTAATTAGTGATCAATTTTACTAACTAATTAAAACCTTTTTCTAAACAGCGTAAATGCTTACATTTTTGTTGTCAGGTGAAAGTTTACACGGAATAGTTACAGATTAATTTTTCTATAAAAAATACTAGCAAGACCAGTGGATATACATATTATGATCATTTAATTATTACAACGTTTGATATGTTTACTTAAGAGCTATTGCAAAATAGTTCAATAAGTAAAAAAGTATAATACTGATTTAACTCTATCCCAGTCTTTCTTTTCTTCTTTTCATCTTTTCGTTATGCTCGATTGATACAGATTAGCGTTATCATTTCCTCGTGCTCACTCACCCATCTCTCTATCTTTCCCCTACTTTCTTCTTTCTTTCCATTATATGTTATTGTGTAGCATGTCCTTTTACTTACATTTGTTGCTTTATGATAAAAACGGAATGGTCCATTATTTGTTGCTTTATGATAACGGAATGGTCCATTATTTCCCTGAGGTGACGACACTCATAAGAAAAGAGAATTCGACGGACAATCAGGATGTACATTTTTGTATTTCATCTTGGACGATTTGGATGGTCTCATTTTTAACCAGTGGGTGTTGCAAAATAATAACGATTACACAAATAAGGAACCCGAGTATTAATATATAGATGTATGAAAAACGCGTATGTTACGTGAATGTAGCGTACTGGCTAACGTACTGAACTGCGATACCGTATTAATTTAGTTTAAACTCTAGTCGCGCTATTTCATTCACTTTAATGAATAAAACACAATTTCCTCGGCATAAAATAACTCAGCAAGCGTTGACATGCCGTAAAATCCATCGTACCAACCAACCAACCAAAAAAAAAAGAAAGGTCTGTGTGCAATAAAAAAAAATGTCGTAAGAAACAATTACATCTAGAAATGTCAATCTGATCATTTAATTAACGCGATTCCCTAACCTCTCAGCAGAAATAACACTAGATGTGTTGACATACCTTAAAACCAACCAATCAGTAAATAGGAAGCTTATTTAAACGGAAAGGTTCATTATTTAGGTGAGGTGAAAACACTCATAAAAAGTTAAACATTCTACGGATATGAAATACTAGATATTCAGGATTTACCTTTTTGCATTTCATCTTGAACGATTTGGACTGTCTGGTTTTTAATCGGAGATTATTGCAAAATGATAACAAGCGTATTGAGATAGATATGTGTTTTGTTAGCCGCTAAAATTATACATTTAAAATCCGTTAGACAAAGACTAAATCACAGTGGATCGAATGAATGGGGAATTTATTGATAGGGAGTAGATTGGTGCGACAAGAGCCTAATTTATAGCATATGTTTACCTTAAAAATCGGCATCCAAAACCTGAAGATCTCTAGAAATAAACATCGAGCACCAGTGATAAAAAAAGATATTTATAACTATTCTGGGAGAGGCTAATATTTCTGTGCTGTTTATGTATTTTCATTTCTGATTGTTTTTTTTTTTTCTCTTAAAAAAAAACAACATTTTCGTGTAAAATAATGAAAATTCTAACGGGGCTAATTAACTACGAGGAAAATAAACAATTCCGTTACACAATGGGTGTGTTATGTCATTTTGATTTCATGGGTGGGTCACTGAGTTGATTCTTTGATTGTTTTTTTTATTTCTTTAATAAATTCCTAATTAATTATTTCTTCCCCATGTAAACAACAAGAATGAGATATCAAGCAAACGATCTGTGAAGTTTCACATGTGGACGCCTTCATTGCTGATTAGGTTGGTAGCTGGTTGTTTTGCTTTATGGCATATCAACACTTTTCGGGTCAGTCAATGCGAAGTCAGGAAATTTTTGACAAACAAAAGGACTCAGATTGCTTACAGTACCTGATGTTGCTTAAGTGGTCATCCAATTAAGTATTGAATTGAACAGGCTCATCGCTGCATAACTTCGGTGATCTAGCGTTAACGGATACTTTCAACGTGACTTGACCACTATAAGTGTCTAGGTTTGGTTTCTTTGTTTAATGGAACTAGCAAATATATGCACCCTCCGGGTGCAAGTATTTAAGTTTTAATGCAATAAAATATAATGTTAACTTAGAAAAGCTAATGAAACTAAATAAGATGCCGATAAAAAGATTTGAAACAGAAGGGGAACAACTAAAACTTGCTTTTTCTTCACTCCCGTCTTTCATTGCTAAATTTTAAAAATTTAACTATTTACTTAAATTAAAGAATAGAATTACTGTTAATATTGCTAATTGATTAAAGAATAAGATTTATCCTCGAGATTTTTGTTCATATTCATTAAAATAAAACCAAACAATTAGAAATAAATAATACTGAGCACATATTTATTAAAATCAATTTTTTTTATATCAATATACAAATTAACCTTCCCATTCACACTGCAAACGCCATTTTTTATATATATAAATACACTTGCGTGTAATTAGTATGTAGATATGGTCAACAATATTAATAATGTAAAACAATTTTATTAATTAATGAGGTTTAAATATGAATAAAAATTCATGGAGAATATGACGTAAATAACTAAGGGAATTGTGACTCGATTAGTAATATAGTTTCAGTTACAGACAGAAAAGCACACAATCTCCATTATAATAAGATATCAACCTTCCTGAATTATTTTCTACCAAAGCCATCCTTGTAGAATAACAGTAGTGACAGTATTTAACTCATAGCTGGATGGATGAAAGGGTTCATGCCTTTCTCAAGGTAATTAGTCTGAAAGTGACCGTAATAGCACAACGTAATTTCCAAATCACTGTGGATGTTCAGTACATTAGCCATTACACCACGTTCTTTGTTTAATGACATATAAAACTTTGAGGGTTATTTACTGCCAAAGCCATTTTTGTAGAAAGCAGATAGTGATACTGTTTAACCCATAGCTGGTGGATGAGTGTGTTCATACCTTTCACCATGGTATTAGTCCGAAAGTGAACGTAATAGTGTAACTGTAGTTCGAACTCGCTTATTAGGATATTGTAGTCCAGCACGTTAGTTACTGCGCCACGAGGACTCCTCCGCTTTAATGTCTAGATCAGAGTGCTACGTTATATCTATGAATAACAACTTCTTTATCGATTAGTTCAACTGCGATTTGCTTATTGTCTATCAGACTTTAAATGTATAATGTTAGCGGCTAACATAACACATCTACTTATTTAATCACTATAGTAATACGACATTTGAAATATCTGTCGGCGTGTCTTAGGTAAGATCTCACTTCTAACATAAAAACATTGTCCTGATTATTACACTAAACTGTCACTGGCAGTTAAGCTCCATTTCTGGAGTGGACTACACTTTTCTTGTCATTAATCCCAGGTCCTCTCTGACCGAGAGTGTTAGTACCTGTTAGGATCCCATCTATGGATCAATGTTACATAATCTATGCGGTTGCATAATATCATTGTCAATCCCCTGTATTTCTAAAGGGAAGGCCCTTTTCATATCACGGGCGGGACTTTCCATGGAATATTACAGAAAGCCCGCGAAATACGTGAAGTCACGTGGGACCTGGTTGGGTCTTGAGTTTCAGTTTGGACGTCGGGCAGAGAAGATGTACTGCCTTAACTGGAACTCACTGCATACGCGCGCTATGTTAGTCAGGTGAAAAATGTTTAGTTAAGAAATAAAAGCTTACGAAAATAATATGGTTTTGTGATTAATGAATGTCTCGGTAACAAGACTGACCTAGAAGACCAAGACGAAGTCCAGACGCTAGAAGAGACACTAGAAGAAGGGAAGTAAGGAAGGACAGAGGTATGCAACATCAAATAGATGTATGACTAAATAGATAACGTTACATATTTAAAATCATATAACTATGTGCAAATTATTTCGATTCAAAATATTTGCTTGAAGCTATAAGTGTTTACAAGGCTTATTATGATTAATTATTTGAAACCATATAAGTGTGCACAAACAAGTGATTATTGTTAAATAGAAATAGTTACTTAAAACCATATTAGATAAGAATACTTGAAACAATCCAACTCTACGTAAATTATGGTTGTCTGAAATACTTACAATCATATAAATAAAGTCAAGCGTGTGGTCTATTGACAGTACGAGCTGGACACTGAGGGGGTCTATCCCATTTTCTCTAGCGCCAGACGAGGGATATTGTTTTTAAATCTGTGGTGAGGTACTACCCTTATCATCAGCGCCCCACTCTACTGCACAGATCCAAGCTGTGCTATTTATGTGCTGAATTGGTAGGGGATGGTATAGAACCAGGAACTTTGTGGTTCCGGGTCGGATGCCCTACCGACTTAGCTAAACCATATAACTATGTACCAATTATTAGAATTAGATAGGAAAACTTGAAAACCGATAATTGTGTATGAACATATGTTGATTTCAATTGGAATAGCCACGTTAAACCATATAATTACTTAAAAGACCTGGGCGCGTGGTATAAGGGCCAGAGTAGGAGGAAATGGACACGCCGACCAGAGTTCAAATCCTAGACGAAACTATTTACATTTCACATAGAACTAATACCCTTGAGCAAGATATGAATCCAACTATTCTCCCTCCAGCTATGGGTAAATAGGGAAGACTGGGCTCTTTAACCTTGACTATGCAATCCGTCTAGAAGGACAAATCTTAATTCAAACCTGTTAAAATCCGCTTACTAAATTGACCTTGTGTCACATCCCGTTTCACATAGAGCTAATATCCTTGACCAAGATATGAATATAAATATTCTCCCTCCAGCTATGGCTAAATAGAAGGGCAGACTGGGCTCTTTAACCTTGGATATGCAACCAGTCCAGGAGAAGGAAAAATCTAAATTCCAACCTGTTAAAATCCGCTTACTAAATTGACCTTGTGTCACATCCTGCTTGTGCGGAGGGGTTGGTAAATATATACAAATACTTAAAAAAAAAGGCCTGCATTCCTTGAGACAAACAGTCATCCAACTGACTGACTATATATTTATATATATATATATATATATATATATATATATATATATATATATATATGTGAGTGTGTGTGTGTGTGTGTGTGTGTGTGTGTGTGTGGAAATTTTGTCACCCTTCCTTCTTTTCATTAATTTTCTCATTCTTTCTTTCTCCCACTCACTTTCTTTCCCTAACCTCCTATGCAATGTTATAAGCATGTATTTACTAAGCCTCTCCTCACGTAGAGGATGTTTAACAGGTTTGAATTCAAACTTTTCCTTCTTCAAGACATGTAGCCTTACCCAGGTTAAAGACCCACATTCAGTCCTACAATTTACCCATAGCTGGAGGGAGAATAGTTGGATACATACTTTTCCTACGGATATTAGCGCTATGTGAAAGCAAACAGCTTTGTCCTGGATTTGAATACATGCCGTGTCAATTTCCTACACCAATAAACATCAGGCCATTTGCAAAAGTGTCTTAGGCAGAATAGATTCTGACCTTGTACGAGGTATGTCAGAAAAGTTCCAGGAATGGTGTCACAAGAATTGTATTTCAAATACAAACTACACGTTATCCCCTTCAAAGTAATCCCCCTGGAGTCTAATGCACTTTTCCATCCTTCTCTGACACATTTGCATGCACTCCTGGAAGGATTCTTCCGAGATTCTCCGTTGCTCCGTTGTCATGGTCTTTTTGATGTCGTGCACATCCTCAAAACGGGTTCCCTTAATGACCCACTTGAACTTGGGGAAGAGGAAAAAATCACATGGAGCCAGATCGGGCGAGTAGGGAGGTTGGACCAGCACACTAATGTTCTTCTAGGTCAGGAACTCTCGGATACTCTGGGCAGTGTGGGCAGGTGCGTTGCTATGGTGATGAACACACGCGTTGTCCTGCCACATCTCCAGCTTTTTCTCGCGCACTGAACGAAGCAAACGCCACAGTATCTCTTTGTAGATGCTGGTTGATCGTCTGGCCCTTTAGCAAGAATTAGCAATGGACGATGCATCTCACATCGAAGAATGCAATCAACCTGGTACTTTTCTGACATACTTCGTATGTTAGTCCCATTATTTGTACGATCAGCCACTAGACTTGTATATCACCCTGTATAAGGGATGGAGGCGCGTGGGCTAGTGGTTAAAGTCGTGGAAAATGGACTCGTCGGTTCGAGTTTAATTCCTAGACGAAGCTGTTGGCATTTCACATAGCGCTAATACCCTTGGGAAAGGTATGAATCCATATATTCTCCCTCCAGCTATGGGTTAAATAGTAGGCTCTTCAGCCTTGGGTAGTTAACCAGTCTAGGAGAGGGATAACTCTGAATTCAAAATTCCTGAGGTCGGTCGTTGATTGGGTTTGTGGCAACCCTTGATGCACCAATTCTTTCCTATCGACTGTGCCAAAAAGTGTGGATGGCCCAACACAAGCCTTCACCACTATAAACAAATCCATGTGTGGGAGTTCATTGTGTGTATGAACCCTCATACGCCATTAAGTGATTTCGTCAGCTAGTTTATATTGATATTAACGAACAAATAAAAGTGTTGTTGTTTTTTTCTTCTTTCTATTATTGTATCTAAATGACGACTTTTGTCATCATTTAACTTACTTTTTAAATCGTTCATTTTTTTCTATAGCCTACCGCGACAAATCTTAATCCTTAGCTGCACGAAACGACAGTTGCGAATTATCGAATGTCTATCTTCAGTTAATAGCAGTATTATATAGGATGACCCATAAAATACTGACACTTAAAATATAATTATTTAATTTATTGAGTCATGACATTTTTAGTTATTTGCGAAAAATGATATCTTTGTTTATTGCCTCTATTTTCACGGATACAAAGTTACACCTTAATTCAAGAACTTTGTATAACTTTGCTCAAGGTTTATGGGGTCAATCTACTTCTACAATTACTATCATAGAGTAGGTTGTGCCTTCATCTCAGATCTAAATATTATTAAACCATTTTTTGTTCAAATTGTTCTTAGAGAAGAGTAAAAATAAATATACCGCTCTATTTATATTTAATAGATGATTAATTGAATTTTGAAAAGTTAAGTAGATGGGCCTAAATAATTAATTTCACTTTCAATTCTTTAGGTTGCTCACCTTTCGTTCTCTATTTTTATGGTTTGTTTCCAATAGACTAGTTACCTTGCTAAAAGCGAAATAACCTAATCTGTCGAAGTATTTACTAATAGCTGGAAGAGGATGGTTATTTTGATTTCTTTGTTTTATGGCAGATAAACTTTGGTGGATTATTTCATGCCAAAGCCACCTTGTAGAAGATTAGTATTGCTACTATCTAACCTATAGCTATGGTATGATTAGTCCGAAAGTGAACGTAATATATATTTACCAACCCCTCCGCACGAGCAGGATGCGACACAAGGTCAATTTCTTAAGCAGAGTTTAACAGGTTTGAATTCAGAGTTTTCCTTCTCCTAGACTGGTTGCCTAACCAAGGTTAAAGAGCCCGGTCTGCCCTACTATTTATCCATAGCTGGAGGGAGAGTAGGATTCATACCTTTCCCAAGGGTATTAGCGCTAAGTGAAATGCAATTACCACGTCCAGGATTTGAACTCGGAGCGACGAGTCCATTTCCCATGAGTTTAACCATTACACCAAGTGAACGTAATAGCGTGACCGAAGTTCGAACTCGTTTACTTCGATGTTGCAGAATAGCAAGTTTGCCACGACGCCACGAGGAACCTTCTTTAAAAAAGATAAAAGTAAAGTAGGTAGAGTGGCCTATTGTCGCTATCAGCCAAACGGTGACGGAGTCTATCTCTTTTTCGCTAGCGCTTGACCAGGGAGATAGTTTTTGTTGTAGTGGAGTGCCGCACCTATCCTCAGTTCCCCACTTTACCGCACAGATCAGATTACCAAATGTGTGCAACACATAGATCACTGCACTAATCAGATTACCCAATCTGTGCTACTCATGTGCTGAGTTGACGGGGGACCGGTATCGAACCCAGGACCTTGCTATTCCTAGGCGGATGATCTACTGACTGAGCTAAGTGTAATCGGAGGTATTCGTGCTTAAATCAGAAAGTGGTATTTTCTGACTTGTTCGCATGTTGTTGTTGTTTTTTTTATTTTTAGGTTTGACTAACTAAATGAAAAAAAAAATAATAAAGAAACAAAAAACACACATTTCTGTTCGATTCTTCAATGAACAAGTCTCTAACTACTGAGGCGGATTCATATGATTAAAACTCTTCACTTTCTTCTCATTAGTTTTTCATTAGAGATGTTTTTCTTCACACCTTTACATTAGCGTCTCATTTATTGATTGGCAAATTCCACTCAGTGTTTATTTGAAATTAAACTAGTTATTTTTTTCTCTCTCTTCTTCCCGCCTCCAATCAATACTTCTTCGTTTTCCTCAGACGAGTAACACGTACGTTATGACACGACGCCTCGCTTTTGAATGACACAACATCACGTGACACATCTGACGGAGAGTGACAAGACAAATGAAAAGAAAGAAAAAAAAACAGTAAAAAAAGAAAACTAGGTTGTAACCCCCTGACAAAAAAGATAAAAGATAAAAATAAACGATACAGACAGTTGTGTTTTTTTTTTAATGTTACATTCTGACAGTGACATAAAGAGGTTATTGCGACAGGATGTACTCTCGTGCCGAGTCTACTGCTCTGACATGAGTATGACAAAGTGAAAAAAAAAACACTTTTGACGGAGACAGATAGAAAGAAATATTTTCATCATCAAATTTTTGGTATATATATATATATATATATATATATATATATATATATATATATATATATATATATATATATATATATATATAATTAATAAGATAAATGTATAAAGGTTTACATATCTATTTATTAGGTGACAAAGGAACAATCACAACCATATTGGTTTCATGCGATGCAATCATCAGGTGAAGATGTTTCAAATGTAAGGAAAATCGAAAAAAATTACAAAAAAATTTCAAAAAATTCAATAGACATGGGATGCGTATGATTAGATAAAATGATGTGTGTGTGTGTATGTGAAGGTGAATTGAATGTGTGAGAGTGTTTATGGACTGCATAAAGGTTGCGTAGCGTAGTAACTGG
>CM042141.1:34117019-34146939 GCA_023376005.1 Doryteuthis pealeii
CGGATGCTTCTTCATTTCTCTCAGTGGTCGGCGGGACGGCAAATCACGAGATTGACAGGTTCGCTTTTTGCTTGCCAATCAGTTACATTAAGTTCGCTCTCGCTGGCCGGGATTAGGTGATACGTTGGTACTGAAATCGCAAGAGAATTTTTTTTATCTCAAGGACGGTTTAGGTTTGTGCTATCTACCATTTCGGATGTAAGGTGAAATTGATTTCTTGAAATTCTCAGTGGATTCCTTTCCCGTAGAGTCATGGCCTAGTCTTCTACTTGAAAGCACGTGGTTAAGTCGAAACACGTGGTCTGTGGATGAGCTATTATTTTATATTATATATATTATATATATAATAAGGGTGTGTCAAAAAAGGTCGAAATTTTTTGTACTTTTGGACAAGAGCTTGTTTCTGAAAAAAAAGTTCCTTCATTATTTTTTTCAGATTACACGGGTGTGTCAGAATGTACCAGTTTACCTTTAATTACCATGATGAAAGTGTAGAATGAATGGAACGTTATCTTTTTTTTTTCAGATACGGGTTGTGTCAATAAGAGTACAAAGCATAATTTCCGATACTTTTTTAACGCACGCTTGTATATATCAACATCATCAATTCATCAAGTGTATGATAGATGGATTCCCATCCTCTTTTCTCTCTTCTCTCTCACCTTAACCGTCGCGGCCCCTCTCTTCTCTCTTCTCTCTCTCATCTCTCATCTCTTCTCTCTCTCTTCTATGTTATTCTATCGATATACTATAGTATCTATCCTCCGTTCATAATTTCTTTATTATTTTCTTACTTCTTTAATATACATCTTACAAATGATGAACCTAGACCGTGGACGGCCAATTTCATGCAGTTCTTCGTTATTGATCACTGTAATATAATATGTTTGAAACTCATTTTCCCGCGCTTTTTTTTTTCTTCTTTTTTTCTGGTGTTGTTATTGAGGAGGCATTTATGATGCAGGAAGGAATGTGATCAGAACATTATTTTGCAAATTTCATTTTCAGGCAATTTTATCAGTGAGAGAAAACTTGAATTTAATTTCAAGTATGTCTGTCCCAAAAATTGTGTTCAGTTCGCAGACATTTTTCTTTTTATCTCTGGCTCTCATCAACTCTCTCTCTCTCTCGTCTCTCTTCTCTCTCTTCTCTTTCCCCCCTCTTTCTCTCTTCTCTCTTCTCCTCTCTCCTCTCTCTCTCTCTATATATTATATATACTACTATATATATAATCCTGACAGTACAACAAGTCAAAAGAATATGTAGCATTGTACTCCTGCTACCATAAATGTGCGCGTTCCCTGAGGTTCCGAGCTCCAGCAGCGCTCGACACAATAAGCTACAGAGCCCACCGAACAAAGTCATACCCAAAACCCACAAGTTTCAGCACAGCCAAAACATGGATACACACACAACGAAGCCATATTGCCTTTAACCACAATATCTGAATACAGCCAATACACAAACCAAACCATAACGAATTAATCTCAGATTAAAAAAAACTGAAAAAAAACTTTGAAAACATTCAACGGTTAGAACAAAGACTAAGCAGCGACCTGAACTAACGGCGTCTGCAGACGAACATAATATGGACAATTGTATGCGTGCAAGAAATGGATTAGACGATAGCGATCGAGAACTAAATACAATGAAACTGGAAATGGCTGGATGTTTTGGTGTCTGCATCCACATGGAAAAACTCCGTCAATGCCACCATAGGGGTATAGGAATGCTTCTTAGTCCACCGGGCCTAAAATCTCTTAATAGCATAGAAAAAATTAACCCGAGATCATGAGGACTACGTTTAATGGCAACCCTGCATAACTATCGGTTAGTAGAAATAGCAAACATTAAGCAGGGCAGAGTTGAAGGAATACAGGACAATATGCAGAGGGAGGTACACCTGGCAGAGAGAGCATACAAGGGTGTTGATGGGAGGAATGGAGTTGCTGTAAGGCAAGTGTTAGTATTTTTCATAGAAGGGATAACAGACCGAGAGATAAAGTTGGCAGTATTGAAGGACGAGCCACAAAATTTAAGAGTTGCCTTGATGAAATACCCCACGAGGTATGGAAGATGGGAAAGTTCAACGACATACTACTTAGGCTATGCAGTGAAGTATATAGAGAAAATAGAATAGATAAATGGACGAAAGGCTGCATCCTCCCATTCCCCAAAAAATAAGACCTCGGAATTGCTAAAAACTTCAGAGGCATAACTCTTACTGCTATTGCAGCCAAGATATGTCCTTCTTCTTAATCGCATCCGACCCGAAATGGAGGAAACCCTTAGGAAAAACCAAAACGGATTCCGCAGAAATCGATCCACCACCTCTCAGATCCTGACTATACGACGGATCATAGAAGGGCTCGAGCAAAGAATCTAGAGGCAGCACTGCTATTCGTAGATTTCTCAAAGGCATTTGATTCCATACACAGAGGAAAAATGGAACAAATACTACTAGCATACGATCTCCCCAAAGAAACCGTTGCCGCTATAATGATGCTCTACAAAGAAACTAAAGCAATGGTATGCTCACCTGATGGCGACACAGACTTCTTTGACATCACCGTTGGAATCCTACAAGGAGACACATTAGCACCATATATATTTATAATATGCCTAGACTATGTACGCCGAACATCATTATATACCATAAAAGAAAAAGGTTTCACGCTAAAATGGCAAGAAGCAGACGATATCCCGCGTAGACTGTCACAGATGCAGACTACGATGACCTTGCACTTCTTGCAGATACACCGACACAGGCCGAGTCATTACTGCATAGCATGGAGAAGGCAGCAAAGAATATCGGCCTCTACGCGAACTCTGATAAAACTGAGTTATTGAGTTTCAAAAAGAAAGGATACGTCTCCACACTCGACGGTAAGCCTCTTAAGTAAGTAGAACAATTCACATACCTAGGTAGTAATATCTCATCCACAGAAAGCGATGTTAATACACGAATAGGAAAGGCATGGGAGGCCACAAATAAATTATCAGTCATATGGAAATCCGATCTCACTGACAAGTTAAAGCGACAATTCTTCCAGGCTGTGGTTATATCATTATTGCTGTATGGCTGCACCACCTGGACCCTAACGGAGTGCCTTGAGAATAAGCTAGATGGACCAGCACAAGAATTCTGCATGCGGTTTTGAACAAGTCGGGGAAACTGCACCCCACAAGAAAGCCGCTGTATGACCACCTGTCCACATCTCACAAACCATCCGAGTGAGACGGACAAGGCATGCTGGATACTGCTGGAGAAGCAAGGATGAGGTCATAAGCGACGTTCTCCTGTGGAGGCCAACACATGGATATGCTAGTGTGGGCCGGTCACCAAGGATCTACATTGACCTACTATGCAAGGATACTGGATGCTGCACAGAGAACCTCTCTGGCACAATGTCGTGGATATCCGTGCTAATTGTGAGATATGATGATGATGATGATATATATATATATATATATATATATATATATATATAGTATATAAATTTATTGCGTATCAACTTTGTTCTTGTAAACGATATGCATATATAGATACATATATATATATATATATATATATATAAGTATATATATAATTGTGTGTGTGTGTGGTGTGTGTGTGTGTGTGTGTGTGTGTGTGTGTGTGTGAGTGTTTTGTGTGGAATGAAATAAATATGTGTGAGTAGGATGGAAAATGTTCACATCCCGAAAGATCTATTCTATGTCGAATTAGTAAAACGCTCAAAAAAAAAAAAAAAAAAGGAGAGACATGAGGATATTCCACATTGACATAAACACGTGAGATGTAGATGCAGAAAATGTTTAACAAGGCACGAAGAGGAGTGAGGCGGAGAGGAGAGTAGCCTATACAGGAAAGAGAATCAGAAGAAAGAAGAGAAAAAAAAGCAGCCCCAGCAAGCATCACTGTTCGTGTGAAATCAGTGCACCCATAGACTGTCACTCAAGGGCTGGCCTGCTCAGCCATTTGCGTAGATGCAGATAATTCTTTTTTGACAATACGCCATCGTCCTTAGTTGACGGAAACGTGTCAACAACATCGTCGCAAAAAATGAGGTAACGGATTCGCCGTAAAAATCACACTAATTAAAACATAGGAATACTAAATTTTAACGGTACGGATTCGATTCGAAATGTTTTTATTTTTTCTCAGGGAGTTGGTTTACTTCCAAAATGATATATGTTGGGCTTCGGATAAAGTTGAAAAAATGTCACACACTGACATACTCGTTTATAATTAGAAATTGCTCGGCTAATGAAGCATTGGGAACTGTGATTGCTTTTTTTATTATTTTAAAATAAATGCACCAAGTGTGCGTCTGAGGGAGTGTGTACAAGTTGTGTCAAAAAAGTATTGAGATTTCTTGTACTTTATGACACACCTTGTATTCTGAAAAAATCACATTCATTCTTCATTTCTATCTTAGTAAATAGATCTTTAAACTTGTGTTGTGGGGTTTTAAGGGGTCAAAATAAGACAAAACGACGGGTAACAAATGTAGGAAAATGTATTAACAAAGGAGTAGACAATTTAGTAAAGAAAAGTGGGAACTGCATCCGACAAATAGAGTTACGAGCTGGCTCGCATTGGCTTCCTCAAACAATAATTGTTCCTGTTACTTATAGTAACCGTCGGCGCATTCCACTATCGTCTATAGGGTATATCACCTATAACAACTTGGTACGTTTTTGACACACCTTGTATTCTGAATTGTGCGTGTGTGTAAAATATCAATGAATAAATATATATTAGTTTTGGTATATATCCAATTGCATACTCCCTGTAGATTGCTCTGTTTAAACGGAATGTTTAAACGATAAGGAAACCAAAAGGTAGGAGATATATATCTATACCAAAACAAATATATATTTATTATGATTATTATCATTGTTCTATTACATATATTGTCCTATCACATATATTAGACACTATATATATATCTTGGCTTACTATTGTTTCATCAAGTGGGATAGCGTTAACCATACACCGTGGTAATATATATATATATATATAAATATATATATATATATATATATATGTATAATAAATATACATATATATATATATATATATATATATATATGGGTTAATAGTAGGGCAAGCTGGGCCCTTCAGCCTTGGGTAGGAAACGAGTCTAGGAGAGGGAAACTCTGAATTCAAAATTCCTGAGGTCGGTTCGTTGATTGGGTTTGTGCAACCTTGATGCAACAATTCTTTCCTATCGACTGTGCAAAAAGTGGGATTGTCCAACACAAGCCTTCACCACATATAACAAATCACTGTGTGGGTGTTTCATTGTGTGTGTGAACCCTCATGCGTCAAAAATCGACGAGAGAGTCGATAATAATAATAATAATAATAATATATATATATATATATATATATATATATATATAGTATATATATATATATCAGAGAGTCAGAAATAAGAAGAAGAAAAAAAGCAGCCCCAGCAAGCATTACTGTTTGACACTCCGGGGTCACAGTAGACCAGGAAGTAATAGCGATGAAGGGGTAGAAAGTTCTAAAATTGAAAGCTTACCACCAGATGTATCTTAACGTCATACCCTGAACACTATGTCCCTCATCCGCTGCATTCTAGCATATATATGATAAAACGGTTGGACGTTGTCATAACACCAATACGGTTTGTGTTATAAGAGCAATATGGTTGAGACAATCATATAAGTGCTAGGGCTTGACGACACCTGCTGATTAATCGGTGGAGACTCTCCGACCGACCGTCTAGCCCAAGTAAGGGCCAAAGTGATGTGTTGCATGTTATGGATTGCTCAGCCGCGAGGATTCCGCCCTTAAACCCTCCGGGTCACCGTCCAAATTTGACATGGCTTCATAGCATACCGAGGTGAAATATCATTTTGAATTTAATTGTATTGATTTAGCTTTTATATTTTCCTCTATTTTCAAACACACACTCGCACACACACACTCACACACACACACACACACACACACACACATATATATATATATATGTGTGTGTGTGTGTGTGTGTGTGAACATTATTATAACATGAAGTTGTACAAAAATAACAAGACATCTTATATATATCCTCATCAGCTTATGCTGACAGCACGGATACCCATTGGGGGATGGTTTAGTAAACACATACATACACAATAGCAATCATAAAAAGTCTGATCAATATATCTTACCTCATTTCATCTACCTACATAAATATTCTATAAAGAATTTAATAACATAAAATAAATATTAACTAATATCGTTTTGGCAAATTATGTAGCTGATCAAACGTAAATTCTAAATGTAAAATAAAATTGAATCAAATAAAAGTTTATAGAATGAATATAATAACACACGCAAAAGCCAGACAGTAAACATATCATTCTCTAATTGAATGCATATAAATTAAAAGATGAAACAACTACAAAGAATGATTATCACAGAAGAACAAAAATCTGTATCAATAAAAACAATATCATAAACTTACTCATTATCATGAAATTAATGTTATAATAATAATAATAATAATAATAATAATAATAATAATAATAAAATAATAAGGACCATGTGATCTTTAGGCACCCCTTTTGCGATCTCGATTCGTGGGGACATTTTTTCCATTTACACCGTCAAAATCCGGCTATTGTTAACAGACGATTTTTAGAGGTTTTTTTTAATTATGAAACTAACCCCTAACCCTAAACCCAACCCTAACCCCTAACAATTAACCGGATGTTGACGGTGTAAATGTAAAAATGTCCCTACGAATCGAGATCACGGAAGTGGTGCCTAAAGGTCATATGGTCCAATAATAATAATAATAATAATAATAATAATAAGGACCATGTGATCTTTAGGCACCCCTTTTACGATCTCTATTCCTGGGGACGTTTTTTCCATTTACACCGTCAAAATCCGGTTAATTGTTAACAGACGATTTTTAGAGGGTTTTTTTTTAATTATAAAACTAACCCCTAATCCTAAACCCTAACCCTAACCCTAACCCTAAACAATTAACCGGGTGTTGACGGTGTGAATGGAAAAATGTCCCTACGAATCGAGATCACGGAAGTCGTGCCTAAAGGTCATATGGTCCAATAATAATAATAATAATAATAATAAAAGAGGGATCACCCTATCCCAGTTAGGAGACCAGACCTAGTGTTGATTAACAAAAAAAAAAGAAAAAGAGAACGTGCCAACAGGTGGACTTTGCAGTTCCAACAGATGACAGCGTGAAGGTGAAGGAATACCTGGATCTTTCCTGGATCAGACAGGTGTTTCGACTTATCAAGTCTCTTTAGTTTGGCTAGACATTTGTAAGTTACCGACAGCCGGGATTGAAATCCAATCGGTTCAGCATTAATCAGACACCTTAACCGCTAGGCTATAGTCACCCACAGAATGCGAAGAGAGGTTTAACTGTTTTTAATACACGCATCCCCATGTATGTAAAGGTGGCCATATAGTGCTCCATCCCTTATATAGGAGAGCGTTGCGTTTACGCTTTAGTTGGCGGTCGTCAGCGAAATCCCCACAAAGTGCTCAACCCCAGGGGGTGGGGGAGCATATATATATATATATATATATATATATATATATATATATATATATGTCTGAAACTGATCATAACTTTAGTTTCAATGATGCCACAATATTAGCTCATATTCACAACAAAAGACTACGACAGATTTTTGAAGCCTGTGCAATTTCCCTTAATAATCGACATGGATTTTTAACATATCACCGTTTCTAGCTAAAATAGTCTTAAATAATTACAAAATACCAGGCTTTATTTAATTATTTAGTTATCATTCCCACTTTGTTCCCTTTGTTCTCATAAAATCAGTCCATTAATACTTTTTCTTGTCTTTTGTTGAATGCATTTCTTTGAGTTACGTCAGGCATCATGACATCTTTGCGTGTGCGGATCGCAACTCGTCGTTCAAAAATACAGTTAGACAACAACAAAATTTTTCTAAAGATTTTTATCTCCTGTCATCTATAAAACATCCATCAATTTCTTCACCGCATAATACATCCTGATGAAGGTTTAAAGAAACCGAAACATTTAAACGTCGATAAATAAATTCATCTCATTTTGGTACACTTGTTTTTTCAAATTTTCTAATTATATATATATATATATATATATATATATATATTATATTACACACACACACACACACACACACACACACATATATATATATATACATATATATATATATATATAAACTTTTAAGAAACTCTGTACAACATGAAATATAAATCGTTAAAAGTAACTGTTTGTCGGTTGGTTAGATTTTACGGCATGACAACACGTGTTGGGTTATTTTATGCCGAAGATATTTTGTTTGATTCATTCTTGATTAGTACTGAGTTATTTTTTTAAACTCAATTTTTAACTTATTTTTTCTATTTAACCCATATATGGGACCCTAACCACTTCGCGCCAGAGTGGACCTGGTAGTAATGGCTATGAAAGGGTACTTCACCCCCCCCCCCCCGAGCTCTAGAACTGGAACTCCATTAGGTGCAGTTTGACGTCATACATAGGACACATAATTAATTGGACCGATTTATGTTGTTTTTGAATAAAACTTGTCTTAGAATGCTGCTTAAATATACCCTACGTGTGGGTTATATTATCTAGTAATCATGCCAACAGTTCACTTTTTTTCCGTTGTTTTCGCTTCTTTTTTCTTCCAGTATTTACTCTTCCTTGAATTGTATTTTACATGAACCATTCTCTTGCCAATTCCAATTTCTTCGATTGCTGCCATGTCGAGACAGTTATAAAACGCCTCAACATTCCACCTGCTTCCTGGAAATCAGGAAGTTAAAACGTTCAGTTTATTGCTCTTGTAGCCGAGCCAAAGACGCCAGATTTTTTTTTTAGTCTCTTATTTAATTATGTTTTGTTTTTTTGTACGATCTTCCTTAAAAACCATGTATGGGATTTTTTTTCACGACCTGCATATAAAGGAAACAGGTGTCTAATTTGCACAAGGAATTTTAACCTGTCAAGTCAGCTGGGGCGCTAGAATGCACCGACTGCACCTCTGCTGAGGGGTAAGACTCCCCCAATGGGGCCATCTGTTGGCTGTGGGTGGCGATAGAACCCAGGTGAATGATCAGTCCATGACTTGCAACACTCCACTTTGGTCCTTTCTCGGGCTAGACGGGCGGTCGGAGATACCCCATCCGATCAAACGGCTGGTCACGTCAAGCCCTAGCACCTATATGATTGCCCCAATCCTATTTCCTTTGTGGAAACCCCGAACCTTTTTTTATCATATGGGTGCTGGAAGGCAATGGCTGAGGGTCTACATATCCTGGGAATGACGTTAAAATCTATCTGATGGCGAGGTTCCAGTTTTGTAGGTTTGGTGAATGTGCAGCACCCTTTCATCACCATTGCTCCCTGGTCCACTCTGACCCGGAGTGGTAGTACCTGTTAGGTTCCCATCTATGGTTTAAATAGAAAAACATGTTTATAAACAAAATTTGATTATCCATTAAGAATGAATTTATTTAAAAAAACTTTGTCGGCATTAAGTGACCCACCGAGCTTGATATGTCGTAAAACAAACCAAACCAAACCAAACTATAAAGGAATTTCAACGTACTACGTTAATATTAAAATCAAGTTAGGGATAGTTCCTTGCTACAGGTACTATGTAATCCAGAATACTCCCTATCGATATATTGATATTCGTGTTGCTTAATTGTACGACCGTTATCATGTTGCCACACTCCCTGATTAAAAATGAGACCGCTCTCATCGTCCAAAATAAAATGTAAAAAAGTAAATTATTTGATGTCACTTATCCACCAAATTCTTATTCATTATGAGCATCGTCACCTCAGCTAAATAAGGGACAATTCCATGTATATCATAAAGAAAGAAAGGAAAGAAAAGGACCCACAATAGAGAAAAATATAATACGAAAGAAAGAAAAAAGAAACAAAGAGAGTAGGAGAAAGATAGAGAGAGGGGTGGGCTCGTGGAAGTGATAACACGAATCTGTTTCAATCGAACACAGTGAAAAGATGAAAAATGAAAGAGGGTTAAATCAAGGCTATTATACTTTTTACATATTGAACAATTAGCAATAACTCTTAAGTAAACATATCAAACGTTGTAATTATTAAATTATTATACTGTGGTATATCCACGGGTTCCGCTAGTAAAAAGAAAATTGACTCTTTCGTCGATTTTGACGCATGAGGGTTCATCCAATGAACAACCTACCCAATGTTTTGTATATAGTGATGAAGGCTTTTGTTGGACCATCCGCACTTTTTGGCACGGTCGATAGGAAGGAATTGGTGCACAAGGAATGCCACAATCCCAATCATCGACTGTCCACATTTTTCTATTTAACCCATAGATGGGACCCTAACAGGTATTACCACTCCGGGTCAGAGTGGACCAGCGAGCAATGGTGATGAAGAGGTGCTCCACATTTCCCAAACCTCCAAAACTGGAACCTCACCATCAGATAGAGTTTAACGTCATTCCCAGGACATGTAGACCCTTACCCACCGCCTTCTAGCATCCATATGATAAGAAGGTTTGGGGCTTGCCATAAGGGCAATAGGGTTGGGGAAATCATATAGTTGATAGGGCTTGACGTGATCAGCCCAGGTAAGGACCAAAGTGGTGTATTGCAAGTCATGGACTGCTCAACCAACTGGATTCTGTCATTAAGCATCACGGGTTGCCACCCACGGCCAACAGGTGGCCCTATTGGGGGGAGTCTTATCCCTATACAGAGGTGCAGTCGGTGCATTCTAACGCCCCACCGACAGGGCGGATTTTTGACATGTAATCAGTGGTGTAACTATTACTTCTTCAAAGCAAGAATAATATTATCTACTCCTAACGTTGAGAAACAGATACAACATTCTAATATTTATTGATGATAAAGTCGATTTATTGACCTTTTTGACCCTAAAAGACTACCCCCCTGTCAGACGGGCCAGTAAAATGCATCAATTGGCTGATGCAGAGGAGTACGACACACCCAAATGCGACTACCTCGGATGCTCAGAGCCTGATTTATGGTAGCTTAGTATTCTGTGATATGAAACAATCCACTAGACGGCTGGTTGGAGACACCTCCTGCATTCAATAAGCAGGTCACTTCAAGCCCTAGCACCTATATGATTGTCTCGGGTACTACCAGTCTGGGTCAGAGTGGGCTTGGAAGTAATGGTAATAAATCAGGCACACCATAGTACCCATATCTTCAGACCTGGAGATGTGGTTCAGTATCATATCCAGGTCACCCTATTTTGCGGGATATTACCCCTCTGTCATTACAGTATTCTAAGCACTGCCTACAAAGAGGAAATTATTTCGAATAGTTACCCGAAAAGCTTATGAAACTATTACAAATCGTTGATATTTCCTGATTTAATTGTTTAACTATTAAACAACTCTTAACGTCCGCTTATAAATGACGTGTCCATTATTTAGTATGGAGTGCAAAATGTATTACTATATCTCCCAGGCCCACTTTGACCCTAACCGTTAGTACCTGTTAGGGTCCCATTTGTGGATCAAATACATATATTCAAAATTTATTAATAGGAATATATTTGGTAACATATAATTGTAAATTATTTGTCTTTATTAAGAATAGATTCTTGATGCTATAATTGTTTACTTAGGATTATTATTAGTTACTTGAAACCGCATATTATAATAATACTATTTCATTTATTCTTGACTGTTGCTATCTAACATTGTATTTGGCCGACGAGAGGTCAACCATGCTTTAACAGGTTTTATTTTTCATATTGCTGGGTGTCTAGACACTCTTCTTACTTTTTTTCTATTTTTTTTTCCAATTACGTTTGTAAGTATTTTTTGTTTGTTTTGTTTTGTTTTAGTTCGAGCGAACATTGAGATGAAATAAACTTCTTAACTTTCTCGACACCTGGTTGCTACAGTGAATATCTAAAATCATATAGAAAAGAAGAGAATCCTAATCTTCTCGCAACGATTACCAAGAGAGTGGGCAAGCACAGTGAATGGGATCTTCTAGTATATTTTAATACCTTTCCGTACATTGCATAATATCATTGCAAGTCTGGTGGAAATCGGGCTAGATATTTTGGTGCGAACGAATAAGCAGTTAGTGAATTGCATCATACATTTCCTCCTGGAGTATGGAGTTTTCGCTCTAATCAGAAATGAATATTTCAACGCAAATAATATGAGAGAGCTGTTTGAAAATACTAACGTAGGTGACATTTTATCCTTCTTAAGAGAAATAAAAATATGAATCAGATTTAAAATACATCCAGGAAATACATCTACAAAAATACACCTATAAAAGAAACTTGAGTACCAACTTTTACCTCACACTCTAACTGTTTTTGGCATTAAGTAAACCACAGAGTTATTACATCATTAAACAAACCAAATCAAACCAAATCAAACTAATGAAAATACTTATACGAATTTGAAGATATTAATAACTTGAAACATAGAAACCTTTATGAAAATGACTTGTTTAGGTATTAAATGATCAGAAAGGGGTTTATATGCCGTAAAACAAAGTCGGGCAGAATGTCCTTCCTTAACTGTAACTCACTCTGCATACGCGCGCTAGTCAGATGTTAGTTATATGAAATGTTTAGTTAAGGAAATAAAAGCTTAAGAAAATAACACGGTTTTGTGATTAATGAATGTCTTGGTAACAAGACTGATATCGAAGAAGAAACGGGTTAAGTGCGACCGACCACCAAGACGAAGTCACCAAGACGAAGTCCAGATGTTAGAAGAGACCTAGAAGAACTTAAGATATCAAGACCCCAGAAGAAGAATAGAAGTAAGTAAAGAAAATGGTATGCAACAATAGCGCGGAATGGGGAACATCGTGTATTTGGGATTGGAACTCATCTCACTACATGGTAAAATCCCATGGCCGGCCTTCTCACTTGATCTATTCTCTTTTTCTAACTTCTTTTGGGATATTTGAACGCCAGATTTTTAAAATTGATACATAACAGGAACTGAAATATTTATTCGTCAGGAAATCGCAGCAATATTAGAGGCAACGACTAACAGTTTCTTCCCAATGCAATCCACAGACCAAAATTAGTATGAGGTTCACATAGGCGAGAAACTGTCAGTAGCGAGGTATTAACTTCATGTCCACGCTACCTCATCTCATATTTAAACGCTCTATCAATGAAACTGAGCATCCTCTGCTTAGAAATATTGCACCGATATCATCCACAATGCATATATATATATATATATATATATATATATATATAGGGAATTAATTGCAAGTTCACCGTTCTGGCGTGTAGCTAAACCTCGCTTTGTTTACAAATGTTTGAGGACTGTAGTGAATTCATTTCCGCTTAGAAATGTAGTGATTAAATATTCTCCTATATTTGACAGCTGCTTCTGGCCGCAAGGGTAAGAGGGTTGGCGAACGAAAGTTCATTCAGGTCTCAAACCCGGCCAGGGGTAGTTGTTAATGTATAACCACACTGATGAGAGGTGATACCTAAATATAATTTAACTATTGGGAAAAACTAAAAGAGATTATTGAAAAAATGTAATGCTCTTAAAATAAAAGTCCATTTGAAATGAAGCAGAGAAGATTGAAAAAATAACTGGTTCCTTATATTTCGGGAACATATATCTCTTTTAACTTGAAATAATAATGAAATTGTTGCATTCTCTTCAACAGGAAGTATGTCCGATTTGATTTGTTGATATTCGTCCCGATCTGTTTGGCCATGTAAGATTCAAAGGTTATGACAAAGTCATAACTCGTTGCAACGAAAACAAACTCCGACAAATGGTGAGGGACAAAACATTTTATATAACAGCACAAGAATTAACAGGGTACATAATACATATATACATAAGTAATATAAAGTTACATGTAAAAAGGATAAACATAACAGCAACAGATATGAAACTAGGAATAGTCCATGCTGTATAAATCACTTACAGTAATGTAAGGGGACCAAAGCCCCAACGAGAAGGGGGTAGTCATAAGACTACCTCATGGGTGTCTCGTAGGTCGCAGGCAAAAAGAGGAAGACAAGTTCAAATACACCAGGCCCCTAGAGGGAACCAGCGAACTAAACCAGTTCCCCAGGCAAATACGAAAATAATCCCACAGCCACATCCGGGCTGTTTATATATATCTGAGATGTAACCATTTTATCTCTTTTTTTATTTTAAAAGTTACAATACTCTATAACAAGCAGTTCACCTGAATCCGACACTATGAGTATGAAAAGGTGGAATGAAAACATCACACAATGCTGTTATATTATAAATTGTTTTCTCTTTAACAGCATTGGGTGATGTTTTCATTCCACCTTTTCATACTTATATATATATATATATATATTATATATATATATATATATATAATATATATAATATATATATATACTGAATCTCTGTTTTCAGGCATGCTTGTTTATATATAATAAAAATAATCCCACAGCCACATCCGGGCTGTTTATATATATCTGAGATGTAACCATTTTATCTCTTTTTTTGATTTTAAAAGTTACAATACTCTATAACAAGCAGCTCACCTGGAGATGTTTGTAGCTAAAATGTTTTGTCTTTTTAGGTAAATATTGTAATTCTATATCTATATTGAGTCTGTGTTTGTATGGGTGTAGTCTCTAAAACCGCTTTCTTTTACAATTTGGATTGTAGCGAATTTATTGTGTGAGGTGTATTGGGTTATTTATACAAATTGTATAGGCATCCCTTTAAGAAGTCAATATCAGAATTAAGAACACGTTTGTTTATGTGTAATTTGTATATGAATTTAATCGCTTAGTTTTACCTGTGCGTACGGAACAGGATCCTCTGTGTATTACGATCCATTTGATGTTATCGAGAGTGTATACCGATAGCATGGAGTGTTTGGACCTAAGGGGGTATGGGTATTTATCCTGAATACACACACACACGCACACACCACACACACACATATATATATATATCCCATATATATATATATCCATATATATGGATATATATATTATATATACATATATATATATATATATATATATATATATATATTATATATATATATATATATATATATATATATTATATATATATGTATGTGTGGATATGCTCCCATAAATTTGGTATGAGCTCTCTAATTGATAATTCAAATTAACTCTCACTACTAAGCATATAAGCAATGATCGTTTCCCCGGACATTTGATCACTCTGTGACGGGAAAATCTATAAACAAACCTATGTAATTAATAGTTTTAAAACACCACTCTCGCTAAAGCTGTCAGTGGACGAGGCGAAAAGATATCAGGCTGCCAAACGGTCAGTCTGAGTTCGACCTTAGTCAAAGATAGTTGTGTCTAGCCACACTGAAGAGGCGTGAAACGCCGAAACACGTGTCTATGGATGACCTATATATATATATATATATATATATATATATATAAACTCGACTGTTTACAGTCTAGAGCCCTCTGGTGTCAATAAAAACATTTTGTGTAAGGATGTATCAATTAATTGTTCACTCATAAATTGACAGCCGCTAATAGCCGCATGGGTAAAAGACTTGGCAGACGAAAATTCAGTCAGGTTTCGATGCCTGTTACAGGTAGCTGTTAATAGTAAAGCCACACTGATGAAAAGTAAACTTCAAAACACGAGTATGTGAATGACATATATATATATATATATAGGTTTAGAGGAAGAGAAAATTAAAGCAAGAGATAGTGCTGTTCATAGATAGTTAAAAAAAGCAGGCAATTAATTCTGAAAAAAACAAATAAAAAACATATTTTTCAGAATTGAATTAAGTAAATTAAAATGTTGATTTATTTGGAATAGTTATCAGACTAATCCGTTAAATTATACTTCGCCCGGATTTTGAATCCTTGGTGTCTCCTTAAATCTTACCCAATGAAAAAACGATGTTGAGCATTTACAAAAAATGTATAAATATCATTGATGTGTAATACATAAAGTCAACAACAAATAGGTTCGTCAATATACTCAAAATATTGACATAAAAAAGAAAAAGAAAAAGAAAATCTTTAATGCCAGCTTGGTTATCTTGGTCATATACCATCATCATCATCTCACGTTGACAGCACGGATTCTAATGACACTCGCTGGCCAACCCCCCTATCGGTCATGGATCGGGTACTTTAGCTAGTATATATATATAAAAGAAGAAAGAAAAAATATAGAACAATAGAATGATGGAATGAATAAAGGATTGAATGGTACAGGAAAGAAAGAAGAAAGAAGAAAGAAAGAGAAGAAGAAAGGAAAGAAGAAAGAAAGAAAGTCTAAATAGGACATAAGAAACGTTGTAAAGAAAGAAAGAAAGAAAGAAAGAAAGAAAAATATACTAGGAAAGACAATATGAACTTAACATGACATATACAAAAAAGAAACTAACAAAGTGAGAGAAACTAACAAAAAGAAAGAAAGAAAGAAAGATAGAAATGATGGAATGAATAAAGGATTGAATGGTGTCGGAGAGAAAGAAAGAAACAAACAAACAAACAAAGAAGAAAGGAAAGAAAGAAAGAAAGAAAGAAAGAAAGAAAGAAAGACAGTCTAAATAGGATAAGAACGTTGTAAAGAAAGAAAGAAAGAAAGAAAATATACTAGGAAAGACAATGTGAACTTAACATGACATATAACAAAAAAGAAACTAACAAACAAAATGAATGAAAGAAAGAAAGAAAGAAAGAAAGAAAGAAAGAAAGAAAAATAGAAATGATGGAATGAATAAAGGATTGAATGGTGTAGGAAAGAAAGAAACAAACAAAGAAACAAAGAAGAAAGGAAAGAAAGAAAGAAAGACAGTCTAAATAGGAAATAAGAAAGGCTGTAAATAAATAAATAAATAAAGAAAGAAAGAAAGAAAGAAAGAAAGAAAAATTTACTAGGAAAGACAATATGAACTTAACATGACATATACAAAAAAATAACAAACAAAATGAAAGAAACTAACAATAAGAAAGAAAGAAAGAAGGAAAATAGAAATGATGGATTGAATAAAGGATTGAATGGTGTAGGAAAGAAAGAAACAAACAAAGAAACAAAGAAGAAAGGAAAGAAAGAAAGCCTAAATAGGAAATAAGAAAGGCTGTAAAGAAAGAAAGAAAGAAAGAAAGAAAAATATGCTAGGAAAGACAATATGAACTTAACATGACATATACAAAAAAGAAAATAACAAACAAAATGAGAGAAACTTACAAAAAGAAAGAAAGAGAGAAAGAAAGAAAGAGAAAAAGAAAGAAAGAAAGACGAAAAAACATACAACTAAAAAAACTACAAATATATTAAAATTAAAAGAAAAAAGAAAAAGAATATCTTTAATGCCAGCTTGGTTATCTTAGTCATGAGGATGCTGATAACACATTCCTTATACACTTGTACCTTTGTACAGATAGTGAACATCTTTAGGCAGAGCTTACATGTGGTAAAAGACAGATCATTCGCCCCGAGCTGCGATTCAAGGATGTCTATAAAATTTTCTCAATTGCTTTGGCATTGCCCCTTCCAGCTGGGAAAATTTAGCTCAGAACCGGTAGAATCTCCGAATCTCCATGTCAGAGGTCACCCTGACGCAACACCATGAGCTAAGAGGTCTAGAAGAAAGCAGCAGCAACAAAGCACCGGAACATCAACATCTTCAGGGACAGCCTTCAAATGCGACATCTGTGGTCGAGAATGTTTTTCTAAGATCGGACTTCACAGTCGCAGGAGGCGCTATAACTTCAAGGGCACAAAAAAACTTTCTTATAGTCTTCCGAGACTGAAATGACAATATATAATATATATCTTAGCCATATGCCCTGATCATCATCTCACGTTGACAGCACGGATTCTAAAAACACTCGTTGACCAAACGTCCCTATCGGTCATCGCTCCTGGCAAGTCCTTCTTGCGACACCTAGTGTCCGATCACAGCTGCTGAATGTGGACCCAGGCACAAGAAGGACCCATAGGAGCCGAGGTAGTTCCAGAACTTAAAAACAAAGAGAATACCAGACAGAAACCTATCCACCTACTCCAATCCTGAATAGCAGTTATCTATATCCAGATTATACATGAATACTATAAAAAATAACATATATCTTCCTTAAAATGGGCCCAGCTACGTCATAAAACTTGTAGGACATGTGGATATACCGCAATATGATGATTTGATTATTACAACGTTTGATATGATTGCTTAAGAGCTATCGCAAAATAGTTCAATATGCAAAAATTATAATAATCTTAATTTAACGTTCTCTCACTCCTTTTTTCTTTCCTTCTTTTTGTCTTTTCATTATGTTCCATTGAAATAGTGTTATCACTTCCGCACGCTCATCACCTCTTTCTATTTCCCCCTCTTCTGTTTCTTTCTTCCTTCTTTCCTTCCTAATATATTTTTCTGTGTATCATGTCCTTTTTCTTTCATCTGTGTGTTTATAATAAAAAAACCGGAATGGTCCATTATTTAGCTGAGGTGACGACACTCATAAGAAATAAAAATGTGGTAGATAAGCAACACCAGATAATCAGGATTTACTTTTTTTTGCATTTCATCTTGGACAATTTGGACGGTCACATTTTGACAGATGGTATTGCAAGGTGACAACGGTTGTTAAATTAAGGAACTCGAGTATTATTATACAGACTAGCAAATATATGCACCCTCCGGGTGCAAGTATTTAAGTTTTAATGTAATAAAATATTGTATTAAATTAGAAGGCTAATGAAACTAAATAAGAATACAGATAAAAGATTTGAAACAGAGGGAGTTATAAAAAGATTTGAAACAGAGGGAGTATAATAAAAATGGAACTACTGAGACTTACTCTTCCATCACTCTCGTCTTTCATTGTTATCTTTTCTAATTTAAGTCTTTAGTTCTAAGAGGAAGTAAAGAATAAAATAAACTTATTTTATCTAGTTAATGGATTTCATTTAAGATTCATTGAAGAGATGTTTGCTTATATTCATTAAAAATAAAACCAAACAGTTAGAAATCAATAATACTAAAGACATATTTATTAAATTCGATTTTTAGATATTAATATGCAAATTAGCCTTCCCGTTCACATTGTAAAGAGCGTTATTTTGTTGTATATAAAATATAATTGCATGTTGTTAGTATGTAGACATAGTTAACAGTATTAATAATGTAAGACAATTTTATTAATAATTGAGGTTTAGATAAAAATAAATCATGGAGAATGTGATGTCAATAACTAAGAGAATTGTGACTTGAGTAGGAATATAGTTTCGGTTACAGACAGAAAAACACACAATCTCCATTATATAGATATTTGACATAACCTAGCATTTCATTTATACGAGAGCGTGTACTTGATAGATAGATATTTAAACGAAATTCATATTAACTGAAAACACTCTGAGTCATGATTTCAATGTTTTATATTTCAAAGAATACAAATACTGTTCCCTTCTGCCTTTTCTTTTTCTTTCTCTCTTTTTTCCCCTTTCTGTTCTTCCTGGTATCTTTGAGTATAATTCCTGATATGCGAATTGCTCGTCGCTTAAAAACCGAATGCAAGAGAAGACCTTCCCACCGGAACTTCTCTATTTTCTTGATCTCTCAACTTTTAATCTCGATATGTCTACGCGATTTCTTTGAACATCTGCAGTGCCAGTTTTATTGGCTGTCAACTTCAAAGAAATTCCTGTCATAAATGCTTCCCGCCTAACGATAGTAGATTATACGGAAAGAAAGATTTTTTTTTGTTTATCGTTCCACCATTTTGAATAGCTTTTTTGGAGAGAAATAAAAGTTGAATCAGAGGAAGTCACATGCCAGAAAAAACAAACACACACACCACACACACACACACACACACACACATATATATATATAATATATATATATATATATATATATATATATATGAAGATACATTTTTTGTTTTAGAGAATCTAGTGCAACTATTAACTGTTCGAAATAAATTCTGTTTTATTTTTTTTGGGGGGGGGGTAAGCGATTTCTTTTTGATGAGCATGAAAAAGAAAGAGGGGGATATCGGAAAGAAATATCTCAGCAGCCTTTGTAACAAATGTATGCGAAATATCAAAGATTGCTTGTTGCCTGAAATTTGAATAGCCAGGTAAAAGTTTGGGTTTAGAAAGCTGATTTTCAAGGCATACGCATCTTCTCTACAGGAAATACCAGTGCCATTTGAACCCCACAATAAATCTGGTTCATCTTGCAACACATTGGAGGCTTTGCTCATCATCAGAAAAATTAAAAGTTATGTATCTAAATATATTTTATTTTGAGTACCAAATCCGAAATCCTTGATATATATATATATATATATTATATATATATATATATATATATATATAGAACGCGTAAAAGCATATGCATGTTGATAAAAGGAATATTTTCTTAAAAAGAAAAGTGAGGTACCTTTATTAGATTTAAAATCTAAAATAATATGAACATATTATTTTAGATTTTAAATCTAATAAGGGTACCCTCACTTTTCTTTTTAAGAAAATATTCCTTTTATGGAAATGCATATGCGTTTACGCGTCCTATTTAAATTTAGTACTGTTAATAAACTTTTCATATAATATATATAATATATATATTATAATATATATATATATATATATATATTTTCAAAGAAAACGGCTTAAAAACCGGGTATGTGGTGATTATGGTCCATTTCCACCCGTGGGTATCTGAGACCCTCCGAGTTTCGTCAGATCACTTTTTTTTCTTTAAACTGGCAAACAATTAAATTCAGCTTATATTTATACATCTTCCCTGCTTTCAGGGATGGTATAAAAGGCTTCGTCTTAAGCCTTCCTTCTTGGCAAATTACTTTGATCTGTTTATAAAAAACAAACATTGAGCTCTTAGATGTGACTTGAACTTTGCAGCACCCAACTGTTGTAGGAGAGGACCAGATTAGAATCATCCTAATTCATAAAAAATTGGTACCCCACCAAAGTATATATATATATATATATATATATATATATATATATATATAATTTAAGGTAGCGTGGGCATGGAATCATAGGCGCTTGGTTACTGACAGTTTCTCGCCTTTGAGATCTTTAGTCTGAAGATTGCATGGTAACTATATTACTACGCTACCTTAACTTGAATACAAATTTTATTTCAATGATATTTGGAACTCTTTCCTTATAAATATAACACCTATATTATCTATCTATATATCTATTATATTATATATCTTTATATAATATCTTTATATATATATATATATATATATATATATATATATATAAGGTTTGTTTAGAATGGCTTTTTGCCGATAATTTTTTGGAGAATAAGTGCTTAATTGGAGTCGTACCTAACTTTGAAAATTAATTAATTAATAATGAATTAGGCGGGAATACCTATTAAATGTATGGCTAAACAAATCGAGAAGAATCAATCTCTGTATGTACATTTCGGCCTATTAGGCCTCATCAGCAGAGCTATAGATTGGAAGACCGCCCTGTGCGTGATTTGAAACCGGACTGCCAAGCTGACAGGCCGATCCCATAACCCCAACACTAAACGAACTTCTTAGATTTTATGATTTGTTTAGAGTAGGTTAACATTCCTCTTCTAGTGACTTTTATTACACGACGATATGATAAGTTGTAAACAAGGTTTGTTTAGAATGGCTTTTTGCCGATAATTTTTTGGAGAATAAGTGCTTAATTGGAGTCGTACCTAACTTTGAAAATTAATTAATTAATAATGAATAGGCGGGAATACCTATTAAATGTATGGCTAAACAAATCGAGAAGAATCAATCTCTGTATGTACATTTCGGCCTATTAGGCCTCATCAGCAGAGCTATAGATTGGAAGACCGCCCTGTGCGTGATTTGAAACCGGACTGCCAAGCTGACAGGCCGATCCCATAACCCCAACACTAAACGAACTTCTTAGATTTTATGATTTGTTTAGAGTAGGTTAACATTCCTCTTCTAGTGACTTTTATTACACGACGATATGATAAGTTGTAAACAAGGTTTGTTTAGAATGGCTTTTTGCCGATAATTTTTTGGAGAATAAGTGCTTAATTGGAGTCGTACCTAACTTTGAAAATTAATTAATTAATAATGAATTAGGCGGAAATACCTATTAAATGTATGGCTAAAAAATCGAGAAAAAATCATCTCTGTATGTACATTTCGGCCTATTAGGCCTCATCAGCAGAGCTATAGATCGGAAGACCGCCCTGTGCGTGATTTGAAACCGGACTGCCAAGCTGACAGGCCGATCCCATAACCCCAACACTAAACGAACTTCTTAGATTTTATGATTTGTTTAGAGTAGGTTAACATTCCTCTTCTAGTGACTTTTATTACACGACGATATGATAAGTTGTAAACAAGGTTTGTTTAGAATGGCTTTTTGCCGATAATTTTTTGGAGAATAAGTGCTTAATTGGAGTCGTACCTAACTTTGAAAATTAATTAATTAATAATGAATTAGGCGGGAATACCTATTAAATGTATGGCTAAACAAATCGAGAAAAATCAATCTCTGTATGTTAACCTACTCTAAACAAATCATAAAATCTAAGAAGTTCGTTTAGTGTTGGGGTTATGGGATCGGCCTGTCAGCTTGGCAGTCCGGTTTCAAATCACGCACAGGGCGGTCTTCCGATCTATAGCTCTGCTGATGAGGCCTAATAGGCCGAAATGTACATACAGAGATTGATTTTTCTCGATTTGTTTAGCCATACATTTAATAGGTATTCCCGCCTAATTCATTATTAATTAATTAATTTTCAAAGTTAGGTACGACTCCAATTAAGCATATATATATTATATATATATATATATATATATATATATATATATAATATACGAAAATTGTTGGTAAACCCTTGCGGTAAGAAAAAAACCGGCAAATAGTTTGATTGTAAAGAGTCAGATCTTGGGCGCTAAGCGAAACTGTTAGTAGGTATTTCTGACTCATTAGGTTTAACATTAAGTGAGTGGTAGTCATTGTTATTCATCTGTTTAAAATACTTTGAGGTTTGAAAAAAAGGGGACGGTTTGAAATATATATATATATTATATATATATATATATTATATATATATATATATTATATATATATGATTAATCCACAATTAGTACAGTTTCTTGTAACATATTGCAAGCTTTGCTCATTTCAGAAAAGTCAAATAATGCAGCTAAATATACATTTCCATCTGTTGACGGCCAAATCTGAAACCCATTATATATACTAGAAGCGACTACCCGCCATTGCCAAGGTAGAGCGGGGATAATAAAAAAGTTACTCTCGCAGATCCATTGATTGATTTTGTCTTACATAATTGATTTATGTTTTAATCACGAACCTCACCAATGGCTTTCCCCTTTTTTACTATTCAAATACTAATTTTTAAGTATCTTTCCAGATATAAATAAAATATTTGGTTTGGTTTGTTTTGGTTTTGTTTTACGGCATATCAACCCCAGTGGGTCACTTAATGCCAATAAAGTTTTGAAAAAAATCAATTCTTAATGGATAATACAATTTTTTTATAAATACATTTTTCCATTTAACCCATAGATGGGACCCTAACAGGTACTACCACTCCGGGTCAGAGTGGACCACGGAGCAATGGTGATGAAGGGGTGCTCCACATTCTCCAAACCTCCAAAACTGGAACCTCACCATCAGATAGAGTTTAACGTCATTCCCAGGATATGTAGACCCTCAGTCACCGCCTTCTAGCACCCATATGATAAAAAGGGGCAGGGACTTGCCATAAGGACAATAGGTTTTAGACAATCATATAGGTGCTAGGGCTTGACGTGACCAGTCGATTGATCGGAGGGGGCCTCTCCGACCGCCCGTCTAGCCCAAGATAGGGCCAAAGTGGAGTATTGCAAGTCATGAACTGCTCATCCACCTGGGCTCTATCCTTAAGCATCACGGGTCGCCAGCTACGGCCAACAGGTGGCCCCATTGGGGGAGTCCTACCCCTCTGCAGAGGTGCAGTCGGTGCATTCTAACGTCCCAGCCGACAGGGCAAATAAAATATTCAATATCAAAAATCAAGCTCTGGTGATAATGAATGTGTATATATATTGACATTGTCGTTAATCTTTTCTTCGCAGTTTCCTCCGGACATACATACACATACATATATAAATACACACAATGGCCCGTTATATATGTATAGATTGCACTAGTATTGCCTGTTGAGAAGTTAAGCATGCCTTGAAAATCAGCATTCGAAACACAAGCCTTTTACTAAGTATACAAATTTTAGGCAACAAGCAATTTTTCGGAATTGTTATAAACTCTTTTCGTGATGATAACATTGCGAAAATTTTTAGAAAGTTTGAAAATAAAAATAAAATCTTCAAAACAATTTGGATTTTCTCCTCTCCCTCTTTCTCTTTCTCTCTCTCTCTCTCTCTCTCTCTCTCTCTCTCTCTCTCTATATATATATATATATTATATATATATATATATATATATAACCGAACAGGGTGTCGCACAAGGAGAATTTCTTAAGTGGAGTTGAACAGGTTTGAATCTAGCAAAAATTTTGTATAAAAAATATTATTTGGGAAACAATATGAGTTAACCCCGAAAAATATATATATATTATAAAGATTTAGAAGGCAATTTACAATGCAATATGTGTTGAATTTATCTAACTTTTGTTTTCTTTTCAAAACTAAATATTTTCGGAAGTAAAATTCCATCTTCAGAGTTATTGAAAGTTGAAAGTATTGAAAATACTAGGTGATTTTTTATAGTACTTATCTATCTTTATATTACACACACGCAAAATGCTTCAATGGTACTATAAAGAAACAAACTTTATTTCAATATGCCGAGCAAGGCTTATATTTATAGTAAAAATTTAAAGAATTTCGAACATTTACCACGCGCAGGAACAGCCAAGCCGAGTTAACATCACGGAATTAGCCGATTTAACATCACGGAAAAAAATTTTTTTTCAAATATACGGCGTTCATCAACTTCTTAAACAACAGAAGATTACAATATCACCGTGGGATAGACTATAAAAAATCACCTAGTACTTTCAATACTTTCAACTTTCAATAACTCTGAAGATGGAATTTTACTTCCGAAAATATTAGTTTTGAAAAGAAAACAAAAGTTAAATAAATTCAACACATATTGCATTGTAAATTGCCTTCTAAATCTTTATATTAGACACACACACAATGCTTCAATGATACTATAAAGAACAAACTTATATATATATATATATATATATATATATATATAAATAAGTGCTTAATTGGAGTCGTACCTAATTTTGAAAATTAATAATTAATAATGAATTAGGCGGGAAATACCTATTAAATGTATGGCTAAAAAAATCGAGAAAAATCAATCTCTGTATGTACATTTCGGCCTATTAGGCCTCATCAGCAGAGCTATAGATCGGAAGACCGCCCTGTGCGTGATTGAAACCGGACTGCCAAGCTGACAGGCCGATCCCATAACCCCAACACCAAACGAACTTCTTAGATTTTTATGATTTGTTTAGAGTAGGTTAACATTCCTCTTCTAGTGACTTTTATTACACGACGATGTGATAAGTTGTAAACAAGGTTTGTTTAGAATGGCTTTTTGCCGATAATTTTTTGGAGAATAAGTGCTTAATTGGAGTCGTACCTAATTTTGAAAATTAATTAATTAATAATGAATTAGGCGGGAATACCTATTAAATGTATGGCTAAACAAGTCACTAGAAGAGGAATGTTAACCTACTCTAAACAAACCCAAAAAATCTAAGAAGTTCGTTTGGTGTTGGGGTTATGGGATCGGCCTGTCAGCTTGGCAGTCCGGTTTCAAATCACGCACAGGGCGGTCTTCCGATCTATAGCTCTGCTGATGAGGCCTAATAGGCCGAAATGTACATACAGAGATTGATTTTTCTCTATTTGTTTAGCCATACATTTAATAGGTATTCCCGCTAATTCATCATTAATTAATTAATTTTCAAAATTAGGTACGACTCCAATTAAGCACTTATTCTCCAAAAATTATCGGCAAAAAGCCATTCTAAACAAACCTTGTTTACAATATATATATATATATATATGTGTGTGTGTGTGTGTGTGTGTGTGTGTGTGTGTGTGTGTGTGTGTGTGTGTATGCGTGTGCGTGTGAGTGTGATTTTAGTTTGTGTATTTGTGTTTTACGAGAAAATTATTTACTAACAAGAAAGAGGTTACAAAATATGTGTGTGTGGCGCGCGCACTTGCGTATGTGTGTATATATGCGTGTGCATGCGAGTGTGTGTTTTTATTTGTGTGTTTGCATCAGTCCGTCGTGTTTATATTTATGTCTGTGGTTTTCAAATGCAGAGATGATCTTTTCGTCAAGAAAGTTCTCGTGTGTGCTTGTAAAATACTCTGTGTTGAATGAGCACTTGTAAAAGACGGGTTCTATTTAACAACAAGAGTAAGCTGTTATTAATTCTCACCACCCAGCACAGTTGCTGGGCGAGGAGCTAATTTCTTTTTAATTTCACACATTAACGTTTTTTATTTCATCAACTCGACTTTCTTTTTTTTTTTTGTTATGGTAACCTAAAACCTCCCATTCATAATGTGTTGCGAAAGAGAATGATATTTGAATGAGACATATTACAATTCACCCACTCCATTCCGACTTTTATTTTTCTTTTCTTTTCCAATTTTAATGAAATTTCAGCACTTTATTCAGTAATGACTTAATTTCACAATGAATAGCTTATTTAATCTTGACTTTTTTCCCACTTAATGGCTCTGCCACCACACCCAAGCAAAGTACAAAAACCGATGTTTACTTCATTACAATTGAGCGGAAGAACTCATATTACAATAATAGTAAGTAAGTAAAGTCATCGGGGCAGCCTACTGTCGATATCAGCCAGGCAGAGAGGGAGTCTATCTCCTTTTCACTTGCACTAGACCGAGGAGATTATTTTAGCATCTGAGATGGAGCTATCGTCAGCTCTTCACTTTACCGCACATCCCTGTGCTACTCATACGCTGGGTTGGCGGGGACGGGTATCGAACCAAGAACCTTGTGATTCCTAGCTGAACGCTCTACCTACTGAGCTAAACCGGCCCCTCTATACTTTATTTGAATAGAATGAGTTCTGGGGTGAATAAATACTGGAATTTGAAATATATCATTATACAAGTAGAAATACCAAGAAAAGCTCTGGTTTCGACCGGGGGGTCCGGTGAGCTTCGGCCGCTGGACCGATATGTTTGTAATAATAGCGTCAATCCCATGGGGGCCATCCTTCCAGGTAACACCTACCCCCTCGATTTAAAGGGGAAGTGCTGGGTTTATTGCCAAGTGCCTGGGGCGCCCCCCTTGAGGTGGAATGCCGACGGGATATACGCAATTTTTCACCCGCCATCCCATGAACTTCGGTTTGTGGGTGGATCCCACGTTAATAGGGCCTTTGTGCCTGACCTGGTTCGAGTGGGGTACTAGGAAAATACAAACATTTGGTACAGCCGTGGTAGGGTGGGGTTTGGTTGGCAAAGAGTTAAAAACAATTGATAAAAAATGTTTTTCATCTATTAAGATTGTAGGCTTAAAAAAAAAAACCTTTGGTCGTTTGAATAAAAAAAATCCAGTCCCTATTTTTTAAATTTCTAGAAAGATCAAAACGAGAAGACCATATTAAAAATTAAAAATTTCACCACCTGAAAAAAAAGTTAATAGAAAATTGAAAATTTATTTTCTTAAAACGCAAAAATAATTTTTGTTGCGTCTTTTCTCATTTAGCTATTTTATAAAAAAATAATGTTCTTTAAATTCATGCAAGAAAAGTATTTTCTCTGATTCACTTAAAAAATTAATAGTGAATTTCAAAAGCTGTACACAATTTTTTCATGAATTGAGTTTTATTTAATCCATCTAAAAATATATGATTAAATATGCGACAAATATATATATATATAAACATAAAACATAATTTAAGCTACGGGCTAGCTGCTATGAAACAAATACATTTCTTATTCTCTAAATCACTTTGTTTACCCTCAAAGAGAAACTGACATATATAAGAAGGAGTTAATCAAGATATACATAGATATATGTCATAAGTGACAAGCAGAATGTTTGTAAGAAATGGGTCAGTTTTTGACTTAATTGCAAATTGCGACGAATTAGAACCAATTAAAATGGATTTTTTTCTAACATAACTCAATCCTAAAACTAAGGAATAAATTCGTATAACTTTTGTGTCTTTAACTAAACAGGACAAAAGCTTTTAGGAGACAAACATTGATTCGCTCAGTTATAATAGATATATATGATTATATATAATTTACCGCCAATTCTCCACTCCTCATTTTCTAAAACATTTATTATAAACCTGAAAGTCCCTCCTCCTACTTATTCCTACTGCTACTCTGTTTGTGTAAAAAGAACCACGGAAAAATCTCACTGCTCTACACCTGACGATGGCACTAGGTAGTGCCAAAAGTACTAGTGTAAGAACCTTTGGTGGATTCATTCACCAATTCCACCCAGACTTAAAAAAGATGACCAGATAACTAGAAAAGATCGAAAACAAAAACTCGTCAGACACGATATGTCTGTCGAGTTCAACCAAACATGATTATATATATATATATATAATATTATATATATATATATATATATATATATATATAATATAAAGGGTATGAAAACACACAATACTGTTAAAATGAAAATATTTTATATCATTTTCATAGCTAATATTGAACAATATTTCGATTTATAAAAACTTGAACAAAACCACATCCTACCATTTTTAGACACACTTATTATAAATTATAACAACATTTTAGATACTTGGGCTAGACGGGCGGTCGGAGAGGCCCCCTCTAATGGTGAGGTTCCAGTTTTGGAGGTTAAATAGAAAAATGTATTTATTAAAAAGAAATTAAGTATCCATTAAGAATTACTTCATTCCAAATTTTTCTCTGCATTAAATGACCCACTGAGGTTGATATGCCGTAAAACAACCAGACTCAATCAACATTTTAGAATTTAAAGTTTATCATAAGAACACCAACAAAAATGACTACATCCATTTTTATTCCCACCATAACAATAGGATAAAGAGCGGTACCATAATAGGTTTCTTTCTTAGAGCACTTATGATATGCAACAAAAAATATTTAGAAGAATAATTTAATATTATTGAAAGGTCTTTTCTTAAGTTACAATACCCTTTAAACTTCATACACCATGCTAAAAAAAGACATTGAAAATACACAATAGAAAAACTAACACTAAATCTTCTAATAACACAACATAACAACAATAACGATTCTGATAGGTACATCATACTTACCAATAATCCTATCACAGATATAATAAATAGAAACCTACAAAAGATAGGTATTAAGACAGTTACTCACTCCACGAACCAATCAAAAACATTATATATATATATATATATATATAATATATATAATATATATATATATGCACACACATACACACACACATATATATAATATATATATATATATATATAAGAGGCATGAAACGCCGTGACACGTGTCTGTGGATGATATATATTATATATATATATATATATATATATATATATATATATATGTATAGGTATATATAAAACATTTTTTTTTGATGAAAACAAGAAAATACAGTGCTCAATCACAAATTGTGAGAGCTAATAATTATTTAATTGCTGAGTTTTTATAGATCAATGTTATTATAAATAGCTACCCAGGTTTCATGCCAAGGGGCAATCATCAGGTTGTTGAGTTAGATCCCATGGTGTTAAATATATATATATATATATATATATATATATATATATATATACTATATATACGTATATAGTATTATATATTGGAGGATATGTG
>CM042141.1:34147039-34163853 GCA_023376005.1 Doryteuthis pealeii
AATCTCGGTAGGTTAATTTATATCCATTTCTTAAAATATATATATATATATATATATATATATATATATATAGAATGTGGCATAAGTAACAGCCTTTTCTTTAAGTGGAAAAAAATTAAAGCCTTTTTTGATTATGCTTTATTTTTTCGAACATGAATGTATTGCCACAGGTTAATGGATTAATATAATATATTAACAAAATTGATATAATGCTCATTCGGTTTAATAATTTTCAATACAAATGAAATCAAACCAAATTTAAGAAAAAAAAGTTACAAAAGATATAAAGTTTTAGAATTTAGTCATTTATTTGAGATGTTCAAAATGTTCCCCTTCATGTTCCATACAATTCTGAACTCTACCAGCAACACTTTTACAAATATTTTGACACATTTCAATGGTAATTTCATGAAATTCATCTGAAATTGCATTCTTTTATTCTGGAATTGTTTTCGGCTTAACATTGTAAACCTGATTTTTCAATGGACCCCGCAAAAAAGTCCGGTGGTGTTAGGTCTGGTGAACGTGATGGTCCTCTTCGTCCTATCCATCTACCTTCGAAATTTTCATTTAACCATTCACTAATTCTTATCCCATAAGACATGAAATTAAAAAGGGCGTTACTTATGTCGCACCCTGTATATATATATATATATATATATATATATAATGAATGAGATAGATGGATAGATAGAAAAATGCAGATAGCTTAAAGTAGGAAGATCGGTAAAAGTGATAAGAAAGAAAATAAAATAATGTATAACAGACACACACATTATTAACACACACACACACGCGCACACATACGCACACACGCACGCACTTGCACACGCACACGCACACAAAACGTAGACACACAAAAATATACTTGCACCCGAAGAGTTTTCCTATTTATAATTTTTTTAAAAAGACGTTCAAATTTAATGCAAACTATCTCCCTGGAGTATTTGAAGAGAGAAAACACAATATTCCCTTTGAAATAATCCAAACATAGAAAAAAGTATTTAAAGTAAAAAATTTTAAAAAATTGAAGATAAAAAAAACATTTTTTCGTCATTATTTACTATCGTAATAAAACATATTTTTCCAATGCAAAATCCCGATATGCGATAAAATAAATACATTCACCAAATAAAGAAAGAAAGACAAAAAAGAAATGACGGAAAAAGAAAAAAAAAGAAATCTTTAAATAAATACATTAATATGTATCGAGTTAGTGGTGTCCATAACGACGTTCTGATTTTATTTATTTAAAAAAAGAAATGTTGACTAAGTAAATGCAACAACAATCTGCATCTCTGGTACGACTATGTAGACATAAATGATGTTATTATTGATACATTATTTTCATCTTTCATATCTACGAGTCTACTCATTTGGTTGGCTGGTTGGTTGGTTGGTTGGTTGGTTTTACGGCATGTCAACACTCGTTCATTTTACTGTTTTTTTACATTCATTTTACTGTGTTTTTTTTAGATGAATAGCTAACATAGCTTAACACTCGTACCCGGTCATGGTTAATGGAATGATAACAGTCTACCCCCCCCCCGGGGGAGTAAACAGAAGTTTCGGTTCGAAGTTCCGTGAAGGATTCTTATTATGACATAAAGGCTTCCGAGTTCGACAAGAAGTTTCCGTGTTCAAGAAAAGGGTCCCAAATTTGAGATGGTTCCTGAATTTGACAAGAAACACCCGAAGAAAGCCGGAGGACACATCGACCGAAACGTTGTGTATATAACAACAAAGATTAGGATAATAGTCCGAAAAATCCAAATGATAGCTTGTTTCTTTACTGAGCCTTTTCTTACAAGCCATAACACACACACACACACACACACACACACACACACACACACACACACACACACATATATATATATATATATATATATATATATATATAGTTTAGAAACATTACTGAAAAATGAAAAGAAAACTGTTTAAATTAATAATGATATGTTTCCTCTAAATGTCTGCATCAAATAATACATAATTGAAAGAGCAAAGAAAGACTAATTACAGCAGCCAGTAATAACAATTGCAGCATATGGACAAACTGAGAAAGAACAAAAACTAGGTAACAGAAACACCGTTTTCCAACTTTTTCTAATATTCCAATATTTTTTTTCCCAATATTTCTGGTGCTACTAAAAGATTTTAGGAAATACCTATATTAATCGACAATTTTTTGAGTAAGCCAGTTATACAGGCGTTTTTTTTTGTTTTTTTTGTTTTTTTGTTTTGTTAGGAATCCCTAAGGATTATTGCTCATCGGAAATTGTAACAGCAAAGTCCCCTCGAGATAATACAGGATTATTTTATTTTTGTGATAAATTCAAGGATTTATTTTAATGATTTATATTCGAATTTCAGAGAATTATCTACTTATCTATATAAAGTAGTTTATTGTGCTGCGAAAAAAGAAACACTCTTTTAAAATGTCAAAAGAGATTTTAAAATACTTTTTTCGCAGCACAGTTATTTTGATAGTGTTCACTGAGGCGTTGGGTTATTTTTAGTAGTTTATATATACATAAACATTGGTCAAGATGCGCATGTTTTATCTTAAATTCTTAGTAATTAACGTATAGGCTAAACGTCTACATAAAACTTTTTTTAATTAACATTTAGCAAACAGTGAGATACATAGCTTTGAGAGAGAGAGAGAGAGAGAGAAGAGAGAGAGAGAGAGAGAGAGAGAGAGAGAGAGAGAAGAGAGAGAGAAGAGAAAAAATAGAATATATAAAAAAAAAAAAAAAGGAGAGAGAAAGAGAGAGCGACCGAAAAAAAGAATATATAAAAATGAAAAAAAAAAAGGAGAGAGAGGGGAGAGAGAGGGGAGAGAGAGAGAGAGAGAGAGAGAGAGAGAGAGAGAGATATATATGAGGTTCACATATGTTTGTGTGTTCGAGGGAAGATATACGGGAAAAAATGAAGAGGGAGTTGCAGGAAAGAAACAAAGAAGGATATATATATATATATATATATATATATATATATATATATATAGAGAGAGAGAGAGAGAGAGAGAGAGAGAGGGGTCTACATATGTTTGTGTGTTCGAGAGAGGATTATACCAGAAAAAGAAAACCATGAAAAGGAAGGTGTTGAAAGAAAGTAGTAAGAGAGAAAATGGAGCGGATCTCCACCTATGTGTGTGTGTTCGAGGAAAAAAGAAAAAGGAAATTATGAAGAATCAGCTCGAGAGAGAGAGAGAGAGAGAGAGAGAGAGAGAGAGAGAGAGAGAGAGAGAGAGAGATAGAGAGAGAGAGACGGGGGGGGGAGAGATGAGGTTCACATATAAAGTGGTGGGGGATGGAAGATGCTGTGAAATAGAAAAAAAACCGCGGTAAATAAAAATAGCAAATTAGAAAAGCGAACAGACTTATATACTTGCAAACGGTTAGTTACGAGATAACTATTAAAAGGTACTATAGATATTATTATTATTAACATACATGTTTTCTTATTACTACCCTTAACTGAAGATCGAATAAAAACAAATCTCTTCATCTTTCTCGGACTCTTCTCAGTTTACCAGCCAATCACAACAGTGTTGGGGTCTGGACAATGTCAATCCTTCCCCGGTTCTATATCCCCCACTCACTTTACCAGTGTCTTTGGCATTTTTCCAAAGGCTTCGACTATAATTTGTATCGTAATCACTTTTATGTTGCACAGATTTTTTTCCAGTTCTCTGGCAAGGTCCGGGTATTTATCTCCTTTTTTTTTCGTTTAAAATCTCTCTCTGAGGTCTTTTGGAAAAGAAAAATTCATGAACTGACGTGTTCGTACTCTGGCATCACATCACATCTCCACATAACTAACGTACAAAAATGCAAATATGTAGGTATATACTCACACCATTCGGCACCGGTAGCATGTGACCCAAGGTCGCAAGTATGGGGCATCCAGCAAGTTCGAACTCGATATATTTATACATATATATATATATATATATGTGTGTGTGTGTGTGTGTGTGTGTGTGTGTGTGTGTGTGTGTGAAGAAAATGTTTTCAAAAAATATAACAAACAACAGGATGTTACGATCAGAGGAAACAATTTTCTGTGTCTATACTTAAGTATTTCGGTATTAAACCATCACCAGGTCACTGTTACAGAATTTTTTGTGTATAGTGAGTGTGTGAATATAATGTTATTTACCGTTAATTTTTATATGTGCGTTTGTTTTTTGAAAACATTTTCTTCACATATTGTTGGATTAATTCCCTCATCGTATTTACACACACACACACACACACATATATATATATATATATATATATATATATATATATATATTACCAAAACCGCCGCACAGATGCGACACCAGATCAATTTCGGAGTTTAACAGGTTTTATTTCAGAATTTTCTTTCTCCTAGACTTGCTGCCTAACCAAGGGTAGAGAGAAAGACAGACAGACACAGAGACAGAGAGACAGAGAGACAGAGATGCTAAAATGTAAAAAAACACTGTTCAGAATAATTATAGGAATAACTTTTAGTAGCTTCTCAATAAGATGTTAATCCTCTTGGGGGATTAAGATATTCCTCTGGACTGGCAGAGAATAATCGTTCTCTTATTTGTTAAGTCTTTCATGACGGAATTAAATCAGATATTTCTTGTAATGAGGCAGGTTATCACAACATGCAAGTCTTTTTTATTTATTTATTTCTTACGTTAATAAAAATTCAATTAGTTAGAACCTTTCGTAGATTGGCTGGTTGGATTTTACGGCATGTCAACCCATCTTTTTATTTTATGCCGAAGGGGTTTTTATTTTATTCCTTGTTTGTGTAGTATGGTTGTTATATGTGTAGATCCTTGGGAGATCCTTTAGATTTTGCTTCTGTTAATAATTGGGTATAGCGATACATGTTTAGTTATCTGCTGAAATCAGCGTTTCATCTCGGGATTTGAATATCAAGTGTTTATATGTACATGTGACCATTAGCCAAATAATACAATAAAAACCTTACCATAAATTTTTATTTAGATTTGAATTTGAATTAGATTTGAATTTGCAAATGAATGGATTTAAATTTGCATCTATGGAACCTTACATTTGAATTTGATTTGAATTTTGAATTAAATATAATCTTACATTCAGATTTAAGTTTTGATTTATAAATAAGAACCTTTCATTGAATTTGATATTAATTCGGACTTGAAAATAAGGACCTTGCATTAGATCTAGAATCTTCACATTATCTTAAAATAATAACAAATACCTTACATCCGTCCATACTTAAAAAAAAAAATTATATATAAGATAAACAAAATATAAAAATAATTAATCACAAAAACATAAATTCCTTTTCTAAAGATTTTTTGAAAGCCAACCGTTATATTGTTTTTAACACCCGTCCCCTTTTTGAATAAGTTAATTCCTCTATGTTGCCAACCCCTCAAAATCCGCTACAATAAAGCGGTGACCGACAAAAAAGATATACACATTGGGATGACCGACAAAAAAGATATACACATTGGGATGACCGACAAAAAAGATATACACATTGGGATGACCGACAAAAATATGGCGGAAATATATACATTGGAAAATAATGTAACAACTTTCGTTCTCTTCTTTGCAAAATCAAGGTTTTTTGTTTTGAACTTCATTCAACTTTTATCTCCGACCACCAACAACACGGAGTAACTGGATCTGATGATGATTTTTGTAAAATCGAAATATTGATCAGTATCAGCTAGGTATATTTTATAAATCGTTTTCTTTTTAACAGTATTGTGTGTTGTTTTCATTCTATCTTGCTCATACTCATACTGTCGGATTCATTTCCTTTCTTTTAACTTATATGTACATAGGTGTATGGTAATTTTTGTAGGTCTATGAGCCAACATTAGAATCTTAGATTGGGCAATACAAGAGGCACAACATGAATATAATGGATTATTAGGGAACTCTCAAGATGTGAACGTGATTTAGTTTCATCGAGTGATTTATTAGTTAGAAATTAAAGATCGACTTATACACAAAGCATAAACATTTCTTAGCAAAATATCAAACAATCAGATATTTTTTGGTTTGGTTTGGTTTGGTTTGGTTTGGTTTGTTTTACGGCATATATCAACCTCAGTGGGTCATTTAATGCCGACTAATTTTTGATAAAAATTAATTCTTAATCGCTACTCATTTTTTATAAACATGTTTTTTTTTATTTAACTCATAGATGGGACCTTAACAGGTACTACCACTCCGGGTCAGAGTGGACCTGGGAGCAATGGTGATAAAGGGGTGCTCCAAATTTCCCAGACTTCCGGAACTGGAACCTCACCATCGGATAGAGTTTAACGTCATTCCCAGGACATGAAGACCCTAAGTCACCGCCTTCTAGCACCCATATGATAAAAAGGGTCGGGGCTTGCTATAAGGGTAATAAGGTTGGGAAAATCATATATGTGCTAGGACTTGTCGTGGCCAGCCGATTGATCGGAGAAAGATTTTGTTCACAAGATTTATTTAACACTATCTTAAAAAAGCCACCAAATCAGGTGGCAAGTAAACTTGCTCCAGCGGAGGAGTTTTAATTGACAGTTGGGCCCAAGAATGGCACTTCATGGATTGATTACATATTAGATTTTATTAAACTTGAACAATATTTTTCAACCAATCAAGTTATAACCAAAACCATGATATAATTGTCTATTTGGAACTTATTGCAAAACTACATATTAAACAAAAAGTTTCATGGGTGAATTTTGCTGGATATTGCAATTAATTTCGATTATTTCCAAGTTTATTTCCAAGCTATAAAAATTGTTATTGTACAAAAAACATCGTCCAAAAAATCGCGGAAAAGATCGCCGTAAACAATCACAGTAATTAAATATGTGGAATCCAGAATTTCAGCATTGCGAGTACGAATTCGATCCGGAATGTTTGTAATATGTTCACGTGAGACGTCTGATTAAAAAATGGTAGGATATGTTGGGAACCAGCCTCTAGGAGCAAAGTTGAAAAATGTGAAACATTGATACATTGATACACTGAAATTTTCATTTATTATTAGAGATTAAAACCCAGAGGAAAAGTCAAGGGTAAAAAAAATACAAGGGTCTAGTGGATACATGGTATTCAAAACAATGTTAAATGAAATATCAGCGTCTTTCTGAGCAATCACTTTCATAATATATAATTAGGTATGAATGTATCTGAATTCTCCATCATAGGCAGGATATAAGACAAAAACAATTATTTGAAATAAAGCTGGTCTCAGTTCAAAATTTAGCCAATGTCAAGTGTTGACCCCTAGTTAAAAACGTCTTCTCTCACGGCACGAGAAGTTATCCACTTTGATTTGAATACTACTGATAATAGGAGAATAAATCTTACGTATTAAGACGCATGGCATAAGTTCTAAGACTCTAGAACTATTAAGACATCGATATCAATACCACCCAGGGAGAAGTAAAAGTTTGGTAAGTGTAATTGTAACAACGATTTCCTTTCTTTATGCCTAAATTGTTTTATACATTCATTCTATTTTGATGTTATTGTTTAATCATATTAGTTTACGGTGTTATTGAACGTCGACGGTATCTCGGAAAAGAAATTAAGTACAAGGGTACAAAAGACGAGAAAATAAAACATTATTTAAAATTGATAACTCTCTTTGTCCTTGCTTGACACTGGTACAGTAAATAAACATGTAACAAATCGCTAAGTTATCCACCTTGATTTGAATGCTAATGATAATATGAGTATAAATCCTCCGTATTAAGATGATGATGGCTTACGTCCTAAGACTCCAGAACCAAAAGTTTAATAAGAGTAATTTTATATTGGATTCCCTTTCTTTATGTCTAAGTTGTTTTATAAAATTTATTCTAATTTGTTGTTATTGTACTATCATTTTATTTTAAGGTGTTCTTGACCGTTGACTTTATCAAAAAGAAAAGAAATTAAGTACAATGATACAGAAGACCACAAATAAAACATCAGTTAAAATTTAAAACCATTTTTGTTCTTCCCTAAGACTGGTACATCTTCTGTTTTCATATTTTTGAAAAGATATTTTGATTGCTATCGATTATGCTTAAGAATTTGATATAAAAATCGGGGGGGGGGATAATTGGTGGGTATTTGGGGGTTCAATTTCCTATGTAAATGTCTTGTAAAATTTACTCTGAACAGTGCTTTTCGTAAATCGCAAGTCTATGACATTCCATGACTTTTGAGAACCCATTATTTTTTTTTGACGTTTTTAATAATCGTGCTGGGGACCAAGCCGGTCTAATATCTGAGTCTCCCTCTCGGAGTGCAAGATTTGCATGGGCACAACTACTTTAATCTCCCAATAATTGCTTATCTAATGGTGGCTGATCGTGTAGCCCCAGCGGTCGATATAAGTGGCTCTATAACAGGATAGCACCGAGTAGCAAACCATTTACTTCACCTAGATCTTCCTTCTCGACTCGTTGCCTTACAAAGGCTAAAGAACCCAGTCTGTCCTACTATGTAATGATAGCTGGATGAGAGAGAGAGAGAGAGAGAGAGAGAGAGAGAGAGTATGGGTCAATGTCTTTTTCGAAAGGCATTAGCTCGAAGGGAAACAAACAACATCATTCTAGATTTGAACTCGGATTAGAGATTTCATTTCTTGAGTCGATAACCGTTACACGATTATGTTCAGATAAAAATCATGCAACCATATACATCTGTTTTAGACCCTTTCGAGAGGATGTGACACAAGGTTGCAAGCATGGGATATCCAGCGTGGATCGAACTTGCTATTTAAATGGATCTGCGAGACCTGCTGGTTAACCTTCAGTCAGCGACGGAATGCCCTAGACATTTACCCAACCCGTTCGCCACTGATAGAATGGGACATAAGGTCACAAATATGGGGGCATCCAGCGTGGATCGAACTCGCTTTGCAGTAGTAATGGATCTTTGAGATTTGCTTGCTAACCATTACATTACGATGGGACACCTCTTTTATCCAACCCGTTCCCCTCCGGTAGGATGTGACAGAGTCCCAAGTATGGGGTACATTTATAGAAAAACAATCTGAAAAAACAAATTGCTTTTTTTCCAAATCAGAGGAAAAGAAAAAGGAAAAAAATTATATTATTTTATGAAGCAATTTGTAATCGTTTCATTTCTTTTCCTCTTTCAATGTTTATATGATTTTCTTTTCAGATTTTAATTACATAACATATATACAGACTTACTTTTAAGCCTAATAATATACATAATGTATATATACCCACTTACTTTCAAGCCTTTATTAGGTTGTAAACTTCAAAAAATTTTGATAAGACTTTATTTTCATCTCACATTTTCAGCTGTTATCAATGAGAATCATGGGCTTGATGTTAATTAGTGATGTTTTCTATGTTAGGATTTACAAGAGACAAATAGAAGAGAAGAAAGTCAATATTCATATCTATTAATAATGGAGATTCGCTTCCGGTTTTTGTCTGTAACAAAAACTACGTCACTGCTTACGTCACATTATCCAAAATCGTCATAACATAGAATAAATACACTCAAAATTTGAACATGCAACATTAGACAGTCCTCCTTGTTTTTTAAAACAAGTTTTAATAAATATATGACTGGTATTATATATCTATATATAGTTTGTTTTATTTTAATACATATTTAAAGTTTATATTTCAAATTGTTTTATTTTTTAATCCTTTAATGAATTTGATGATTTTACTTACTTAGGGTACAAAATCGCTGACATTGAATTTTTAACTCCCACCCATCAGGCAATATGTTTCAATAATCTATTTTTTACATCGACCGGAGTGCGTTTTTTATTTTGCTAGTAAATATAAAATGGAAAACTAAATAAAAATAAAGCTTATTTATTGAATGATTTCTGTTTATAGATAAATGTTTTCTTGGTATGTCTGATTTTTTCTCCAAGTATTTTTCTTCAAATATAATTCAGTCTATCCGTTTCTATCTTTCTTGTTTTTTTGGGTTTTTTTTATCTATTATCTGTGTGGCTCGGGTTTTGTTGTTTCAATTGATGGTTGAATAAAAAAAAAAAACTTGCATATTAATAGAATGTATGTATCAATATATATGTACGTATACACTTACCTGTGGGAGATGTCTTGGTAATCTATTCCTTTAAAATGGCTTCCTCGTTTACTTGAATCTTTTAAAAAAATTTTTTAATACTCCTTTTATGCTTGAGGTTGTATTTCCAATGCCAGAACAAAAGTTCATAATCCACAGCCAATTGTATACAACACGTTCAACTGGCTTTCTTTTTCTTTTCTTTTCTTTCTTTTTTTTTTTTAGTTTAAGGATAAGGATGAAGGAATCGTTGGCCAAAAAAAAAAAAATGAGTCAGGAAAAAAATATTCCAATGTGTAATGACAATGTAAAAATAAGAGAGAGGCAACGTTGTGTCTGCGTTCGCTTTCTGTGAAAACACCACAGCTTTCTTCTTTTTTCTTTTCTTTTCTTTTTTGGTAGTGTTTCAATTAGAAGTAATTTTCTTCAGTAATTATTTCAACGAAAATCCTCTTTTCAGTCGTCGGAATAATTCATAACTCATTTCCTTTGTCTCGTCTTCATACACACGCACACAGACACACAAACAAACTAAACATGCGTTGCAAATATAAATATGTAGTTCATGGACGTTTTCTTTTTGTTTTAGTTTCTTGTAATGTTCACACTTTATTGGATATATCCAAATAACATATATACATATATAAATAAGTATATGTATTCTTTCTTGTTTCTTTGTTTGTTGTTGTTGTTTTTTTTTTGTTTTTTTTTTTTGTATTTAAATGCAGTCGGTTAGTCACTTATTTTTTGTTGCTTAAAATCAGGGTATTGCTTTTTGTAAGAAAAGAAAATATTTGATATTACCAAAAATATGCACTTTGCTTTCTTCTCGTTTTTCTAATGAGATCATCGTCGTCGTCGTCATCGTTTTCGTCTTCCTCATTCTTTCCTTGCCTTCCCGGTTGGAGATGTGCGCTGAGTGCAAAACTCCCAAAACCTGTCCTTTGGCCTAAACTTGCCAAACAACTGCTCGTCGCCTGTGCATCCATTCTGAATAGAAACAGCCACGTCTTAATTTGACCATTGTAAGACTTTCTCAGTCCAGCGATTTATCAAGCGCAAAGAAGGAAAAATCAAGTATATTTTCTTTGTTTTTTATTGTGTTTTTTTTGTTGATCTTATACTTTAATATTTGCCACAGGATTGTAATTAGTAATTCAGAGTTACCTCCCTACTTTATGATTACCTCCCCTTTGGAGAACTCTCTAGGGAATACTAGACTATATAAACTCTTAATAAATGTACCGATTATTCTCAATAGAATAAAGTTTTTCAAAGTCTATCGGTGTTATCGTTTGTCATTAAAAGGATGCAATATTTTTAGTTTGGTAATACAAATATGCAAATTATACAAATATGCAAATTATGGCCAGTTGAAATGTTTCTAATCTATTTTACTACACTTTTATTCGTCTTTTAATTATTGCTTTTATCTTTAAGTTTTTATATGTGTGGGGAAGTCAACCATAGTTGTCTCCCTCCGGATCGACTATCTACAAATACTAAAGGAATCTCCGCCTTATCTGTACGACAGATACGTCATATTTTATATAAAAGTAAATCAATGACCGTGTGCATTGTTTATCACAGCATGTAAGGTTTTGATTTAAGGTTATTTATCAAAATTTCTATCTATCTACAATTTAGTATACGACAGGCTCTGGTGTCATAAATTCAATTGTTTTTTTTTTTAGATTTAGTTAATCTCTCTTTTTCTCCAAGTAAACTTTAGTAGTGCCAATGCCTCATTTCGTAAAAGCAATATCTTCAGAGTCCGGGCGCCATTATACAAGTTATGACTAATTAAAAAAAAATGACGTTAATTTCAAAACTATTTTACTTGACTTTTAATTAAATATTATTTATTCCTTTAATTTTTAATATTTTATAGTAACTCGGTTGTATTCGTTGTTGCTTCCAATTCTGCCAACTGCCAACTTTATCTTTGAATATTACAAATACGAATGAAAGACAAGATACAATTCTTTATTTCAATAACATGTTATTGGTTTCTATACATAATTCTGGCTTTGTCTTTATACTATGTAGACTTTCTTTATACTATGTAGTATTACTTTATACGTAGATTACATTATATAAGAATTACTTTATACTATGTAGATTTTCCCCTATTAATTTTAAAGTCTAAAAATATAATATGTTTTTTTTTGGTATGTCTGATTTTTTCCCCCAATTTTTTTTTACCCCAATATAATTCAGTCTATCCGCTTTTATATCTCTTGTTTTTTTTTTGTTTTTTTTTATATATTTCTTTTTTATCTATCGTCTATGTGGCTCGTGTTTTGCTGTTTCAATTGATCCAAAGCATTGATCCATTTCAAAGTTTTTTTTTCTTTGAGTTTTTGATCTTTGTTGTTATTGTTGTTGTTGATGTTGTTTTTGCTAAGAATCGAATCCAAGAAACTGTGATTTACTTCTGTTCTTCGTGTGGGTATTCTCTGTAAGAAAATAAAAAAAATAAATAAATAGAAATGTTAATATCAAGGGTGGAGGGTGGAAGAGAGGTTTAGCAAATAACATGAAAATCGATGCCGATAACAAATCAATAACTAGAACAATCGATCCAAATGAATTTAACTTGAAATTCGTTAATACTATTTCAGAATACAGACGAGATCATATAATAATACATAAATACAAACATAAATGCTTACATACATACGTGTTAACAGATATGGGTAAATAATAGGGAAGGATTAGTAATTTAGCCAAAGTACGATAACCAGCCGTTGAGAAGGAAAAGTCTGAAATCAAACCTAAATTACATCGTTTTAAAACTGACGTTGTGTCGCTTCCTGGCGTTGTTGGGTAAATATACGCACGCACATACTATATATATATATATATATATATATATATATATATATATATATATATATATATATATATATTAGCAAATATATGCACCCTCCGGGTGCAAGTATTTAAGTTTTAATGTAATAATATATTATATTAAATTAGAAACGCTAATGAAACTAAATAAGAATGCAGATAAAAAGATCTGAAACAGAGGCGGGGCTATAATCGAAAAATAGAACAACTGAAACTTACTCTTCCATCACTCTTGTCTTTCATTGTTATTTTTTCTAATTTAAGTATTTAGTTAAAAGAGGAAGTGAAGAATAAAATGACAGTTATTTTTTCTTGTTAACGGATTCCATTTAAGATTCATTGAAGAAATGTTTGCTTATATTCATTAAAATAAGACCAAATAGTTAGAAATCAATAATACTAAGCACATATTTATTAAAATCACATTTTTAATATCAATATGCAAATTAGCCTTCCCATTCACACTGTAAACCGCTATTTTGTTGTACATATAAATATAATTGCATGCTATTAGTATGTAGATATGGTTAACAGTATTAATAATGTAAAACAATTTTATCAATAATTGAGGTTTAAATAAAAATATATTCATGGTCAATGTGACGTCAATAACAAAGGTAATTGTGACTTGAGTAGTGATTTAGTTTCGGTTACAGACAGAAAAGCACACAATCTCCATTATAATAAGATATATATATATATATATATATATATATATATATATATATATATATATATATAGAGAGAGAGAGAGAGAGAGAGAGAGAAAGGTAGATATATATAGACGGATAGATAGATAGATATATGAATATGCGTTTAATGGTACGACTCGGTCTTTTTTTTTTAATGTAACGATACGTTTTAGACATGTATCGTGGAACAACTTTAAGATCAATATATATATAATATATATATATATATATATATATATATATATATATATATATATACATATGATCGCCAGATGGGTTTCTTATAAATGATACACACTCAAAGATCTAGACCATGAAATACAGATATGAGTTTTATTTTATGTATATTGTTTCATATTTTGTCGTATTTTTATGATTCTTTTACCCCCCCTCATATATATATATATATATTATATTATATATATATAATATATATATATATATAATTTTAGGACCTGGGAATATTTCTTCCTAATAATTTTCAAGTCAAATGAGTTCCATTATCATTGGGTGCTTATAAGTGTGACTTTATATCCACCTACGCGAACCTCATTAATAATTCGAGAATAATTGTTAACGAACTCATATAGCGGACCATGATTGCACTATAATGGGTTTTCCAACCAATCTAAAGAAGTCGTAATAAATCCACCCTCTCTCTCTCCTTCCCTCTCTCTCCCTCTCTCTCTCTCTCTCTCTCTATATATATATATATATATATATATATATATATATGTGTGTGTGTGTGTGTGTGTGTGTGTGTGTGTGTGTGTAAGGTAATCCAAATGACTGGTAAACGAGGGATGATTCAATTTGAGATAATCGAAATCTCATTGTACAACCATACTGTATGCTCTTGTAGCTGCAAACATATATACTCATACAATATTTTTTATAAATCCCTATAAAGAGCTCAATGTATAATAAACGAATTAAATTATATACAGAACACATACCTACACGAAAGGAGAAATGTTTTTGTAAAACCCGGCTAATGAGGCTAGACACATTTTCTGAGTTTCAGGTCGAAATAAAAATATAACGGTATGACGGTTTGTTAAGTTTTTTCTTCTTTAAATTATATATATATATATATATATATATATATATATATATTATATATATATATATATATATATATAATATAACCCTAACTATTACTATGAAATGCTAATATAGCCCTTTCGGTAGGGCATAGAATACGTTAACGGTACCCTCGCGGACAGTAAGCTATCCCCACAAGAGAGGTAACTTTTGGATAATACTAAACTGTATCTGATGGTTTACCTTTGGACTCTGGGGGGTGGGGTGGATTAACCCTGCATTGTCATTACTCCTACGTCCGCTCTAACCCTATGTGGTAGTACCTGTTAGGGTACCATCTGTTGGTCAAATTGACCCGTTTGAAAATTATTTGATTTACTTAGGAATACTTGAACATATAAATTTGTACAAATTATCTGCATTAACAATAGTTACTTGAATAATTTCTTTATTACGGATTATTATCATTAGTTACGTAAAATACATATACATGAGAGCAAACAAATTATTATTATTATTATTATTATTATTATTATTATTATTATTATTATTATTATTATTATTGTCTATATTTAATATGTTTGTCCCTGAATCTTCCATCCGTTATCATCCTGCAATACCCTCTGGTTAAAAATGAGACCGTCCAAATTGTTCAAGATGCAATGCAAAAATGTAAATCCAGATTATCTAGTGTCGCTTAATCATACATTTCTTATTTGTCCCATTTTATTTCACTCAATTTTAAAGATGAAACATTCCAAATGGTCTTGTGTCGCTTAAATGCCCAATGTAAAATCGAAAGGGATTGAAAAAAAGAGAAGTTACATATTTGTTTTATTTATAATAATGAAATATATATATAACTTGAAACCATATAATCATGAATTAATTATTGATATCAGATAGGAATCCACAAAGACCTAATGTACGGCGAATTAGTGGAAGGCACCGGACCAGTAGGGAGACAACGCCTGCGCTTTAAAGATGTCTGCAAGAGGGACATGAAGACGTGCCACATCGACACCAACACATGGGAGACTTGTGCAAAACACCGTGTAACCTGGCGACTGATCGCCAAACAAGGAACGAGAAGGAGTGAGAAAGAGAGGAGAGTAGCCGCCGCAGAAAAGAGAGCCAAAAGGAAGGAGAGACAACAGCAACCCCAGCAAGCATCACTGTTTGTTTGCGGTCACTGCACCAGAGATTGCCATTCAAAAATGTGTCTGATCAGCCACTCACGCAGTTGCAGATAAATAATAATGAGAGATAAAAGAAAAAGTGGACACTACGCCATCGTCTTCAGTAGGCGGACGGATGCCAACCAGTCAGATAGGAATGCCTCAAACATACAACTCTGCACAAATTATCTATATACATAGTTATTCTTTATGTGCTATTGTGTCTCGTGCACTGAGTAGTGTGAGGCTCGGTATCGAACCCGGAACTTTTTGGTTTACAAGGTGAATGCTCAACCGACTGAGCTAAAAATATATATTTACTAACCCCCTCCGCACGAGCAGGATGCGACACAAGGCAATTTCTTAAGCGGAGTTCAACAGGTTGAATTCAGAGTTTCCTTCTCCTAGAACGGTTGCCTAACCAAGGTTTAAAGAGCCCAATCTGCCCCTACTATTTACCCATAGCTGGAGGGAGAGTAGAGTTTCATACCTTTTTCAAAGGGTATTAGCGTTAAGTGAAATGCAATTACCACGTCCAGGATTTGAACTCGGGGCGACGAGTCCATTTCCCATGATTAACCATTACACCACGCGCTTCCTACTTCCGACTGAGCTAAATATAACCGTCTAAAACCGTAAGAAACTACACAAAATGTAATATAAACGATACACAATTCCTTAACCCCTTGACATTGATAACCCCTGACTGGATTGACGTGCCATTAAATCAATCAATCAATGCAGCATGCACGCAAGAAATCGATATCGTTGTACTGTCCATATATTTTCTTTCAGAGTTGGACCCGTGCGTTAATAGCTAAGGGCTGTGCGTAAAGGGATTGAGTAGATACCACTTTAATGTTGAACATTTTAGTTTCTCAGTAAGAGCGCGCGTGAGTTGCTTCGGACAGGTGTAATGATGTCGTTTGCGTTGTTTGCGCTGTAATAGATGGACGAGAGATGTATGTGATCCTCTCTCCTCTGTT
>CM042141.1:34163953-34171453 GCA_023376005.1 Doryteuthis pealeii
CGCCGAAGTCAGTCTTTGCGACCAATATTCCTATTTAATGAAAAATGTATTCGTATCTCATGCAATAGTTTGCACAAAGTTGTACAGTTTCAGGTATTAGTGTCTAATACTAAAAATACTATACACTACAAGGAATATGCAGCTTTGTATCTCTCAAGAATTCTTCTGCCCGATACTCTGAAGGTGTATCCAAACGTATACTCCTCAACGAAGTGCGACTCTATAGTATGGAGAGAGTCGTGTACAATGGTTATGGTTGTAGGAAATGGACACAGTGACTCGGGTTTCAAAACATGGACGAGGTTGTTTACATTTCTTACAGCTACGAGTAAAATAGTAGGGCTAATCGTGTTCTTTAATCTAAGAGGATGGACAACTCTGAATTCAAACCCGTTTAAACTCTTTTTTTTTTTTATGATTTCATGTCACACCTGCGCATCCGAAAGAATTGGTAAATAGATATTTATATGTGTCATATGATTATTTAAGAATTGTTTAAAATATTTTTGAACTACACCAGCTCTTAAACATTCATACAACAACTAAGTATAATCTATTTACCTGTTTTAAAATGATTGTGAATTTAATGTATTTGGTGTTGACACACTACATTGATATTGCAACTAAATATAAAGTATTTACCTATTTAAATTGATTGTGAACTTAATATATTGGCTCTTAAAATATTACTTTGATATTGCAACTAAATATGAAGTGTTTACCTGTTTAAATTGATTGTGAACGTAATATATTGGCTCTTAAAACACTACATTGATATTGCCAACTAACTATGAAAGGTTTAACTGTTTAAATTAATTGTTGACCCTAATATATTGGCTTCTTAAAACACTGTATTGATATTGCAACTAAATATGAAGTGTTTACCTGTTTAAATTGATTGTGAACGTAATATATTTGGCTCTTAAAACCACTACATTGATATTGCCAACTAAATATGAAGTGTTTACCTGTTTAAATTAATTGTGACCCTAATATATTGGATCTTAAAAACACTGTATTGATATTGCAACTAAATATGAAGTGTTTACCTGTTTTAAATTAATTGTGACCCTAATATATTGGGATCTTAAAACTGTATTGATATTCTGCAACTAAATAGAAGTGTTACCTGTTTAAAATAATGTGACCCTAAATATTGGATCTTTTAAAACACTGTATTGCTATTGCAACTAATATGAATGTTTTACCTGTTTAAATTAATTGTGACCCTAATTATTGGGATCTTAAAACACTGTATTGATATTGCAACTAAATATTGAAGTGTTACCTGTTTAAATTAATTGTGACCCTAATATATTGGATCTTTAAAACAATGTATTGATATTGCAACTAAATATGAAGTGTTTACCTGTTTAAATTAATTGTGACCCTAATATATTGGAATCTTAAAACACTGTATTGATATTGCAACTAAATATGAAAGTGTTTACCTGTTTTAAATTAATTGTGACCCTAATTATTTGATCTTAAAACACTCTGTATTGATATTTGCAACTAAATATGAAGTGTTTTACCTGTTTAAATTAATTGTGACCCTAATATATTGGATCTCAAAAAACTATAGATATGCAACTAAATATGAAGTGTTTACCGTTTAAATTAATTATGACCCTAATATATGGATCTCAAAACACAAATATTGATATGCACTAATATGAATGTTTACCTGTATGAATTGATAGGGAACTTATATATTGACGCTTAAAACATTGATTTGCAAGTCAGTATGAAACGTTTACCTGTTTAAAATGATTGTGAACTTAATATATTAGCTCTTAAAACATTGATATTGCAAGTAGGTAAGGAGTATTCTGCTGTTATACTCCTGAAGGAGTTTGGAATCTGCAGTTTTAACCGGAAATATTAGATTAGCATTCTTAAATGAAGATTGAAAATGTTTTGGACCATATGACCTTTAGGCACCCCTTTTGCTTTGTTGGGGGTTATGGTTAGGGTTAGGGGTTAGGGTTAGGGTTAGGAGTTAGTTTTATAATTTAAAACGATCTAAAGATCGCCCGTTAACAAACAACCGGATGTTGACGGTGTAAAGGAAAAAATGTACTTATGAATCAGCAAAGCAAAAGGGGTGCCTAACGGTCATATGATCCAATGTTTTTGTGGTGCAATTCGAATACTGTTAATCTTAAAACAACATTTTCATTTCCTGTTGTTGAGCCAAAAGCAAAGTGTTTCTCAATTGTTTTTTTTATTTGTTTTCTTTGTTTTTTTTATTTGTTTTCTAGTCTGCTCTCTCTTTTATATCAGTGTTAGTTACCTTAGAGAATTTTCTGATTCTATTTTGTTTAATTTCGTCGATTTTAATCTTATTTTCTCGAAAGTCTGTGTTTTCAATTTGACATTGGCTATTCTCTAATTTGTTGTCTTCATTCTCTGCTGCTGTTTTCAAACATTCATTGCTTGATTGTTATAATGTCGTATCCGTTTCATAATCAACTGCGTTCATTTCAAGTGGAACACTTCCATTTTGTTGGATATAAGCAACTATCTGTTCTTTGATACTATATTTTTAGCATCTTATAACATCATAAGAATATATTATAGAAGCGCGTAGTTAATGGTAAACCATTATTATAGAAGCGTGTGGTTAATGGTTATAGTCATGGGAAATGGACTCGTCGCCTTGAGTTCAAATCCTGGATGTGATAATTGCATTTCGCTTAGCGCTAATACCCTTGGGAATGGTATGAATCCTACTCTCCCTGCAGCTATGAATACATGATAGGTCAGACTGGGCTCTTTAACCTTGGTTACGCAACCCGTCTAGGAGAAGGAAAACTCTGAATTCAAACCTGTTAAACTCCGCTTAAGAAATTGACCTTGTGTCACATTCTGCTCATGCGGAGGGGTTGGTAAATATATATATATAACAATATAGTAAGAAATGTATTATATAATACAGGGTATTTCATAAAAGATGCTGTTATTAAAGATAGGTAATTAATAATTTCCTGATAAAATATATTGAAAAAGATTACGTATATGTTTCTGGAACATCTGATTGTTTTAGATCATCAAAAGAAAAAATATTTACAGAATTTTTTTTCTGTTGTGGTTTCATTAAAGCCAAAAATCACACATACACCTTCATTTGTCATAATTGACAAACAATCAATAATCGGTCGTTTGTGATCAGTTAAACATTTTCTTGTTACGTCGCGTAAAAATATGACGGGGTTAAGAAAATGTACTAATTTTAAATATAAAATCGTCGTATTCTTTTCAAAAAGATAGTTCTGGCGATAGTGAAATATAATATATATATATATATATATATATATAATATATATATATATATATGAAATTAGTTCACTTTAACCGTTTAGCGTGAAAGCATTTACTCGCTTGTGGTTTACAGACTTGAGTTTTCTGATGATTGTAAAAACATAGATCCTGTAAGTTTATTTGTATCAATTAATTGTTCACCCCTGGCTGACAGTCCCCGAGGTCGTGAGGGTAAGGAGCTTGACAGACAAAAATTCTGTCAAGTCTCACACCCGGCTAAAGGTAGCTGTTAAAAAGTCGAGCCGCGCTGATGAGAAGTAAACTTCGAAAAACGTCTGTGGATGACTGGTATATATGTATATATATATACTTTGCTGTTAATTGCTTTATTTTCATAGTTTTAGACGGATATACATAATACACAAACAACTACCCTCATTATATATATATATATATATAATATATATATTATTATATATATATAATATATAGTATGCACAAAAAGTATTAAGACATCAGGAATATTTCTTGTATGTTGTTTATTCTCAACTAGTTTCGAACTTAGGTCATCGTCAGCAGAAAATTTCTTATTTGAAGAAATTGTTGATAGATTATTAGAAAGGGAGCATTATAGAAGAACTGTAAAAGTTGAAGTGTTTTTTGTGAGTTTCCAATGCTATTAAAATCCGGGTAGACGAGTGTGTTAATAGTAGCATGGCCAACTATATATATATATATATATATATATATATAATATATATATATATATATAATATTAATAAGTCATCCACAGACACGTGTTTCGGCGTTTCACGCATCTTTAGTGTGTCTAGACACAACTATCTTTGGCTAGGGTCGAAATCAGACTGACCGTTTGGCAGGCTGATATCTAATCCCCTCGTCCACTGACAGATGTAGCGGGGACTGGTGTTTTTAAACTATTAAGTACATAGGTGTGTTTATGGATTTTACGGTCACTGAGAGATCAAATTTCCGGGGAAACGATCATTAGTTATGTGCTTAGTAGTGAGAATTGATTTAAATTACCAATTAGAGAGCTCATACCAAATTCATGGGAGCATATATTCTCATTCGCTATTCTATAGGGTGAATCAGTACATTTAGTCCTTCCTTGCCCTTGTTGTTTCTTTGAGTTGTATTTCTTCCTGATAGTTTGTTAATTGTACATATGAATGCAAACGATTTGTTTTTAAGTTTTCTTTTCTAATAAACCCAGGTTCTTATTTGTTTGTTTGTTGTTTTTCCTTTTTGGTCAGAATGGTTTTGTTTTATTCATTGATTGGTCATTTAACAATCAAGCCATGAGCCATGAAGGCACTAACATTTGCCATTGTAAATACATAGATACAATAATACATTGACATAAGTGTTTAATTCCTTCTTCTCGTAACTTAATTTCTTCGTATAGCAAATCTTTTTTACGATTGAAATAATCTGCAAATGCCATTAATCCGTTCTGCCCCCCCCAAAAAAAAACAAAAAAAAAAACACACCGATTTCTTTGGTTACGATTTTTTAAATTACCGTATTTGACGGCATATAAGACGCACGGGAAATATAAGACGCACCCCCATTTCAGCAGGTCAGATTCAGGAAAAGAAAGTTTTTAGTGTATTTAAGCATATATTGTTGAAAACAGTCAAGCTGTGCATTACACAAGCAGAAACATAGCTGGATAAAAGCTATTTGGCAGTTTAGGGTAGGTAAAAGTACTGAGCGTAAGCTGGGTTAGTGAGCATCATAGTGAAGATTAGCTTAGGCCTACGGGAGGTCTCAAACTTTACCTACGATGTATAAGACGCAGGAGTGGAAAAAAGTGCGTCCTATATGCCATCAAATACGGTAAGTAAAAATAGCAAAGTAAAAACAAAATTGTATAAGAACACAATTAAATATGATATAATGAGTTATGTGCTGTAATGTGCTTTAATCTTTACTTTTTATTAATAATACTTTTGTTTGGTGAAATAAATGTGGAAACTTAAATGTTTTTAAGAAACATATTAACATAAGCATATCTGTAGCTCTCTCGTGCCACAAATGTTTGCATTTCACGTAACTCTAATACTCTTTGGAAAGGTATTAGGGCCGATATACCTCGGTCGGTAGAGTGTTCGGCTAGGAATGACAATGTTCTTGGTTGGATACTGGCCCTCGGCAACTCAGCGTATGAGTAGCACAGGGATCTGTGCGGTAAAGTGAGGAGATGGTGGTAAGTGTGGCGCTCCACCTCAGATGCTAAAACTATCTCCTTTGTCTAGCACTAGTGAAAAGGGGATAGATTCCTTCGCTGTCTGGCTGATACCGACTTTAGGACTCACCGACGACGATTTCCCCTCTATGGGTAAATAGAAGGTCATATTGGTCTCTTTAACTCTGCTATGGCAATAGGTCTTAGAGAAAGAAAAAACCCTGAATTCAAACACCACCTAAAAATTGACCCTGTGTTACATCCTGCTCGTGCGAAGGCAAATACATACGTGTATGTATTTCATGCTTGTTTGGGAATTGCTTATTAGGTGAGATAGTTGTAGGCACCCCGATAAAACCAGTGGTTGATTTTTAAACCTTGGTCAATGCCAGGAATTTAAATACCGATTTGCTCATCATCATGTCATGCTATTAGCACGGATGTCCATGACAATATCTCGCCAACTTTCTCTATCATTCATTGTCCCCGGGAGGTCCTCTGCGCAGCATCCAGTATCCGCACAGAGCTGGTCAATGTAGGTCCTTGCTAGGCGGCCCGCATTAGCATGTACATGTGCGGGTTTCCACAGAAGTGTGTGGCTTATGAGTTCGTCCTTACCTCTCAAGCAGTGTCTTGTTTGTCTTACTCGGATGGTTTGTGAGATTGTGGGCAAGTGGACATACAGCTGCTTCCTTGTGAAGTGTTGTTTCCATGAACTCACTATAAAAAAATTGGCACGAGACAGTATTCGTAGATTTGGCCTTGTGTCTGACTTACCTCATTTTCCGTCTAGTTGTATCAGGCACCTTCCTTTAATCCGGCTTCTATGGTCGGATAAACACTTTGGTTGGATTATCGTAGGGATGTCGGATAGTAATTTGACAAGTTTCGCTTAGTCTTGCAAAAATACGGAAGACATAGTGAGGTTTTAACTCATTAACAATGCTCTGCGAGACTAGCACATTATTGCACGACACAAGACGCCCCAGTCATTGACTAAGTTTAACGTAGTTTATCACTAAGCTAGATAAAAAGGGCACCCAGTGAGAATCACAAACAATGGTTAACTAATTCCCTTATCAATTACACCACATCCAAGTATAATTAGTAACAGCTCAAATAAGAAATGTATGCCCACTTATCATACACCTACCGTGTCTTTTATGTACCATTAATTGATAGAACAAGTGAAAAAGTCTGAATCGATTAATCGTATATAATCATGTATACATATTTACGAACATCACCAACAGAGTTGGAGGTTACACAAAGTTAATTTCTTAAGTGGAGTTTAACAGGGCAAGTCTCCCCACAAAGAGGATGTCCTGTGTCGGACACTAAATTCTATCCGATGTTGAGGCGCCAGCTCTGGGGACCTGGGGAGTGTAAAGTACGACTTCATTGCCATTAATCGCAGGTCCAATCTTAACTCAAGAGGCAGTAGCTGTTAGAAAATCATATCGATCAAATAGATTTGGTTAAATATCATTCGGATTTTATAAGATTTTTAAAAAATTAATCAACTACACAACCTTCGAGCGGGGCTCCAGTGGTTTCGGCCACTGGACCTGTGTTAAATTAACGGCGTGATTCCAGGGGGCCATCCCCCCAGGCAACACCTGCCCCTCGATTTAAAGGGACAGGGCTGGGTTTATTGTCCTGAGGCGACCCCCTAGATGGAGAATGCCGACGGGATCAACACATTTTTTGCACCCGCCACACCATGAGCTTCGGTTCATGGGTGGTCCCACATTAATAGGGCCTTGTGCCTAACCCGTACATGTGGGGTACGTGGTAAATATACACTAAATTATATCCGATGTTGATGCTCAAGCTCTGGAAACCTGGGGAGTGTCTATCCACTTTTCGCTAGTGCCAGATATGAATCGTAAGGTTCCGGGTACGATACTGGTCCCCGCCAACTCATTGCATGAGTAGCATAGATTGGGTAATCTGAACTGTGCTGTAAATTGGGGAGCTGACGGTAGGTGTGGTGGTCAATTATAGCAAAAACAATCTCTAGC
>CM042141.1:34173953-34188953 GCA_023376005.1 Doryteuthis pealeii
CACATAGCGACATATGAATTTATTCACAGTTGTTTGTACACATCTTTACTTTATATGTATCAATTTATGTAGAGACAAGTCCTGTACGTAATATATTCCCATCCCGTAGTAATTTAAATGCATGCATACAGAACGAAGTAATTTATCAATAATTTAGTAAATCCAAGTTAATTAAAACGGCCAACAGAAAATTTAATTAGAGTATGATTAATTACTTCTTCATTGATCATTGAAGAATTGCCTTAATTTTAAGGGGGTCGCCGTGGTGTAATGGTTAACAGGCTGGCCTCAAGTTCGAACTCTGTTGTCGCTAATACGTACAATTCCGGACTAATACCCTTGGTAATGATATGAACTCCTTCATCTCTTAGCTAACCTTTACAGTGTTTCCTCGTATACCAAATCAATTTTCCCTATTGAAATAAACTTAAATGCCATTAATACGTTCCTGCCCATACCAAAACATCCACATTTTTAGTTACTTGTTTGTTTTGTTTTTAGATAAGAAAATATTACTGTATTGTATAAAAACATAAAAGGGAATATAATGAATTATGTGCTGTAATATGTTTTGATATTTGATTTTTCATTAATAATATTTTTCTTTGCATAAAAAACTTTTAAACTTAAATATCTTTAGTGAACTTATTTGAAAATCACTCGTACTTGAAATCTAACTCTCAACACAAAATCAACCGAGTGACAGCTCATAACTAGGATCACTCTTAAATTGGGACACTCTTAAGACAAGGTAACACTATATTTCTTGATTTTGATTTGTACTAAAATAAGCTTGTTGCATATATGTTTATGTGTAAAAAAAAAGGCCCCGTTTTCAACAGAAGTTAGATAGTTAATTTCAAACAACAGATTCGATGGTAATGGGTTTGATTCTCTATGATAAACCAACTATTTTATCTGACTCCCCATTTAACTACATACCGTCGGGTGCTGAATGCGGAACATGGTCATTCTACCGAAGTGGAGTTGGGGTTACTTTCCCGCCAATCAGTACTTGTGTATAAAGGTATACGAGACTGATTATAAAAAGCCCATTTCGTGCAGCTGAGGATTAAGATTTGTTGCGGTAGGCTATAGAAACCAAAAGCGAATTAAAACACAAATAAAAATGCCGACAAAGACTGAAATTTAAATACAATAAAAGAACAAAAGAAGCACGTTTCTCTGCTCAATATTATTAAAGTAAACTAGCTGAAGTAATCTCTTTCGCAGGGTAATAAGTCAAATCACTGATTGTAGGCACAAGAAGACAAACAGACACATACCCATCGTTGAAAGCGCGTGTTCTAATGGTTAAAGTGGTAGGAAATAGACTCGTCGACCCGAGTTCACATAGTGCTAATACATTTGGGAAAGGTATGAATCCAATTACTCTCCTTCTAGCTATTGGTAAATAGTAGGACAGACTGGGCTTTTTAACCTTTGTTAGGCAACTAGTCTAGGAGAAGGAAAACTGAATTCAAACCTGTTAAACTTCACTTGGGTTGGTCACTGCTAGAATATCTCAGTCCTAATTAGTGATCAATTTTACTAACTAATTAAAACCTTTTTTCTAAACAGCGTAAATGCTTACATTTTTGTTGTCAGGTGAAAGTTTACACGGAATAGTTACAGATTAATTTTTCTATAAAAAAAATACTAGCAAGACCAGTGGATATACCATATTATGATCATTTAATTATTACAACGTTTGATATGTTTACTTAAGAGCTATTGCCAAATAGTTCAATAAGTAAAAAGTATAATACTGATTTAACTCTCTCCCAGTCTTTCTTTTCTTCTTTTCATCTTTTCATTATGTTCGATTGATACAGATTAGCGTTATCATTTCCTCGTGCTCACACACCCATCTCTCTATCTTTCCCCTACTTTCTTCTTTCTTTCCATTATATGTTTCTGTGTAGCATGTCCTTTTACTTACATTTGTTGCTTTATAATAAAAACGGAATGGTCCATTATTTCGCTGAAGTGATGACACTCATAAGAAATCAGAATTCGACGGACAATCAGGATGTACATTTTTGTATTTCATCTTGGACGATTTGGATGGTCTCATTTTTAACCAGTGGGTGTTGCAAAATAATAACGATTATACAAATAAGGAACTCGAGTATTAATATATAGATGTATGAATAACGCGTATGTTACGTGAATGTAGCGTACTGGCTAACGTACTGAACTGCGATACCGTATTAATTTAGTTCAAAATCTAGTCGCGCTATTTCATTCACTTAATGAATAAAACAAATTTCCTCGGCATAAATAACTCAGCAAGCGTTGACATGCCGTAAATCCATCGTACCAACCAACCAACAAAAAAAAAAAAAGAAAGTCTGTGTGCAATAAAAAAAAATGACGTAAGAAACAATTACATCTAGAAATGTCAATCTGATCATTTAATTAACGCGATTCCCTAACCTCTCAGCAGAAATAACACTAGATGTGTTGACATACCTTAAAACCAACCAATCAGTAAATAGGAAGCTTATTTAAACGGAAAGGTTCATTATTTAGCTGAGGTGAAAACACTCATAAAAAATTAAAAATTCTGCGGATATGCAATACTAGATATTCAGGATTTACCTTTTTGCATTTCATCTTGAACGATTTGGACTGTCTGTTTTTTAACCGGAGATTATTGCAAAATGATAACAGGCGTATTGATATAGATATGTGTTTTGTTAGCCGCTAAAATTATACATTTAAAATCCGATAGACAAAGACTAAATCACAGTTGATCGAATGAATGGGGAATTTACTGATAGGGAGTAGATTGGTGCCTCAAGAGCCTAATTTATAGCATATGTTTGCCTTAAAAATCGGCATCCAAAACCTGAAGATCTCTAGAAATAAACATCGAGCACCAGTGATAAAAAAAGATATTATAACTTTTCTGGGAGAGGCTAATATTTCTGTGCTGTTATGTATTTTAATTTCTGATTGTTTTTTTTTTCTCTTAAAAAAAAACAACATTTTCGTGTAAAATAATGAAAATTCTAACGGGGCTAATTAACTACGAGGAAAATAAACAATTCCGTTACACAATGGGTGTGTTATGTCATTTTGATTTCATGGGTGGGTCACTGAGTTGATTCTTTGATTGTTTTTTTTATTTCTTTAATAAATTCCTAATTAATTATTTCTTCCCCATGTAAACAACAAGAATGAGATATCAAGCAAACGATCTGTGAAGTTTCACATGTGGACGCCTTCATTGCTGATTAGGTTGGTAGCTGGTTGTTTTGCTTTATGGCATATCAACACTTTTCGGGTCAGTCAATGCGAAGTCAAGTAATTTTTGACAAAAAAAGAACTCAGATTGCTTACAGTACCTAATGTTGCTTAAGTGGTCGTCCAATTAAGTATTGAATTGAAAAGGCTCATCGCTGCTTAAATTCAGTGATCTAGTGTGAACCAGTACTTTCAACGTGACTTGACCATAATAAGTGTCTAGGTTTGGTTTCTTTGTTTAATGGAATATCAACCTTCCTGAATTATTTTCTACCAACGCCATCCTTGTAGAAGAACAGTAACAATATCATTTAATTCATAGCTGGGTGGATGATAGGGTTCATACCTTTCTCAAGAGAATTAGTCTGAAAGTGACCGTTATAGCATAACCTAATTTCCAAATCACTGTGGATGTTCAGTACATTAGCCATTACACCACGTTCTTTGTTTAATGACATATAAAACTTTGAGGGTTATTTACTGCCAAAGTGTGGAAGAAAGGTAGTGATACTGTTTAACCCATAGCTGGTGGATGAGTGTGTTTATACCTTTCACCATGGTATCAGTCCGAAAGTGAACGTAATAGTGTAACTGTAGTTCGAACTCGCTTATTAGGATATCGTAGTCCAGCACGTTAGTTACTGCGCCACGAGGACTCCTCCACTTTAATGTCTCGATCAGAGTGCTACGTTATATCTATGAATAACATCTTCTTTATTGATTATTTCAACTGCGAATTGCTTATTGTCTATCAGACTTTAAATGTATAATGTTAGCGGCTAACATAACACATCTACTTATTTAATCACTATAGTAATACGACATTTAAAATATCTGTCGGCGTGTCTTAGGTAAGATCTCACTTCTAACAAAAAATATTGTCCTGATTATTACACTAAACTGTCACTGGTAGCGAAGCTCCATTTCTGGAGTGGACTACACTTTTCTTGTCATTAATCCCAGGTCCTCTCTGACCGAGAGTGGTAGTACCTGTCAGGGTCCCATCTATGGATCAATGTTACATAATCTATGCGGTTGCATAATATCATTGTCAATCCCCTGTATTTCTAAAGGGATGGCCCTTTTCATATCACGGGTGGGACTTTCCATGGAATATTACAGAAAGCCCGCGAAATACATGAAGTCACGTGGGACATGGTTGGGTCTTGAGTTTCAGTTTGGACGTCGGGCAGAGAAGATGTACTGCCTTAACTGGAACTCACTGCATACGCGCGCTATGTTAGTCAGGTGAAAAATGTTTAGTTAAGAAATAAAAGCTTACGAAAATAATATGGTTTTGTGGTTAATTAATGTCTCGGTAACAAGACTGACCTAGAAGACCAGACGCTAGAAGAGACGCTAGAAGAAGGGAAGTAAGAAAGGACAGAGGTATGCAACATCAAATAGATGTATGACTAAATAGATAACTTTACATATTTAAAATCATATAACCATGTGCAAATTATTTCGATTCAAAATATTTACTTGAAGCTCTAAGTGTTTACAAGGCTTATTATGATTAATTATTTGAAACCATATAAGTCTGGACAAACAAGTGATTATTGTTAAATAGAAATAGTTACTTAAAACCATATTAGATAAGAATACTTGAAACAATCCAACTCTAAGCAAATTATGGTTGTTTGAAATACTTACAATCATATAAGTAAAGTCAACCGAGTGGCCTATTGACGGTACGAGCGCCAGACCAGGGATATTGTTTTTAAATCTGTGGTGGGGTACTACCCTTATCAGCTCCCCATTCTACCGCACAGATCCAAGCTGTGCTATTTATGTGCTGAATTGGTAGGGGATGGTATAGAACCAGGAACCTTGTGGTTCAAGGTCGGATGCCCTACCAACTTAGCTAAACCAAAACCATATAACTATGTACCAATTATTAGAATTAGATAGGAAAACTTGAAAACCGATAATTGTGTATGAACATATATAGATTTCAATTGGAATAGCCACGTTAAATCATATAATTACTTAAAAGACCTAGGCGCGTGGTATAAAGGCCAGAGTAGTGGGAAAAGGACACGCCGACCAGAGTTCAAATCCTAGACGAATCTGTTTACATTTCACATAGAACTAATACCCTTGAGCAAGATATGAATCCAACTATTCTCCCTCCAGCTATGGGTAAATAGGGAAGACTGGGCTCTTTAACCTTGACTATGCAACCCGTCTAGAAGGACAAATCTTAATTCAAACCTGTTAAAATCTGCTTACTAAATTGACCTTGTGTCACATCCCGTTTCACATAGAGCTAATATCCTTGACCAAGATATGAATCTAAATATTCTCCCTCCAGCTATGGCTAAATAGAAGGGCAGACTGGGCTCTTTAACCTTGGATATGCAACCAGTCCAGGAGAAGGAAAAATCTAAATTCCAACCTGTTAAAATCCGCTTACTAAATTGACCTTGTGTCACATCCTGCTTGTGCGGAGGGGTTGGTAAATATATATAAGGCCTGCATTCCTTGAGACAAACAGTCAGCCAACTGACTGACTATATATATATATATATATTTATGTGTGTGTGTGTGTGTGTGTGTGTGTGTGTGTGTGGAAATTCTGTCACCCTTTCTTCTTTCCATTAATTTTCTCATTCTTTCGTTCTCCCACTCACTTTCTTTCCCTAACTTCCTATGCAATGTTATAAGCATGTACTTACTCAGCCTCTCCGCACGTAGAGGATGTTTAAGAAGTTTGAATTCAAACTTTTCCTTCTTCAAGACAAGTAGCTTTACCCAGGTTAAAGACCCACATTCAGTCCTACAATTTACCCATAGCTGGAGGGAGAATATTTGGATACATACTTTTCCTACGGATATTAGCGCTATGTGAAAGCAAACAGCTTTGTCCTGGATTTGAATACATGCCGTGTCAATTTCCTACACCAATAAACATCACGCCACTTGCAAAAGTGTTTTAGGCAGAATAGATTCTGACCTTGTACGAGGTATGTCAGAAAAGTTCCAGGAATGGTGTCACAAGAATTGTATTTCAAATACAAACTACACGTTATCCCCTTCAAAGTAATCCCCCTGGAGTCTAATGCACTTTTCCATCATTCTCTGACACATTTGCATGCACTCCTGGAAAGATTCTTCCGAGATTCTCCGTTGCTCTGTTGTCATAGTCTTTTTGATGTCGTGCACATCTTCAAAACGGGTTCCCTTAATGACTCACTTGAACTTGGGGAAGAGGTAAAAATCACATGGAGCCAGGTCGGGCGAGTAGGGAGGTTGGACCAGCACACTAATGTTCTTCTAGGTCAGGAACTCTCGGATACTCTGGGCAGTGTGGGCAGGTGCCTTGCTATGGCGATGCACACATGCGTTGTCCTGCCACATCTCCAGCTTTTTCTCGCGCACTGAACGAAGCAAACGCCACAGTATCTCTTTGTAGATATGCTGGTTGATCGTCTGGCCCTTTAGCAAGAATTAGCAATGGACGATGCATCTCCCATCGAAGAATGCAATCAACTTGGTACTTTTCTGACATACTTCGTATGTTAGTCCCATTGTTTGTACGATCAGCCACTAGACTTGTATATCACCCTGTATAAGTGATGGAGGCGCGTGGGCTAGTGGTTAGAGTCGTGGAAAATGGACTCGTCGGTTCAAGTTCAATTCCTAGACGAAGCTGTTGGCATTTCCCATAGCGCTAATACCCTTGGGAAAGGTATGAATCCATATATTCTCCCTCCAGCTATGGGTTAAATAGTAGGCTCTTCAGCCTTGGGTAGGTAACCAGTCTAGGAGAGGGATAACTCTGAATTCAAAATTCCTGAGGTCGGTCGTTGATTGGGTTTGTGGCAACCCTTGATGCACCAATTCTTTCCTATCGACTGTGCCAAAAAGTGTGGATGGCCCAACAAATCCCTGTGTGGGAGTTCATTGTGTGTATGAACCCTCATACGCCATTAAGTGATTACGTCAGCTAGTTTATATTGATATTAACGAACAAATAAAAGTGTTGTTTTTTTCTTCTTTCTATTATTGTATCTAAATGACGACTTTTGTCATCATTTATCTTACTTTTTAAATCGTTCATTTTTTTCAATAGCCTACCGCGACAAATCTTAATCCTTAGCTGCACGAAACGACAGTTGCGAATTATCGAATGTCTATCTTCAGTTAATAGCAGTATTATATAGGATGACCCATAAAATACTGACACTTAAAATATAATTATTTAATCTATTGAGTCATGACATTTTTAGTTATTTGCGAAAAATGATATCTTTGTTTATTGCCTCTATTTTCACGGATACAAAGTTACACCTTAATTCAAGAACTTTGTATAACTTTGCTCAAGGTTTATGGGGTCAATCTACTTCTACAATTACTATCATAGAGTAGGTTGTACCTTAATCTCAGATCTAAATATTATTAAACCATTTTTGGTCGAATTGTTCTTAGAGAAGAGTGAAAAAAAATATACCGCTCTATTTATATTTAATAGATGATTAATTGAATTTTGAAAAGTTAAGTAGATGGACCTAAATAATTAATTTCACTTTCAATTCCTTAGGTTGCTCACCTTTCGTTCTCTATTTTTATGGTTTGTTTCCCATAGACTGGTTACCTTGTTAAAAGCGAAATAACCTAATCTGTCGAAGTATTTACAAATAACTGAAAGAGGGTGGTTACTTTGATTTCTTTGTTTTATGACAGATAAACTCTGGTGGATTATTTCATGCCAAAACCACCTTTTTAGAAGATTAGTATTGCTACTATCTAACCTATAGCTATGGTATGATTAGTCCGAAAGTGAACGTAATATATATTTACCCCCCCCCACACACACACACGAGCAGGATGCGACACAAGGTCAATTTCTTAAGCTGAATTTAATAGGTTTGAATTCAGAGTTTTCCTTCTCCTAGACTGGTTACCTAACCAAGGTTAAAGAGCCCAGTCTGCCCTACTATTTATCGATAGCTGGAGGGAGAGTAGGATTCATACCTTTCCCAACGGTATTAGCGTTAAGTGAAATGCAATTACCACGTCCAGGATTTGAACTCGGAGCGACGAGTCCATTTCCCATGAGTTTAACCATTACACCAAGTGAACGTAATAGCGTGACCGAAGTTCGAACTCGTTTACTTCGATGTTGAAGAATAGCAAGTTTGCCATGACGCCACGAGGAACCTTCTTTAAAAAAGATAAAAGTAAAGTGGGTGGAGTGGCCTATTGTCGCTATCAGCCAAACGGTGACGGAGTCTATCTCTTTTTCGCTAGCACTTGACCAGGGAGATAGTTTTTGTTGTAGTGGAGCGCCGTACCTACCCTCAGTTCCCCACCTTACCGCACAGATCAGATTACCAAATGTGTGCTACACATAGTTCACTGCACTAATCAGATTACTTAATTTGTGCTACTCATGCGCTGAGTTGACGGGGGACCGGTATCGAACCCAGGACCTTATGATTCCTATGCGGATGATCTACTGACTGAGCTAAGTGTAATCGGAGGTATTCGTGCTTAAATCAGAAAGTGGTATTTTCTGACTTGTTCGCATGTTGTTGTTGTTTTTTTTATTTTTAGGTTTGACTAACTAAATGAAAAAATAATAATAACAAAGAAACAAAAAACACACAGTTCTGTTCGATTCTTCAATGAACAAGTCTCTAACTACTGAGGCGGATTCATATGATTAAAACTCTTCACTTTCTTCTCATTAGTTTTTCATTAGAGATGTTTTTCTTCACACCTTTACATTAGCGTCTCATTTATTGATTGGCAAATTCCACTCAGTGTTTATTTGAAATTAAACTAGTTATTTTTTTTCTCTCTCTTCTTCCCGCCTCCAATCAATACTTCTTCGTTTTCCTCAGACGAGTAACACGTACGTTATGACACGACGCCTCGCTTTTGAATGACACAACATCACGTGACACATCTGACGGAGAGTGACAAGACAAATGAAAAGAAAGAAAAAAAAACAGTAAAAACGAAAACTAGGCTGTAACCCCTGACAAAAAAGATAAAAAGATAAAAATAAACGATACAGACAGTTGTTTTTTTTTTAAATGTTACATTCTGACAGTGACATAAAGAGGTTATTGCGACAGGATGTACTCTCGTGCCGAGTCTACTGCTCTGACATGAGTATGACAAAGTAAAAAAAAAAAACACTTTTGACGGAGACAGATAGAAAGAAATATTTCATCATCAAATTTTATATATATATATATATATATATATATATATATATTGGTTTGATGGTTGATTTTGAAGTGGTAACTATGGTGTTGTTTGTTAACCTGTTAGTTATTCTTAATGTTATAAATATTTAGAAATATTTAGAATAAATCACAGGTTAACAAACAACACCATAGTTACCTTCTTTTTCTTTATACTTTCATAATGATAGCCTTCAAAAGCTACCAACAAACCAATATAAACACAATGCTTCAAGCAAATAATAAGATCCTTATATATATATATATATATATATATATATATATATATATATATATATAAGTGCTTAATTGGAGTCGTACCTAATTTAGAAATTAATTAATTAATAATGAATTAGGCGGGAATACCTATTAAATGTATGGCTAAACAAATCGAGAAAAATCAATCTCTGTATGTACATTTCGGCCTATTAGGCCTCATCAGCAGAGCTATAGATCGGAAGACCGCCCTGTGCGTGATTTGAAACCGGACTGCCAAGCTGACAGGCCGATCCCATAACCTCAACACTAAACGAACTTCTTAGATTTTTTATGATTTGTTTAGAGTAGGTTAACATTCCACTTCTAGTGACTTTTATGACACGACGATATGATAAGTTGTAAACAAGGTTTGTTTAGAATGGCTTTTTGCCGATAATTTTTTGGAGAATAAGTGCTTAATTGGAGTCGTACCTAATTTAGAAATTAATTAATTAATAATGAATTAGGCGGGAATACCTATTAAATGTATGGCTAAACAAATCGAGAAAAATCAATCTCCAAAAAATTATCGGCAAAAAGCCATTCTAAACAAACCTTGTTTACAACTTATCATATCGTCGTGTCATAAAAGTCACTAGAAGTGGAATGTTAACCTACTCTAAACAAATCATAAAAATCTAAGAAGTTCGTTTAGTGTTGAGGTTATGGGATCGGCCTGTCAGCTTGGCAGTCCGGTTTCAAATCACGCACAGGGCGGTCTTCCGATCTATAGCTCTGCTGATGAGGCCTAATAGGCCGAAATGTACATACAGAGATTGATTTTTCTCGATTTGTTTAGCCATACATTTAATAGGTATTCCCGCCTAATTCATTATTAATTAATTAATTTCTAAATTAGGTACGACTCCAATTAAGCACTTATTCTCCCAAAAATTATCGGCAAAAAGCCATTCTAAACAAACCTTATATATATATTATATATATATATATACCAACCCCTCCGCAGGAGCAGGATGTGACATAATACAAAGCGATGTTTAACAGGATTGAATTCAGAGTTTTCCTTCCCCTAGAATGAATACCTAGCCAAGTTTAAAAAACCCAGTCTGTCCAATTATTTACCCATAGCTGGAGGGAGAGTAGTTGAATCCATACCTTTCCCAAGTGTATTAGTTCCATGCTAAATGCAAACAGCCTTTTGAATTCGGGTCGTCGTTCGATCGAATACATATAATTTTGTCCATATATTGTTGGAGTACTATTCAACATATCGCTGGGGGATAAGGTGGTTCATATCTTTCACGTGAGTATTAGTCCAAAAAGAACGTAATAGCGTGACTCGAGTTCGAACTTGCTTACTACGGTGTCGCAGTCCAGCGCGTTAGCCACTGTTACATAATTATTAGATACCTAATATTTATGGCAATAGTGTAGAAATCAAAATGGCCGTTATAAGCTACAGCCCACGGCCTTGAAGGATGATTGACAAGGCTTGACCTCAGTCATAACCTTCCGGTGGATACCGTGAGAACCGGTAGAGAGGACCCTCTCTTGCGGTTTAGATAGTAAGTAAGTTTCAGGCAGTTAGAAGGTAGGAGAAGGTAAGTCTCACCAGCGCAGATGTCTGGTTTGATGATTTAAAAATAAAGGAAGATCAAAGTAAATCGAAGTCTTGTGTTTATTATCTAAAAACTAACAATGACACAGGGCTTCTGATAACGAGAAATCCCTAACAGAAAACCAGACCGAAGTCCCCAAGTCAACTCCAGACGCTAGACCCTAGAAGATAGCAGATCCAAGACGCTAGACGAGACCAAGTCAAGACGATAGAAGAAATACCAAAGCCGGACAGAAGAATAGATGTCCAATATATATAGAAGCAATTAAGAAGTAAAGAAGTATTAAAGGGTATACAACACCACTACGTACGGGAATTCTGCTCCAAAAGTAATTCTTGTGTACAATTGTAATTCTGCGACACCGTTTGCCACTTATTTTATGCTTTATTCCGTCAATTTATATTGCTAGTTTAATTCCATGATATCGCCGAATAAAGCAGAGATCATTCTCATGTAAGATATATTTTTCTCTCCTTCTACTCGTCGAAGTGATGTTTATCCCCCAATAACACATTTCATGGGTATCATTACTTTATTTCATAGGTATCATTATTTTCTATTTCTTTGTCTTTTTCTTTTCCTGTTCCATTAAGATTTTTAAAGGTAGCATTCTTTCTTAGATATTATTTCTGATCCTTTCCCTCTTCAATAATTAAAAAGTATTAACTTCAAATTAAGACTACTGGCTAAATGTTGAAATAGAAAGTATAAAGTTTAACACTCATTATACACTTATCTTCAGGGTAAATTGAAAAATAGAAAAATTGAAAAAAAAAAAAATTGAAAAAAATACAGAACTGTAAAATTCCAAAATCCCCTGAAATAAGCAGTTTTTAAAGAGTTCTCTTCTCTTATTTCAAATATTTTTTTAGGAATTAAATACACTTTCTTCTGGGAATCAAGGGTGAAAAACAAAAGCAGGATCTTGGTTTTGCCGTTCGAGCCGAGTTAAACTCAATTAAAACAACCTCATAGCTTTTTTTGATTCTTTAACATGCTGCCGTTTAAGAACTGTCTTTGCTGTTTCTTCTCCCATCCTTGACAACGAAATATCTATCGTGGCTTTCAAAACTTTACAATACGGTCTCAATGATGTCGTGAACTGTAAACTTAGCTTGGCTTGGCGTCAAACAATAAAGCGTGGGATCTAACGAGAATTTACTATAATTTATATATATATGTCTAACGAGAATTTACTGTGTATTTTATATATGTTATATATATATTATAGATATAATTTATATATATTTTATAACATATATATTTTATATATTAATATTTTATAATATATATATTTTATAATATATATATTTTATATATTTTATAGATATAACTTATATATATTTTATAATATATTTATATTTTATAGATATAATTTATATATTTTATAATATATATTATTTGATATATTAATATTTATAATATATATATTTTATAATATATTATATATTAAATTAATATTTATGTATTTTATAGATATAATCTATATATTTTTATAATATATTTATATTTTATAGATATAATTTATATATATTTTATAATATATATATTTTATATATTAATATTTTATAATATATATATTCTTATAATATATTATATATTAAATTATATATTTATATATTTTAGATATAATTATATATATATATAATATATATATTTATGTATTGATATTTTATAATATATATATTCTTATAATATATTATATATTAAATTATATATTTATATATTTTATAGATATAATTTATATATATTTTATAATATATATATTTTATGTATTAATATTTTATAATATATATATTCTTATAATATATTATATATTAAATTATATATTTATATATTTTATAGATATATTTTATATATATTTTATAGTACATTTTATATTTTATAGATATAATTTATATATATTTATATATGTTATATATATTTTATAGAGATAATTTTATATATACTAGCAAATATATGCACCCTCCGGGTGCAAGTATTTAAATTTAAATGTAATAAAATATTAGATTAAATCAGAAAGGTTAATGAAACTAATTAAGAATTCAGATAAAAAGATTTGAAACAGAGGGGGTATAATCGTAAAATAGAACAACTGAAACTTACTCTTTCATCACTTCCGTTTTTCAATGCTAAATTTTCCTAATTTAACTATTTAGTTAAAATAGGAAGTAAAGAATAAAATTACAGTTATTTCTTCTTGTTAATGAATTTCTTTTAGGATTTATTGTAGAGATTTTTTACTCATATTCATTAAGATAAAACCAAACAATTAGAAATCAATAATACCAAGCACATTTTTATTAAATCAGTTTTTTAATATCAATATACAAATTAGCTATACGTTTACACTGAAAACTGGTATTTTGTTGTATATATAAATACAATTGCATGTTATTAGTACTTAGGTAAGGCCAACAGTATTAATAATGTCAAACAGTTTTATTATTAATTGCGGTTTAAATAGAAATAGAATCATAGAGAATGTGACGTTAATAACTAAGGGAATTGTGACTTGAGTAGTAATATAGTTTCGGTTACAGACAGAAAAACACGCAATCTCCATTATAATAACATGTCTAACGAGAATTTACTATAGTTTGCTAATCCTTTTTCTAGGACAAGACATTCTAATTAATAAAGATTATTTCTTGTCTAAAAGTTAAGAAAACCCATTATCTAAAATACTTAAATTCTACCTGGACCTCGTGTCGGGGGTCCAGTGGCTTCGGCCATGGGCCGCTGAAGTAATTAAACAGCGTTGATCTCAGGATACCATCTCCCAAGGCAACACCTGTCCCTTGATTTAAAAGGGTACTGGATGGGTTGATTGCCCAGCGTCTGAGACGCCACCCTTGAGGGGGAATGCCGACGGGATCAACGCATTATTTGCACCAACCCTCTCATGAGTCTCGGCTCGTGGGTAGTCCCACATTAAAAAAGACCTTGTGTCACACCTGCATACGTGGGATGCCCGTTAAATATCCATTATCTAAACTAGCAAATATATGCACCCTCCGGGTGCAAGTATTTGAATGTTAATGTAATGAAATATGTTAAATTTGAAATACTTTTGAAACTAAATAAAAATCCAAATAAAATGATTTGAAACAGAGGGGGTATAATCGAAGAATAGAACAACTTTGAAACTAAGTCTTCCATCATTTTTCATCACTCCCTCCTTTTATTGCTGAATTTTCCTAATTTAACTATTTAGTTAAATTAGGAAGTAAAGAATAAAATTACTGTTATTTCTTTATATTAAAGAATTTCTTTTAAGATTTATCCCCGAGTTTGTTGCTCATATTCATTAAGAAGAAAACAAACAATTAGAAATCAATAATACCAAGCGCATATTTAATAAAATTAAACTTTTAATATCAAAATGCAAATTAGCTTTCCTGTTCACACTGTAACCCGCTATTTTGTTGCATATATAAATACAATTGCATGTTATTAGAATGTAGATAAAGTCAAAAGTATTAATAAGGTATAACAATTTTATCAATAACTGAGGTTTAAATAAAAATAAATTCATGGTGAATGTGACGTCAATAACTAAGGGAATTGTGACTTGAGTAGTGATTTAGTTTCGGCTTCAGACAGACAAACACACAATCTCCATTATAATAAGATTAGAGGGAGAGAAAGATTCTGTGACGCTGCACACACACATTTAGAGTAATTTTTTGCAGACTCAAAATACTTAT
>CM042141.1:34193953-34213953 GCA_023376005.1 Doryteuthis pealeii
ATATATATATATAATATATATATATATATATATATATATATATATATAATATACTACCGAACTCAGCCTGTTCATATATGTCTAGGTACTGAGCTATCTCAGTCTGTTTATCTATCTATCTATCTATCTCTTTCAGTCTATTTGTATCTACCTAACTATCTATCTATCTCAGTATATTCATCCTTTTTATATATCTATGTATCTCAGTCTGTTGATATCTATTTATGTATGTATCTATCTATCTATCAATCTCTGTAAATTTCTATCTATCTCATTCAGATCATTTATATATATATCTATATCTATCTGTCAATCTATCTATCTATCTATCAACCTATATTCGGTTTATATCTATATATCTATATCTGTCTATCTGTATTTACGTATGAGTAGTGGCTTACCGGTGGGTACGGGTACGATCGTTGGGAGCGCACAGTATCCAGGGGTTAAGACCGTGAAAAAACAAACACAAAGTGCTCAATACAATGTAGAGAAAAATTTATTCAATAAATTGATATAAAGTAACCTATTCGAGTTTCATCATCTGAATCGTCAGGGTTACATCCGCTGAATTAATCGAGTTTATCAAACAAAGCGTCCATCTGTAACGATAAGACCCGTTTCAACAGACATACGCGGTATCAACTGATATTAATCGAAAACTCGATTAATTCAGCGGATATAACCCTGAAGATTCAGATGATGAAACTCGAATAGGTTACTTTATATCCATTTCTTAAATAAATATATATGTCTATCTATATATGCTTGTGTGTGAGTTTGTGTATCTGTATGTTCGCGCGCTTATGTCTACATAAGTAAACAGAAGGGTGCATGCTAATGATAGTCTATATGAGCGCAACATTCTTTTATTCTAGTGATTTTTACATATATCCTAAAAATGTCTTTTTTGTGTTGTTTGTATATAAGATGAATATTTTTTCTTTCGTTTACTATCGTTTTACGTTTACGTGTCATTCTGGATTTATTTTATCAAACATTACAATGTAAAACTGAATCACCGAGAAACTCGCAAGCAGTTTTTATTCGATACATCTTTGTTTACATGAAAACCTTTCTTTTCTATTACATAAACGTTTATAAGTATCATATTTCAGTTCGAAGTGACAAGCAAGGTTGTTGCTTCTGTAAGTAAAACGTATTAGAAAACTGAACTGATTTTAATATAATCACTTAGAATATCCTTCTCAAATTTTATCTATTTGTACATTCCACCCTAAGGGGCCGGTTTAGCTCAGTTGGTAGAGCCTCGGACTAGGAACCACAAGGTTCCGGGTTCGACACCGGCCCTCACCAACTCGGCGTATGAGTAGCACATAGTTCTGTACGGTAAAGGGAGAAGCTGATGGTAGGTGTGGCGCTCCGTCTCAGACGGCCAAAACAATCTCCTCCCTCAAGCGCTAGTGAAAAGGGAATAGATTCCCTCGCTGTCTGGTTGATACCGACTTTAAGCCACCCCGACGAATTTTTATAATGGTTAGCAAACTAGTCTCGCAGATCCATTAATATTGAAGTTCGAGAGCGATCCTTGCTTGATGCCTATACTTGTCTTGGGTTCAGGAACTACGGTTTCCGAAACGATCACTGAGATAAAATTAATCGCTTGGTTCCAGTGGGCCTGCCCCAGGCAACAACTACCCTCTCGCCTAAAAGGGACAGGGTCCGGTTTATTGCCTAGTGCCTGAGGCACCACAAACTGGAATGCTGACCGGATAACGAACTTTTTGTACTGGCCATGGTGTGAGCTTCGGTTAATGGGTGGCTCCCCACATTAATGAGGTCTCATGTTAATACACGCTGATGAAAGGTCAGGAAAATAACTGCGCCCGACCTTGTGCCACATCCTCCTCGTGGTGAACATGTTGGGTAATTACCTATATCACTTTCCCTTTGGGTTTTTATAAAAATACTTTTACTGCATTCATTTAATTGAAGCCCCCTTTGTTATATTTATGCTTGATAATATATATTTATTAGGTTCTACCTTGTCGGGCAAAAGGAAACATATATGGGTCACTAAGGATTTATCCCTAAAATAATTCCTCCAGCACTTATAGTCAATTATTTAGCCTTCAGCTTAGACGGGTAGAAAACGAAACATATAAGCTAAAGAGTGATCTTGTTGGGGCACTTGTCACGTAACGATTATCGGAAATACACTTGGTAATCCGAATATAAATATAGGGCGAGGCTGTTTGCATTTCACATAGTTAATACCATTGGTAAAGTTATGAATCAAACTATTCCCTCCTCGACTATGGGTGAAATAGTAAGACAGACTGATATTTCAACATAGACTAAATAATAATTGAATTGATTGTTTGTGTTCATTATTCGCCTTTCCAACATATTTTCTAACATGCTGAATATGGTTCGCCTGTTGAAAAACAAAGCATAAATTGGAGATTCTATCAAAACAATTGCCGTAAATCATTTTTATTATACTAGAAACATTGTGACAACTCCTTTGAATTTCCCATTCTCTTTATCATTCTCTCTTTCTATTTCAATTTCTCTCTCCCCCCCCCCTCTCTCTCTCTCTCTCTCTCTCTCTCTCTCTCTCTCTCTCTTCTCTCTCTCTCTGGGTGTGACGTTCTCTCTGTCTATTTCACTTTCTTTCTTTCTTCTCTTTCTCTCGACCTTCTCTCCATTTCTCTTTGTCGTTCTGTCTGTCTGTCTGTCTGTCTATATTCTCCTCTCTGTATTTTTCGCTTTGCTTTTTTCTCTCTTACTTGTTATTAATTGAAGGAAATATTCCTCTATTTCCCTTTCTCTTTGTCGTTCTCTCTGTCACTTTATATCTGTCCCTCCCCCCTCTCTCTCTCTCTCTCTTTATCTATCTATCTATCTATATCTATATCTCTCTTTGACGTTCTCTCAGTCTATTTCACTTTCTTTCTTTCTTTCTTTCTCTTTCTCTCGATCCTCTCTCTCAATTTCTCATTCTCTCAGTCCCTCTATATGTCTGTATGTCTGTCTGTCTGTCTTTCTCTCTTTCTCTCTCATTCTCTCTCCCTCTCCCTCTCCCCTCTCTATTTTCTCCTCTCTGTATTTTTCGCTTTGCTTTTTTCTCACTTACTTGTTATTAACTGAAGGAAATCTTCCTCTATTTCCCTTTCTCTTTGTCGTTCTCTCTGCCACTCTATCTCTGTCTGTCTCTGTCTGTCTGCCTGTCTCTCTCTCTATGTTATCCTCTCTGTATTTTTCACTTCACTTTTTTCTCTCACTTGTAACGGAATTGACTAAGGGGAGATAGAGAAGCCATTTAAAGGGCTTCTTAGTTTATAATAAGAATCAGCATTAAATTGACGTTTCCGTTACATTCAAATATAAAAACTTTACCAATTCCTGTACAATGAGGGAAACAGTTTCAGAATCGGAATTTGTTGAGTGTTGTAATTTAATAGTTGTTCTTTTACTCGGACCATATGACCTTTAGGCACCCCTTTTTTATTTCGATTAAGAAAGGATATGTTTTTCATTTACACTGTCAATATTCGGTTGTTTGTTAGGGGTTAGGGTTAGGGGTTAGGGTTGGGGGTTAGTTTTATAATTTAAAAAAATATCTAAAAATCGTCTGTTAAAACAACCGGATATTGACGGTGTAAATGAAAAATATGTCCTTTCTTAATCGAGATCAAAAAGTGGTGCCTAATGGTGGTATGGTCCTTTTATTCTATCAAGTTTAGGCATCACAACTTCCCAGATATTCTAACAATAACTAATGAATGGAGAAAAGGATTGATTTTTTCTCAAAACATAAACAGCCTCAGGCGCAACTTGAACTCCACTTGGCAATTCCATTTCCAAACCCACACATCCTTACACTAACACATTCATAAACCTGACCACTCTATCGTGGGAGTTTAGAATATGCTGACTCGAGAGAGCACATCGACTGAAACGTTGAACAGATAACAATAAAGATGAGGACAATAGTCCAAATAATCCCAATAATACTAATTATCAAGCCTCATCTCAAAATATTCAGAGAAAAAGTATTCGTATTAGATAGGAATGCCCAAAATTATATAATCGTGTTCAAATTATTTGTATTAGATATTAGAAATATATATAATTGTGTGCAAATTATTTGTATTAGATAGGAATACAAGAAATCATATAATTGTGTGCAAATTATTTGTATTAGATAGGAATGCAAAAAATATATAATTGTGTGCAAATTATTTGTATTAGATAGGAATGCAAAAAATATATAATTGTGTGCAAATTATTTGTATTAGATAGGAATATTTGATATTATTGTGTGTAAAAACTCTTAAGAAACAACTAAACGAATGTAAAAATTAATGTAAGATTGTCTAAACTCTAGGCATAAAATAAACCTATGTGTTTGACATACCGTTAAAAACTATCAATCAATTATGTAATTGACATATTTTCTCATAATAAATTATTGCATTTTCTAGTTATCCCAAAGAAAACGCTACGCACAGTGTAGCAACGACCTTTCTGATAAATAGCTTGCGGATACAATTGCCTGTGTTTAACTTGAATGATTTGAAATGTTAATTTACCTCTCACGGGTGATTGGGACTACGTGTCTTTCTGACCGGAGGATATTTTTACGTGGTGGAAATTTTCATTTTCTTTCGTTGATTAAACGGCTGAAATATCGCAAGTTTAAAGTTTATAATGGCTTCCAAATATCATATAATATATTATATATATATATATATATATATATATATATATATATATATATGTGTGTGTTGTGTGTGTGTGTATATATATATATATATATATATATATATATGAAATATCGCAAGTTTAAAGTGTATAATGGCTTCCAAATATCATATATATATATATATATATATATATATATATATATATATATATATATATATACCAGGCGTGTCATAAAAGTATCGAGATTGAAGTTGTATTTACATGATAGAAATGAGCAATTAATTTAAAGGTATTTTTTCGGAATACAAGGTATGTCAAAAAGTACAAAAATCTTCATAATTTATTGACACATCTTGTATATATATAGAGAGAGAGAGAGAAAGAGGGAGAGACAGACAGACAGTCAGACAGATAGAAAAAGAGATAGATCTATAATTTCCTGTTTACATTTATATACTGAGAGATTGAAGGGCTTTATGCCTTCCCCAAGAGTATTAGTCCGAATGTAAGTGTGATAACACAACTAGATTTCAAACCACCTTACTAGGATATCGCAGTTCAGCAGGTTAGCTACTACGCCACGGGTATTCCCTCTTAACATTAAGAAACACAGAAACGGATATGTTTTGACCTGTTAAGAATTTATGTTGTTTGGGGAAATAAAGCACATGAGGACGCTGATAAAAGTCAGCTACACTCGTAATCAGAAAGCAGTCATCGATTTTGCAGATAAACTTAAGAATAAATTACGACTTTAACCGCTAATAAGAACCGCTCTGTCGGCTGTAGCAGTAGACTACACCGACGGCACCCCATCCGAGGGGTAAGACGCCTCTCCCCAATGAAGTCACCTATTTGCCCTGGACGGTAACCCGTAATACATGAAGAAAGAATTGAGGTATCTGAGCAGTCCGTGACCCTGGTACTAAGGGGTACTTGCAACACTCCAATTCGACACTTACTTTGGTTACTCTGGTGGTCAGAGAGGCCACATCTCTAAAATGGCTGGTTATGTCAAGCCGAAACACCTATAAGATTGTCGCGACAAAGTCTTTGAATTGCTCTTATGACAAACACCAACCTATATATTTTGAATGCTAGAACGTGCCGGCTAAGGATCTGTTGGAATTTTTGGTATATAAGGCGTGCGTTAAATGTCCACTTCTACTTATAGACTCGCCGAGTGTCACGTGACCATCCCATTAACCAGTCACTGACAGCGCTCTGCAACTGATATTATTATTTATACTGAAAGTCTGAGAACACCTAGGCATTAGACTTTGGACACTCGTGGAGTACGGACCTGATGTGATTATCTCACTGGACCTTATAGGACTTACCAAAGGATTCTGTATTGCGGGACTTATTCACTCACCAAAAGAATTCTAGATTTCAGGACTTACTTACTTTAAGTTCTTTACAACTGGCCAAGAATGGCGGTCAGAAATTCAACAGGATCAACCATCATTTTTAAAAAAATTCTAGCAATGTATTAATGCATATGAAATTAAGGAAATTATTTCAACCAGTCTATAGAACCAAACCAAAAAATATATTTACCTACAATCCGGTCTGGTTTTGTTTGTTTTCTTTGTTTAATTGTATATCAACCTTCGTTGATTATTTAATGCTTAATACGTCTTTGTAGATGAACATAGTGGTTTTATTTAACCTATATCTGGGTGAGGGTGCTTATACCATTCCTAGAGCAGTGTTTCTCAAACAGTGCGCCCTCGCGCACCCCAGAGCTTTATCAGGTGCGCTCCGTAGCATTCCGGAAAAATCTATTCAGATATGAAAAGCAAATGTATACTAAGTTCCACCTCATATTTATGTGAACTGGGATTTTCAACCCTCGCAACAATTAAGTGTAAAAGAGAGAAACTATTCAATGCATTGATGAGGAAAGGAGAGTTTGTCTCTCAAACATAAGACCAAACATTAAAGAAATCGCAAGGTCTCATCAAGCTCATGTTTCTCATTAACACAGGAATTAATAAACTTTACAGAGGTATGTTAAGTTTTCTTTTGTTAAATGTGTTATTTTTTATATATTTAACAGTTAACTAAATAACATATTAGTCCTATTTTGTATACAGTGCGCTATCAAGTATCTGTAGTACTGTAAGTACTTCCAGACTGTATAAAGTTTGAGAACCACTGCAATAGAGTATTAGTCCAGAAGTAAACGTAATAGCTTGACTGGAGTTCGAACCCCTTCCTCTACGACCTTGCTGTCCAACACTTAAGCCATTACACCACAGGGACTTCCCCCATATATAGATTAATTGCTTGAAAATCATATTTACAAAACAAAATTTGGCATTAAATAACCCACAAGGGGTTATGTAGTATTAAACAAAATGATCAAATAATGTAGTCTGAATATTTTCTAAGGTAAGCTTACTCTACAGCTACTTCTAAAGCATATTCATTTTGTTTACAAATGATTTAGATAAATGACATGTTTGTGTCGAAATTTCATTGCATTAACACTTTTTATGTCACTTATTATAATCGAATATATATTTTTGATTTTTTAGAATTTTAAATTATCAATCTAATCAAATATATATTAAAAGTATAGTAATAAGTTTATTTTTTTTAATTTTGGTGGACTTTTCTTTTAATTTTTCTTTTCTTTTATATCTTTGAACTTTTCTTTTTTATTTTATCATTTCCTTTTGTTTTATTATTATTTCATTCATTTTATATTATCTTTATTTTATTATCTACTAAAAACCTTATTCATTTATTTCACTCTCTCTCTCTCTCTCTCTCTCTCTCCCTCTCCCTCTCTCTCTCTCTCTCTCTCTCTCTCTCTCTCTCTCTCTCTCTATCTATCTATCTATCTAAATATGTATCTCTCTTTCTAACAGACTAATGTAAGTGTCTAGTTTTGAAATAGGTATGTACCCAACTCGTTTGCCACTGGTGGGATGTGACACGAGGTAGCAAGTATGGGACATCCAGCGAAAATATAACTCACTATTCAGTAGTAATGGATTTTCAAGAATAGCATGCTAACCATTGCACTGGTGTAATTTTGAAGTATCACAAATATTATTAGATGTTGTTCTATCTTAGCTGGGTACCTCATATGTGCGATTTAGTATCATTTTAAACTTAGCTTGTAAAATGAAAACCGAAAAACCTAGGATAGTGTAATCATCAAATAGCTAAACGAATACGAGGTATGTCAGAAAAAGTTTCAGGACTGGTGTCACAAAAATTATTTCAAATCCAAACTACAAACTAGTAGTTATCCCCTTCAAAGTAATACTCTGGAGTCTAATGCACTTTCCAATCCTTCTCTGACAAGCTTGCATGTACTCCCGGAAGGATTCGTCCGGGATTCTCAATTTCTCTGTCGTCACGGCATTTTCATGTCGTACACATCCTCAAAACGGGTTCCCTTAATGACCCGCTTGAGCTTGGGGAAGAGGAAAAAATCACACGGAGCCAGGTCGGGCGAGTAGGGAGGTTACTCCAGCACAGCGATGTTCTTCTGGGTCAGGAACTCTCAGATACTCAGGGCAGTGTGGGAAGGTGCGTTGTCATGGTGAATTATTTTCACCCACGAGTTGTCCTGCCTCATCTCTCGCCTCTTCTTGCGCACTGAACGAAGCAAACGCCGCAGTATCTCTTTGTAGATACTGCCACTTGTATTCGGAAAAACAATTAACGTTCCATTTATTGTTCATTTCTATCTTGGTAAATACAGCTTCAATCTCGATACATTTTTATCACACCTTGTAAGTCACTAACGATGAAAGAGAGTTCAATTCCTATATATAACTTATTTTGATATTGTGCCAAACGAGAATATGCTTAGTTGGTTGGTTGGATGGTTAGTTGAGTTTTGCGGCATGTAAACCCTTTGATTATTTTATATGAAAGACGTTTTGTTCTATTCCTTCCTGTTGGGAATTCATTTTTTTTAACTCAATTTTTTAGATTAATTTTTCTGAACTCATTTTTAAATCTATTTAACCCATGGATGGGAACTTAACAGGTACTACCACTCTAGGTCAGGGTGAACCTGGGAGTAATGGCAATGAAGGGGTGCTCCACGCACTCAAAGTTCCGAATTAGAACCTTATTCTTGTATGCAGTTCAACGGCATAACCAGGACACTAAGACCATCAGCCACTGCTTTCCAGTACGTATATGATAAAAGGGGCTAGGGGGTTGCCATAACAGCAACAAGATTGGGGCAATCATATAGGACTGGGGGGTTTGACATATCCAGCCGATTGATTGGTGGGGATCTCTCCAACGGCTCGTCTAGCCTGATTAAAAGCCAAAGTTAATTGTTATATAGACTGTTCAGCCATCAAGATTCCGTTATTAAGCATTACAAGTCGCGATCCAGGAGTAACAGGTGGCCCTATTGAGAGGGAGCTTACCCCCTCTGCAAAATTGGTGCATATTCTTTAATTTAGGGCACTGTAGCACTATTGTGCTACGGTGTGTCATTTATATTGTTTTACAGTAATATGCAAAAAAAAAAGGTGGTGCTCAATGAGAAACGGTATAATCAAAGGAAATTGACTCTCCCCCCCTCTCTCTCCCCCTCTCCTCCCCTCGCTCTCTCTCTCTCTCTCTCTCTATATATATATATATATATATATATATATATATATATATATATATATATATATATATATATATATATATATAATATAAATATAAATATAAATAAATAAATAAATAAATATATATATATATATATATATATATATATATATATATATATATGAGAAAAAACCCTTAGATTTGGAAAATACAACAAAATGTGAAGAATATGAAAAGAAAAGTGGATAAACCGACACAGACAATTAATCCAATTTATATTTCGTTTTATTTGTTTAAAGAATTCTGAAGTAGTCTTAATAAATGAAGAAGGAATATTCATTGAATCGATTGTTTATGTCGGTTTATGCACCTTTTCTTTTATGATTGGGGTACTCGTTAGTCATGGTACCACTGCACAAGGTACCACTGTATAATGTAGCACTGTACATGTTTGTATATGCGCGTATGAAATATAGTAATGTATTCTCGTGTAGTCATTTCCACTTGAAGGCCATTAAATTGCACCAGCTGATTTAACATTTACTGGCTTCTAAGGTCATTGAATACACCATTTACTCACAACTGCGTGTTCACATCCCCAGTCGATACACCCAATTCTAGATAATCTTCCGGTCGTCTGGTTCTTCCTGAAACTCGACACCGAAACCTTTCCTATCCAGCAGCGTAATTCATTTAGAGAGAGAGAGAGAGAGAGAGAGAGAGAGAGAGAGAGAGAGAGAGAGAGAGAGAAAGAGAGAGAGAGGGGGGGAGAGAGAGAGCTAGACTAACAGACAGACAGAGAGATATCCGTTTTATGTGTGCCTGGACGCATTATTACAAATCTCAACCGTTATCCTGCTAAATACGACACTGGCTGACAGAGAAAAAATCCTCTGAAATTCTTCAAGCATATTGATATTTACTAAGCTTGCTTAAGTCTGGCACAAGGCTGGTGAGAATTTTAGGTGAGTGACCGTTAAGTGGTGGGAGGGTGTTAAATTGAATTGGCAGTCTATTGATTGTACACCCTTCTCTCTGTCTTTGCCCGTCTGTCTCTGCATTTCTTTGTCCCTCTCACTCTCTGTCTTTCTGTCTCTGTCTGTCTGTCTATCACCCCCCTCTCTCTCTCTCTCTCTCTCTCTCTCTCTCTCTCTACTCTCTCTCTCTCTTACGAACAGACTAAAATGTTTCTAGTTTTAAAGTAGGTATCTACCAATCCCTTTACCACAGCCCATAGCTATTAACGCACGGGTCCAACTTTGAAAAAAATATATGGACAGTACACGATATCGATTTCTTGCGTGCTTGCTACATTGATTGATTGATTTTAATGGCACGTCAACCAGTCAGGGGTTATCATGCCAAGGGGTTAAGGAATTGTGTACGTTTATATTTACATTTTGTGTAGTTTCTTACGGTTTTAGACGGTTATATTTAGCTCAGTCGGAAGTAGGAAGCGCGTGGTGTAATGGTTAAATCATGGGAAATGGACTCGTCGCCCCGAGTTCAAATCCTGGACGTGGTAATTACATTTCACTTAACGCTAATACCCTTTGAAAAAGGTATGAACTCTACTCTCCCTCCAGCTATGGGTAAATAGTAGGGCAGATTGGGCTCTTTAACCTTGGTTAGGCAACCGTTCTAGGAGAACGAAAACTCTGAATTCAAACCTGTTGAACTCCGCTTAAGAAATTGACCTTGTGTCGCATCCTGCTCGTGCGGAGGGGGTTGGTAAATATATATTTTTAGCTCAGTCGGTTGAGCATTCACCTTGTAAACCAAAAGTTCCGGGTTCGATACCGAGCCTCATCTACTCAGTGCACGGGACACTATAGCACATAAAGAATAACTATGTATATAGATAATTTGTGCAGATTTGTATGTTTGAGGTATTCCTATCTGACTGGTTGGCATCCGTCCGCCTACGGAAGACGATGGCGTAGTGTCCACTTTTTTTTAATCTCTCATTATTATTTATCTGCAACTGCGTGAGTGGCTGATCATACACATTTTTGAATGACAATCTCTGGTGCAGTAACCGCAAACAAACAGTGATGCTTGCTGGGGTTGCTGTTGTCTCTCCTTCCTTTTGGCTCTCTTTTCTGCGGCGGCTACTCTCCTCTCTTTCTCACTCATTCTCGTTCCTTGTTTGACGAGGAGTCGCCAGGTCACACGGTGTTTTGCACAAGTCTCCCATGTGTTGGTGTCGATGTGGCACGTCTTCATGTCCCTCTTGCAGACATCTTTAAAGCGCAGGCGTGGTCTCCCTACCGGTCGGGTGCCCTCCACTAATTCGCCATACATTAGGTCTTTGGGGATTCCTATCTGATATCAATAATTAATACATGATTATATGGTTTCAAGTTATATATATATATTTCATTATTACAAATAAAACAAATATGTAACTTCTCTTTTTTTCAATCCTTTTCAATTTTACATTGGGCATTTAAGCGCCACAAGACCATTTGGAATGTTTCATCTTTAAAATTGAGTGAAATAAAATGGGACAAATAAGAAATCTGTGATTAAGCGACACTAGATAATCTGAATTTACATTTTTGCATTGCATCTTGAACAATTTGGACGGTCTCATTTTTAACCAGAGGGTGTTGCAGGATGATAACGGGTGGAAGATTCAGGGACAAACGTATTAGATATAGACAATAATAATAATAATAATAATAATAATAATAATAATAATAATAATAATAATAATAATAATTTGTTTGCTCTCATGTATATGTATTTTACGTAACTAATGATAATAATCCGTAATAAAGAAATTATTCAAGTAACTATTCTTAATGCAGATAATTTGTACAAATTTATATGTTCAAGTATTCCTAAGTAAATCAAATAATTTTCAAACGGGTCAATTTGACCAACAGATGGTACCCTAACAGGTACTACCACATAGGGTTAGAGCGGACGTAGGAGTAATGACAATGCAGGGTTAATCCACCCCACCCCCAGAGTCCAAAGGTAAACCATCAGATACAGTTTAGTATTATCCAAAAGTTACCTCTCTTGTGGGGATAGCTTACTGTCCGTCGAGGATACCGTTAACGTATTCTATGCCCTACCGAAAAGAGCTATATTAGCATTTCATAGTAATTGTTAGGGTTATATATTATATATATATATATATATATATATATATATATATATATATATATATATATGAATTTTAAAGGAAGAAAAACTTAACAAACCGTCATACCGTTATATTTTTATTTCGACCTGAAACTCAGAAAATGTGTCTAGCCTCATTAGCCGGGTTTTACAAATACATTTCTCCTTTCGTGTAGGTATGTGTTCTGTATATAATTTAATTCGTTTATTATACATTGAGCTCTTTATAGGGATTTATAAAAATTATTGTATGAGTATATATGTTTTCAGCTAGAAGAGCATACAGTATGGTTGTACAATGAGATTTCGATTATCTCAAATTGAATCATCCCTCGTTTACCAGTCATTTGGATTACCTTACATACACACACACACACACACACACACACACATATATATTATATATATATATATATATATATATATATATATATATAGAGAGAGAGAGAGAGAGAGAGAGAGAGGGAGGGAGAGAGAGGGGGGGATTTATTACGACTTCTTTAGATTGGTTGGAAAACCCATTATAGTGCAATCATGGTCCGCTATATGAGTTCGTTAACAATTATTCTCGAATTATTAATGAGGTTCGCGTAGGTGGATATAAAGTCACACTTATAAGCACCCAATGATAATGGAACTCATTTGACTTGAAAATTATTAGGAAGAAATATTCCCAGGTCCTAAATTATATATATATATATATTATATATATATATATATATATAATATATATATATGGGGGGGGGTAAAAGATTCATAAAAAATACGACAAAATATGAAACAATATACATAAAATAAAACTCATATCTGTATTTTCATGGTCTAGATCTTTGAGTGTGTATCATTTATAAGAAACCCATCTGGTGATTATATATATATATATATATATATATATATATATATATATATATATATATATATATTATCTTAAAGTTGTTCCACGACACATGTCTAAAACGTATGGTTACATTAAAAAAAAGACCGAGTCGTACCATTAAACGCATATTCATATGTATATCTATCTATCCGTCTATATATATCTACCTTTCTCTCTCTCTCTCTCTCTCTCTCTCTATATATATATATATATATATATATATATATATATATATATATATATATATATAAGTATGTGCATGCGTCTATATTTACCCAACTACGCCAGGAAGCGACACAAGGTCAGTTTTAAAACGAAGTAATTTAGACTTTTCCTTCTCATCAGCTGGTTAACGTACTCTGGCTAAATTACTAATCCTTCCATATTATTTACCCATATCTGTTAACACGTATGTACGTAAGCATGCATGTATGTATTTATATATTATTATATGATCTCGTCCGTATCCTGAAATAGTATTAACGAATTTCAAGTTAAATTCATTTGGATCGATTGTTCTAGTTATTGATTTGTTATCGGCATCGATTTTCATGTTATTTGTTAACCTCTCTCCCACTCTCCACCCTTGATATTAACGTTTCTATTTTTCTTTTTTAATTTTCTTGCAGAGAATACCCACACGAAGAACAGAAGAAAATCACAGTTTCTTGGATTCGATTCTTAACAACAACAACAACAACAACAACAACAACAACAACAAAGATCAAAAACGCAAAGAAAAAAAAACAGCAACAACTTTGAAATGGATCAATGTTATGGATCAATTGAAACAGCAAAACACGAGCCACATAGACGATAGATAAAAAGAAATATATATTTAAAAAAACAAAAACAAGAGAGATAGAAGCGGATAGACTGAATTATATTGGGGGAAAAAAATTGGGGGAAAAATCAGACATACCAAAAAAAAAACATATTATATTTTTAGACTTTAAAATTAATAGGGGAAAATCTACATAGTATAAAGTAATTCTTATATAATGTAATCTACGTATAAAGTAATATTACATAGTATAAAGAAAATCCACATAGTAAAAAGAATTTTTTTTTATAATGTAATCTACGTATAAAGTAATACTACATAGTATAAAGAAAGTCTACATAGTATAAAGACAAAGCCAGAATTACGTATGGAAACCAATAACATGTTATTGAAATAAAGAATTGTATCTTGTCTTTCATTCGTATTTGTAATATTCAAAGTTAAAGTTGGCAGTTGGCAGAATTGGAAGCAACAACGAATACAACGGAGTTACCAATAAAATATTAAAAATTAAAGGAATAAGTAATATTTAATTAAAAGTCAAGTAAAATAGTTTTGAAATTAACGTCATTTTTTTAAAAAATTAATCATAACTTGTATAATGGCCCCCGGACTCTGAAGATATTGCTTTTACGAAATGAAGCATTGGCACTACTAAAATTTACTTGGAGAAAAAGAGAGATTAACTAAATCTTAAAAACAAAACAATTGAATTTATGTCGCAAGAGTCTGTCGTATACTAAATTGTAGATAGATAGAAATTTTGATAAATAATCTTAAATCAAAACCTTACATGCTGTGATAAACAATGCACACGGTCATTGATTTACTTTTATATAAAATATGACGTATCTGTTGTACAGATAAGGCGGAGATTCCTTTAGTATTTGTAGATAGTCGATCCGGAGGGAGTCAACTATGGTTGACTTCACCACACATATAAAAACTTAAAGATAAAAGCAATAATTAAAAGACGAATAAAAGTGTAGTAAAATAGATTAGAAACATTTCAACTGGCCATAATTTGCATAATTTGCATATTTGTATTACCAAACTAAAAATATTGCATCCTTTTAATGACAAACGATAACACCGATAGACTTTGAAAAACTTTATTCTATTGAGAATAATCGGTACACTTATTAAGAGTTTATATAGTCTAGTATTCCCTTGAGAGTTCTACAAAGGGGAGGTAATCATAAAGTAGGGAGGTAACTCTGAATTACTAATTACAATCCTGTGGCAAATATTAAAGTATAAGATCAACAAAAAAACACTATAAAAAACAAAGAAAATATACTTGATTTTTCCTTCTTTGCGCTTAATACATCGCTGGACTGAGAAAGTCTTACAATGGTCAAATTAAGACGTGGCTGTTTCTATTCAGAATGGATGCACAGGCGACGAGCAGTTGTTTGGCAAGTTTAGGCCAAAGGACAGGTTTTGGGAGTTTTGCACTCAGCGCACATCTCCAACCGGGAAGGCAAGGAAAGAATGAGGAAGATGAAAACGACGACGACGACGACGATGATCTCATTAGAAAAACGAGAAGAAAGCAAAGTGCATATTTTTGGTAATATCAAATATTTTCTTTTCTTACAAAAAGCAATACCCTGATTTTAGGCAACAAAATATAAGTGACTAACCGACTGCATTTAAATACAAAAAAAAAAACAACAAAAAAACAACAACAAACAAAGAAACAAGAAAGAATACATATACTTATTTATATATGTATATATGTTATTTGGATATATCCAATAAAGTGTGAACATTACAAGAAACTAAAACAAAAAGAAAACGTCCATGAACTACATATTTATATTTGCAACGCATGTTTAGTTTGTTTGTGTGTCTGTGTGCGTGTGTATGAAGACGAGACAAAGGAAATGAGTTATGAATTATTCCGACGACTGAAAAGAGGATTTTCGTTGAAATAATTACTGAAGAAAATTACTTCTAATTGAAACACTACCAAAAAAGAAAAGAAAAGAAAAAAGAAGAAAGCTGTGGTGTTTTCACAGAAAGCGAACGCAGACACAACGTTGCCTCTCTCTTATTTTTACATTGTCATTACACATTGGAATATTTTTTTTCCTGACTCTTTTTTTATTTTTTGGCCAACGATTCCTTCATTCTAATCCTTAAACTAAAAAAAAAAAAAAGAGAAAAGAAAAATAAAGCCAGTTGAACGTGTTGTATACAATTGGCTGTGGATTATGAACTTTTGTTCTGGCATTGGAAATACAACCTCAAGCATAAAAGGAGTATTAAAAATTTTTTTAAAAAGATTCAAGTAAACGAGGAAGCCATTTTAAAGGAATAGATTACCAAGACATCTCCCACAGGTAAGTGTATACGTACATATATATTGATACATACATTCTATTAATATGCAAGTTTTTTTTATTCAACCATCAATTGAAACAACAAAACCCGAGCCACACAGATAATAGATAAAAAAAACCCCCCAAAAAAAACAAGAGAGATAGAAACGGATAGACTGAATTATATTTGAAGAAAAATACTTGGAGAAAAAATCAGACATACCAAGAAAACATTTATCTATAGACAGAAATCATTCAATAAATAAGCTTTATTTTTATTTAGTTTTCCATTTTATATTTACTAGCAAAATAAAAAACGCACTCCGGTCGATGTAAAAAATAGATTTTTGAAACATATTGGGGTGGGAGTTAAAAATTCAATGTCAGCGATTTTGTACCCTAAGTAAGTAAAATCATCAAATTCACTAAAGGATTATGAAATAAAACAATTTGAAATGTAAACTTTAAATATGTATTAAAATAAAACAAACTATATAAAGATATATAATACCAGCCATGTATTTATTAAAACTTGTTTTAAAAAAACAATGAGGACTGTCTAATGTTGCATGTTCAAATTTTGAGTGTATTTATTCTATGTTATGACGATTTTGGGTAATGTGACGTAAGCAGTGACGTAGTTTTTATTACAGACAAAAACCGGAAGCGAATCTTCATTATTAATAGATATGAATATTGACTTTCTTCTCTTCTATTTGTCTCTTGTAAATCCTAACATAGAAAACATCACTAATTAACCTCAAGCCCATGATTCTCTTTGATAACAGCTGAAAATGTGAGATGAAAATAAAGTCTTATCAAAATTTTTAAAGTTTACAACCTAATAAAGGCTTGAAAGTAAGTGGGTATATATACATTATATATATCATTAGGCTTAAAAGTAAGTCTGTATATATGTTATGTAATTAAAATCCGAAAAGAAAATCATATAAACATTGAAAGAGGAAAAGAAATGAAACGATTACAAATTGCTTCATAAAATAATATAATTTTTTTCCTTTTTCTTTTCCTCTGATTTGGAAAAAAAGCAATTTGTTTTTTCAGATTGTTTTTCTATAAATGTACCCCATACTTGGGACTCTGTCACATCCTACGGAGGGGAACGGGTTGGATAAAGAGGTGTCCCATCGTAATGTAATGGTTAGCAAGCAAATCTCAAAGATCCATTACTACTGCAAAGCGAGTTCGATCCACGCTGGATGCCCCCATATTTGCGACCTTATGTCCCATCCTATCTGTGGCGGACGGGTTGGGTAAATATCCATAGCATTCCATCGCTGACTGAAGGTTAACCAGCAGGTCTCGCAGATCCATTTAAATAGCAAGTTCGATCCACGCTGGATATCCCATGCTTGCAACCTTGTGTCACATCCTCTCGAAAGGGTCTAAAACATATGTATATGGTTGCTTGATTTTTATTTGCACATGAACATCTAGTGTAACGGTTATTGTCTCAAGAAATGAAATCTCCAATCCGAGTTCAAATCTTGAATGATGTTGTTTGTTTCCCTTCGAGCTAATGCCTTTCGAAAAAGACATTGACCCATACTCTCTCTCTCTCTCTCTCTCTCTCTCTCTTCTCTCTCTCTCTCTCTCTCTCTCTCTCTCTCTGTGTGTGTGTGTCTCTCTTTGTGTCTCTCTCTCTCTTCCAGCTATCATTACATAGTAGGACAGACTGGGTTCTTTAGCCTTTGTAAGGCAACGAGTCGAGAAGGAAGATCTAGGTAAAGTTAATGGTTTGCTACTCGGTGCTATCCTGTTATAGAGTCATTTATATCGACCGCTGGGGCTACACGATCAGCCATCATTAGATAAGCAATCATTGGGAGATTAAAGTAGTTGTGTCCATGCAAATCTTGCACTCCGAGAGGGAGACTCAGATATAAGCCCGGCTTTGGTCACCAGGTCGTGCGGCACGATTATTAAAAACGTCTAAAAATAAGTTTCGCCATGGGTTCTCAAAAGCCATGAAATGTCATAGACTTGCGATTTACGATAAGCACAGTTCAGAGTAAATTTTGGACCATATGACCTTTAGGCACCCCTTTTGTGATCTCGTTACATAAGGATATTTTTTTTTCATTTACACCGTCAAAATCCGGTTGTTTTATGGGGGTTAGGGTTAGGGGTTAGTTTTATAATTAAAAAACTCTAAAAATCATCTGTTAACAAACAACCGGATGTTGACGGTGTAAATGAAAAAATGTCCTTATGAAACGAGATCGCAAAAGGGGTGCCTAAAGGTCATATGGACCAAATTTTACAAGATATTTACATAGGAAATCGAATCCCAAATACCCAGCAATTACCTCGCCCCCATTTTTATATGGAATTATCTGAAGCATAATCGACAGTAATCAAAATATTTTTTCCAAAATATGAAAAAACAAACCCCAAAAAACAAGATGTACCAGTCTCAGGGAAGAACTAAAATGGTTTTAAATTTTAACTGATGATTTATTTGTGGTCTTCTGTATCATTGTACTTAATTTCTTTTCTTTTTGATACAGTCAACGGTCAAGAACACCTTAAAATAAAATGATAGTACAATAACAACAAAATTAGAATAAATTTATAAAACAACTTAGGTCTAAAGAAAGGGAATCCAATATAAAATTACTCTTATCAAACTTTTTGTTCTGGAGTCTTAGGACGTAGGCCATCATCATCTTAATACGGAGGATTTATACCCATTCATCATTAGCATTCAAATCAAAGTGGATAACTTCGCGATTTGTTACATGTTTATTTACTGTACCAGTGTCAGGCAAGGACAAAGAGAGTTATCAATTTTTAATAATGTTTTATTGTGTCGTCTTCTGTACCCTTGTACTTAATTCCTTTTATTTGATTCAGTCGACGTTCAATAACTCCGTAAACTAATATTATTAAACAATAACATCAGAATAGAATGAATGTATAAAACAATTTAGGCATAAAGAAAGGAAATCCTTGTTACAATTACACTTACCAAACTTTTACTTCCCCCTGGGTGGTATTGATATCGATGTCTTAATAGTTCTAGAGTCTTAGAACTTATGCCATGCGTCTTAATACGTAAGATTTATTCTCCTATTATCAGTAGTATTCAAATCAAAGTGGATAACTTCTCTTGCTGTGACAGAAGACGTTTTTAACTAGGGGTCAACACTTGACATTGGCTAAATTTTGAACTGAGACCAGCTTTATTTCAAATAATTGTTTTTGTCTTATATCCTGCCTATGATGGAGAATTCAGATACATTCATACCTAATTATATATTATGAAAGTGATTGCTCAGAAAGACGCTGATATTTCATTTAACATTGTTTTGAATACCGTGTATCCACTAGATTCTTGTATTTTTCGATCTTTGACTTTTTATCTGGGTATTAATTTCTAATAATAAAGGAAAATTTCAGTGTGTCAATGTACCAATCACATTTTTCAACTTTACTCCTAGAGGCCGGTTTCCAACATATCATACCATTTTTTAATTAGACGGCTCAGGCAAACATATTAAAAACATTCCGGATCGAATTCCTACTCGCAATGCTGAAATTCTGGATTCCACATTTTTAATTACTGTGATTGTTTACGGCGATCTTTTCCGCGATTTTTGGG
>CM042141.1:34218953-34256453 GCA_023376005.1 Doryteuthis pealeii
AATGCAATTTCAGATAAATTTCATGAAATTCCCATTGAAATGTGTCAAAATGTTTGTAAAAGTGTTGCTGGTAGAGTTCTGAATTGTACCGAACATGAAGGGGAACACTTTGAGCTTCTTAAATAAATTACTAAATTCTAAAACTTTATATCTTTTGTAACTTTTTTTTTCTTAAATTTGGTTTGATTTCATTTGTATTGAACATTATTAAACCGAATGAACATTATATCAATTTTGTTAATATATCATATTAATCCATTAACCTGTGGCAATACATTCATGTTCAAAAAAATAAAGCAAAATAAAAAAGGCTTTAATTTGGTTCCACATAAAGAAAAGGCTGTTACTTATGCCACATTCTATATATATATATATATATATATATATATATATATATAATATAAGAAATGGATATAGATTAACATACTCGAGTTTCATCATCTGAATCGTCAGGGTTACATCCGCTGAATTAATCGAGTTTTCGAGTGAAACTCGAGTAGGTTACTTTATATCCATTTCTTAAATAAATTTTGCTCTACATTGTATTGAGCACTTTGTATTTGTTTTTCACGGTCTTAACCCCTGGATTCTGTGCGCTCGCAACGATCGTACCTGTACCAACAGGTAAGCCACTACTCATACATATATATATATATATATATATATATATATATATATATATATATATATATATCCAATAGCAGGTACTGTAAACAACCTGATATGAAAATGATTGATTTGGAATTAAATGACTCAAAAAAGATATATCCATCTATCTCAGCCTGTTAACATCTATATATCATGGTGTTTAATCAGGTATTCGAGTACATGTGAGTTTTTATATTATTGATTTACAAAATAGATTTCTTTCCTTATATATTCAACTAATCTTTTATTGTTTACTCATCGCTTAGACTGGCATAGGGCCATTATATGTTGAGTTCCCACCGACGCTCAAATGCCTTAGTAGGTTATTAAGAAATTTTGATAGTAAGTTACTGCTCTATAACAGCGTTTAATGAAGTTATGTTATATATATGTATATATATATATATATATACTAGCAAATATATCACCCTCGGGTGCAAGTATTTAAGTTTTAATGTAATAAATATTTGTATTAAATTAGAAAAGGCTAATGAAACTAAATAAGAATACAGATAAAAAGATTTGAAAAGATTTGAAACAGAGGGAGTATAATAAAAAAGGAACAACTTGAAACTTACTCTTCCATCACTCTCGTCTTTCATTGTTATTCTTTTCAATTAAGTATTTAGTTAAAAGAGGAAGTAAAAATAAATGACAGTTATTTTATCTTGTTAATGTGGATTTCATTAAGATTCATTGAAGAGATTTTGCTATATTCATAAAATAAAACCAACAGTTAGAAATCAGATAATACTAAGCACATATTTATTAAATTCATTTTTTAATATCAATATGCAAAATTAGCCTTCTCGTTCACACTGTAAACCCGCTATTTGTGATATATAAATATAATTCCATGTTGTCAGTATGTAGACATAGTTAAACAGTATTAATAATGTAAAGACAATTTATTAATAATTGAGGTTTAGATAAAAATAAATCATGGAGAATGTGATGTCAATAACTAAGAAAAATTTGACTTGAGTAGGAATATAGTTTCGTTACAGACCAGAAAAACACACCAATCTCCATTAAATTAAATATATATATATATATATATATATATATATATATATATATATATTATGTAGAAAATGGGTGCTATCTTTATAAGTAAAAAGTGCTCCAATATCATTAATAGACAATTTATTAAGACCATCGAGAGAAACTATCATTAAACAGGCAGTGTTGTCTACATGTCCATTGCTAACCTAGCTTATATATATATATATATATATATATAATTATTATATATATATCCACAGACACCGTGTTCGAAGTATCACGTCCTTCATGTGTGGCTAGACATTGTAAGGTACCTACAGCCGGTTATAGAAACCCGATCGATTCAGCATCAGTCGGTCAGTTTAACCGCTCGGTCATCGTCACCTACAGAATGGGAAGGGCGTTAATACACACATCTGTATATGTAAATGCCACCATAGAGTGCCCCTACCTTTTATAGGTGAGCGTTGTAATATATATATATATATATATAATATATATATATATATAATATATATATGAGGTAGGTAAAGATAGTAACAAGAAATGATAACTCAAACAAATCTAAGAGTTGAAATATTTTGTCCGATTTATACGGACATCATCAGTCAAATGATTTTTATTGAAAGCAAAATTACATGCATGTACATGTGATTTGGTGAGGGAGTGAGTTAGTAGCGGATGTGAAGGTAGGGAGGATAGGGTCTGACATGAATGAAGTGTGGGGATAGTTTACAGGAAGTAGAGTGGAGATTAGAGTTAGATGGGCACAGGGGTAGGCCAAGGAGGAGGGTAAAGTTCATAGTAGTAGTATATATATATATATATATATATATATATATATATATATAATATATATATATTACAGTCTATAAATCTTGTTCAAAATTTGCACCTTGGGCTTAAAAGAAGCTACATATAAGTTTTCCATATTAAAAACATCTATTAAATAAAAGATTAAAAAAAAGAACTCTTTTCTAAGTGTAGGCACGGGAATGAATATCTATAATGCCTCCGAGCAACTGAGTGAAAGAAAAGAGGAATAAGGGGGAGAAAGAAAATAAAAGGAAAAGGATTCTTCTCTTCGAAAAATGTCAGGTACACGAGGTATATTCAAAAGAAAAGAAGGGGATGGATGCCAGATGGAACGTATGTAAATATAAGTGATTTTGCAAATGAAATCGTGATGATCGTGAAACAGTGAAACTGTGAGTTGCAGCTTTTTTATGCTCGTATTTTAAAGTTCCATTTTAGATAATGTTTTAAATACATTTGTAAATTTGACTTTGAAATGATTCACACACACACACACACACACACACACACACACACACATATATATATATATTATATATTATATATATATATTGTGTTGTGTGTGTGTGTGTGTGTGTGTGTGTGTGTGTTTATGGTGCATACATACCTATGCTAGATTTATTTACAAGCTTTATAAGCTATAGATTAGATCCTTGATACCCTCGGGATTTTATTTTTTAACAATAATTGTATTTCATCATTAGATTTAGCATATAATATATATATATATATATATATATATATATATATATATATATATATAAAGTTTATGATGATCTTTCAAAAATCTAAAAGAAAAAGCAGTTAAGGTTTGTTTTAATTTCCATACAATGCTGAAGTTTAGCATTTTTATAGGATACTCATATATATATATATAATATATATATATATATATATATATATATATATATATATATATATACAATTTGTGTAAAGAAAAGAATCGTTTGTTTTTTTTACATTTTGACAGACCTTGTATTCTGAAAAAAAAATAACGTTCCATTCTTAATTTTTTCAGAATACAAGGTGTGTCAAAAAGTACCAAGTTTAAAGCTGTATTTACCAAGATAGAAATGAAGAATGAATGGAATGTTATTTTTTAGAATACAAGGTGTGTCAAATAATTAATAAAATCCCGATGCATTTTGACACGCCTTGTATATATTTTTTTTTTCACTAAAATTCAAAGCCTTACATTTTATATTGTATACGAACTCAACTAGTAAAAGTTCAGCCCTGTGCGTTCCTATACTTTGAGCTGCTTTAAACTTCACCTGATGGAAGTGGAGTTATTCACTAAGCATAATGCAAGTAAAGTAAATTCCTGTGCTACTCATTCGCTGAGTTGGCAAGGGCCGGTATCAACTATTAAAAGTTCAGCCCTGTGCGTGTCTATACTTTGAGCTGTAAAAATTAACAAATGTTATTGCTTTAAACTTAACCTGATGGAAGTGGAGTATTCACTAAGCATAATGCAAGTGGCCTAAAGTCGGTATCAGCCAATCAGCGAAGGAGTCTATCCCCTTTTCACTAGACGCTAGACGAAGGAGATTGTTTTGGCATCTGAGGTGGAGCGCCACACCTACCATCAGCTCCTTACTTTACCGCACAAATTCCTGTGCCACTCGTACGCTGAGTTTTCGAGGGCGGTATCGAACTAGGAACCTTGTGGTTTCTAGCCGAACGCTCTACCGACTAAGCTAACCCGGTTTGCCCTAAAGTCAGAAGTTTTGGATATCCAGTGATAACCGAACTCACTACGTAATCTAACCTTATTTACTTACCATTACAAAATGCGAGGCGCCCACAACGTAACGAAGTAAGCCAATTACAGGCTCTCTCAACTATTGTGTCTACTATTTAGATGTAGTAGTAGCTACACTACTTAAAACATCGGCACTTTTTTTAGTAAGGAAAAATTATATAGTGTTCAATTCAAACCGGCATTCTCTTAAATTTTTAAAGATATACATGTGTAAAAAATCCTAATTATAGGTTGTCACATTTATTGTGTCTACTAATAATAAAGCCTGAAGAGTCAGAAATTACCTACCTAGGTTTTCCCCAAATGGATCACCAGGATAATTCTTGGCCAATTATATTAATTATTTTGTTATTCCTTTTGTAATGCTAATTTTTTATACTTTCTTGTGGCACTTTCTAACAATAAAATGGATTTTACACCAATCTTATTCAGTCAGATTTATACTGATGATCCGTTAGGTGAAACCTAGGTACGTAGTTTCTGACTCTTTAGGCATTATAATTATTATTTGACTTTATTTAGTGTATTGAGTATTTAACATATTTACCTTAGGCAACTCTTTCGGTATTTTTTTGCCATTGCACTAGTGTGGGTTGATTATTTTCAGATGGTGCATATGTTTTTGTTTTTTTCTCTTTTTTTTAAATATATTTTTCCAGGTACCAATTTGCATTTTGTATTTACAAGTTGTATTGTCGGAGTATTTTTACGCCTTAAGAGTTAAAAAAAAAAAAAAAATAAATAAATATAATAATAATAATAATAATAATATAATATTGTGTCTACTTTATACATAAAAATCAAAATTACAAGCTGTCCCAACTATTGTGTCAACTATTTAGATGTGGCAGTAGTAGCTACTGCCACATCTAAATAGAATAGAAAACATGAGCACTTTATTTTGAAAAGGGATAAATGTCATTCTCTTAAACCTTTAAAAAATACATGTACATAAAAAGCAAAGTTGGTCTGTCTCAACTATTGTGTCTACTATTTAAATGTAGTAGTAGCTTCGTTTAAATGGGAAACCTGTGCACTTTTCTTTATAAGGAATAACTGTCTAGTTGGAAGCGTGGTGTAATGGTTAGACTCATAGGAAATGGACCGTCTACCAGAGTTCAAATACTGGACGAAGCTAGTTCACATAGCATTGGAATAGTTATGAATCCAACTATTCTCCCTCCGGCTATGGGTAAATAAGGGCATACTAGGCTCTTTAGGCAACCAGTTTAGGAGAGGGAAAACTCTGAATTCAAACCTGTTAAACTCCACTTGGGATGGTCATTACTAGAATGACTCAGTCCTAATTAGTGATCTATTTCATTTCAAATTGAATAACCATTCTCTCAAAGATTTAAAAATATGTGTGCACAAAAAGGTTCCTTCATATTTCCAGCGTTTTTTCAAACATTTTATGAGATTTTTTCTGTATTTTGAAATATATTAAATTAACTTTTATGTCATAATAACGACGAGGATAAATACAATTCGCAAATTCGTTTTGTAGACATAAAAATCAATCAACGTATTCGTTGTCTTTAAGCATTTTATAATTACTATTTATGCAACGTAAACAAGTTTTTTCATAGTTTGGTTTGTTTGTTTTCTTTGTTTAATGGCATATCAACCATCGTGGAATATGTTATGACAAAGCCATTATTGTAGAATTTCAGTATTATTATTAGTTAACCCATGTCGTGGGTGATATAAGGGTTAATACTTTTTCCCAGGGATTTTAGTCATTGAATGTATTAGCGTAATTAGAGTTCGAACTAGCTTACTCCAATGACATTGTCCAGCACGTTACCTCATACGCCACAGGGGACTCCCCCGGTTTTCTCAGAAGAAAACGAACAATGATAGCATTAATCCTTTATTCTAATGTATGTCCAAATATGGAATAGATTTATCACATGATCTGGTAAGATCATCGTTGTCCTAGGCTGGAACCTTCAAAACATTTACCAGATCATTGAATATTCTTAGACATATATACTCTCACTTGAATATAAGACCTATCTCTTCAAATAATGCGTTACAATGTAGATGCCATGTTTGGTTCCTTAAAGGGGCCAGTGCAGACTAAAAGATAAGCAAATAGAATATTTCTTTTGTTTATCAGTTTTATTGTTTACAACAAGTTTCGATTTTAAGTCATTGTCTAAAGAAAAGTATTTTTGTGTAAAGAAATACAAGTTTTTTTAAGTAAGTTAAATAAAAAAAAACCCTAGTTAATATGCAATAAGAGAAGGGACTAAAAATACACTGATGACATAGCATATCTATTCGTTCAATGAACATTATTTTCTGGTATCCAAGTGTCTTAACCCTTATATGTTTGTTGTCAGGACACTTTGCAAATGAGCTTTCCATGTGACGTTTGGGTGGGATTAGTTTCAAATTAGTTTCAAATATATATTTAAATATCTTTAATAACATACACTTAACTTACACCCCGTTCTTAAAAAAATAGACTCACCAAATTTGATAAAATCATAGATAAAAGAACTAGAAAATGAACTAAAAACCAAATTATGTAAACCCATGATGACGACTGGCGAAACAGTCGAAAGCGCTTGGGATATAAGTATGGGAAATAACATAAATCAATTGGATCCAGACTCAAAGAAGATCGCCAGAAGACTGGAAAAAATATTATTTCAAAAGATGAAGAAGGAATACTCCGTGTTGTTTAATAACACATGCCTACAGAATATATATATATATATATATATATATTATTAATATATATATATATATATATATATATATAGTATGCAATTGCCGCGTTAACTTTTTCGTCGAAGTTGCATCAGTAAATAATCCAAAAGTGCTCAATATATAAAAAATACAGAGCAGTAATAATACTACTAATATTATTATTAGAGGAAAAATAAAGGGTCTACCATGGTTTCAATCAAATCGAAATGATTTCTTCAGGGGCCTACACTACGTTAACTGAGACGATGTAATTCCTTAGTTAGAATTTAAATTAGGAATTACATCGACTTAGTTAACGTAGGGTAGGGTCCGGAAGAAATCATTTCAATTTGATTGAAACCATGGTAGAATCTTTATTTTTCCTCTTATATTAATATTAGTAGTATCATATATATATATATATATTATATATATATATATATATATATATACAAGGAGTGTCAAAAAAGTAGCGAGATTGAAGGTACTTTTTGACACACCTTGTATTCTGAAAAAATTAATGTTCCATTCATTGTTCATTTCTATCTTGGTAAATACAGCTTCAAACTCGGCACTTTTGTGACACCTTGTATTCTGAAAAAAATTAACGTTCCATTCATTGCTCATTTCTATCTTGGCTATCTTGATTAGCGTCAATCTCGATACTTTTATGACACACATTGAATATATATATATATATATATATATATATATATATATATATATATATATATACTTTCAATAAAAAAGAAAGACTTAGATAACCGTCATTTGGCTATTATAAATTTATTTCGAACAGAACTCAATATGGACCTAGTCTCATCAGATAACCTACTACATATGACTCAATCATTATGTAATAAGTTATTATAAATAATATTATACATTTTATAAAAAACGTTTAATAAATATATATATAATATATATATATATATATATAATATATATATGTGTGTGTGTGTTGTGTGTGTGTGTGTGTAACCTTTTTTTAACTTTTGAAATAAAACTTTAAAAGCTTTTAAAATCAAACTGTTTACATAAGACCTTTAGCATAACTGTCAGTTCCACGATATGCAGATAATAATTGTGCTTCTCTGAATCGTAAGTGCCCACTGTGATCATCCGTCCCACCGTTAGGAAAGCGGTGGTAATAGTCACATTTGCTGCTTACAAAAATGTAAATATCCATCTGGATATTTAACTAAAACACATTTCTACCCCCTTTTTTAAAACTTATTTTATTTCTAAAATATTATTTTCTCCTCTTTTTTTATTTTTACTCTGTGGGGAACTAATTGACTCAGCAAGTATTTATTCTCATGCTAATACTTGCTAATACATTCACAATTTTATAAAGGAGATTGTCTGATATGAAAAGATGGCTGAACTGGCAAATAGGTCGGAAAATTAAAACATATTAGGTAATTTTCACCTTTAGTTGTCAAAATTCCTAGCAAATAAGGCAACTAGAGTAACCTCCCTTGACTTTCACTTTGAAACAAGCCGGTAGCTATTTTGAAAGTCTCCGTGCGAAATATACAAATCTTAGAAACTTTTTCGAAAACAATACAACTGCATGTTTTAATACAAAAATATCTCATTTCTATCTGTTTAACCCATAGATAGGAACATAACAGGTACTACCACTCCGTGTCAGATTTGACCTTGGAGAAATGAAGATAAAGGAGTACTCCACATTCGCCATAATTCCAGAATTGGAACTTCACCACTACTTGTAGTTTAACGTCATACCCAGGACACTAAGGCCCTCAGCCACCGCCTTCTAGCACATATATGATAAAAAGGGTTTGGAGTTTGTCATAAGAGAAATAGGGTTGGGACAATTATTTAAGTGCTAAGGCTTGACGTACCCACCCGCTTGATCGGGGTAGGCCAATCTGACTGCCCGTAAAAGGTGGCCCTATTGGTTGGTTTAACCCCTCTGCAGAGGTGCAGTCGGTGTATTCTACAGCACCAGTCAACAGATGGTAACTGCACAAGTATGCTGCTTGCTGTTTTAAACAAATCTTGGGAGCAAAACTTAAGAAAAACCAGCTGTACGGCCACTTGGACAGAAACCAGACGGCTACGACAAGTGTGAAAAACACTACTACTACTACTACTACTACTACTACTAACATTATATTGGCATTTCAGTCTCGGAAGACTATAATAAAGTTTTTGTGCCCCTGAAGTTCCAGCGTCTCCTGTGACTGTGAAGTCCGATGTTTGAAAAACATTCTCGACCACAGATTTCGCATTTGAAGGCTGTCCCTGAAGATGTTGATGTGCCGATTGCTTTGTTGCTGATGCTTTCTTCTAGGCTTTTCAGCTTCATGATATTGCGCCAGGGTGACTTCTGACATAAACAGCCCTCTACGGAGATTCTGACGCCACCGAGGGCGGTCTGAGCCAAATTTTCCGCCGGAAAGGGGCAATGCCAAAGCACCTGAGATCATTCTTGCAGATATCCTTGAATTGCAGCTGGGGGCGACCAATCTGTCTTTTACCAGACGTAAGCTCTGCATAAAGAATGTCTTTCGGGATTCGTCCATCATTCATCCGATGTACATGACCCAGCCATCGGAGACGACGTTGCCTCAGTAGAGAACACAAGCTAGGGAGTTGAGCTCTCTCTAGAAATGCTGTGTTAGTGATCCTGTCCCTCCAGGTACTACTACTACTACTACTAATAATAATAATAATAATAGTAATAATAATAATAATAATAATAATAGTGAAAGTTATACTAATTGTAGTTGGTGCACTTGGAACGGTCCCAAAAGGATTGGAAAAGGGTTTGGAAATTTGGAAATCAGAGGAAGAATTGAAACCATTCAGAACACTGCACTGTTGCAATTGCCAGAATACTCAGAAGAGTCCTGGAGACCTGAGGAGACTTGCTGTCACTAAGTCTCCAGTGAAAGACCATCAGCTCATGCTGATGTGAAAACTCAAAAGGTGCAATAATAATAATAATAATAATAATAATAATAATAAACATACATATTTTAGTCTTTTTTCTTTTTCCATTTCTACTTTCACATTCATATCAGATGCTGGTATGCTGGTAATTATGGCAACAAATTCTTAGTGACAGCAAGTTCATGTAATTATCGAGCACATTTCTCAATATACTTGAAGATCCTAGCAATGCGATGGTCTCGACCAGGAGACTTGAACAAGTGGCCTGCGGGTCACATGCGGCCTGGAAACTACTTTTCTATGGCACACAACAGAAGAATTTTCGTGACTAATGCTTTCCTGCAACCTGGTAATTTTTCCTTCACCGCTAACCACACACACACACACACACACACACACATATATAATATATATATATATATATATATATATATATATATAGAGAGAGAGAGAGAGAGAGAGAGAGAAACACAGACAGATATACATACAGACAGACAAGAAACAAAGACAGGGGACAGAGATAGAGACATCAAAATGCGATAGACAGAGCCTGATGCAGTGAAAGATAGCGATGTAGACAAATAAATAGATAGATAGATAGATAGATAGATATAGTATGTGTGTGTGAGAGAGAGAGGGGGATGGAGAGAGAGTGAGAGACATGCATGCACACAGAGACATAAAAAGCGAGAGACAGAGAAACTGACATAGAGAGAAGGATTGCTAGGTACATAGATAGATAGATAGATAATAGATAAATAGATAGATAGATAAAATCTCATTATATTTTATATATGAGTAGATATTTCACTGCACTTTCTAATAAATTGAGATTAATGTGGATCAGTTTTTCATTTGGAGAATCGTCAGCCAATTCGCACGCAACTTTTCACTTATCTTCTATTTAAAATGATTAGTTTTATAAATATATGGTTGCAGCTAACGGTAATAACACAAGGCCTTATTCATTAATTCAATCAGCGTTCATTGCTCCTGATATCTGTTCTAATTTCAAATCGACTTTGCTTAAACAATTAGTTTAAGCCATTGTCCGTAGCTTTGATACTAAACTGCATCTAGTGGCTGAGGGTGCATGGAATCAGCCTTTCATTGCCAATTCTTACTGACTTTTATTACCCGTTAGGGTCCAATCTATGTTTCAAACTAGCAGTGACTACCTAGCGACGCTAGGGTAGAAGGGGGGGTGTTACATAATCATTAGATAGCTAATGATTATGACAATGGTGTAGAAATCATATTAGTGCAGCTGATGGCCTTGAGGGTGAGTGACAGCGCTTGACCTCGATCTCACCTTGCGTTCAGCGGATGGAACGGAGAACCGGAAGGCAATAGAAGGCCCCCTTCCGGTTTAAGGATACTAAGTAAGTAACTTAGTCAGTTAGAAGTAAGAAGCCAAGCTAGCAAGATGTGAGTTTCACTGCGCAGATTGTCTGGTCTGGGGGTTTACGAATAAACTAACAACATCGTAAATCGAAGTCTTGTGTTTATTACTAAAAGCTAACAATGACACAGGGCTTCTGATAAGGAATGATCCCCAACAGAAACCAGACACGGAATCCTCAATAGAAGACCAGACGAGACCTTAGAAGATATAGCAGACCAAGATAGAAGATAGACGATAGAAGAAGCAAAGCCGGTCAGAGAAGAATAGACGACAGAGAAGTAAGAGAAGTATATAACATATACCTATTTAGTGCCGGTAAAGAAGAGCTATGCAACAGGAGCCTGGTGTATTTATTTGTTTACTTCTAAAACTTACAAATGCTGGACAATTTTAAGTCGAATTTCAATGCTATTTCTATGTATATCTCAATTTTTAAGTATCTTCGAATATGAATCGAATATTCATAATTTTGCCACAAAAAGCAAGAACCAGTGATATTTAATGTGTATTTATAGTTACTTTGTTGTTAATTGTTTTGTTTCCCCGGACATACATACATTCATACATACATACATACACACAACTGCCCTTTATATATGTATAGATGGATATGTTTCAAAAGTTTTATATTCCCCCTGTCCATCGGGTATATAAAATGAGAGAGAGAGAGAGAGAGAGAGAGAGAGAGAGAGAGAGAGAAGATGGTTTCTTACTGGGTCTGATTCGTCGATGCCATCCTCTTCTTCAGCTGGGCTTTCTTCCTTCTTCTGGGCTGGGTTTTCTACCCATTTCGTTGTTGGTAAAAGGGTTGGTAATAATTAAGCAAGGCTTAAAGGTCTTTTTACAAGACGTTTTTATTCTTTATTAAAAATCCGAAGCCGACAATGGTTTTCAACCGTGCGGTGAGAAGTTGGCATCTTGGGACAGGTGAGCGTTCTCACGTTTTCCGATTGGTGGAAGCCGGGTGGTCAGCTAAAGGTTTACCTATCAATAATATAAATCCCTCCAATTTTAAATTTCAACGAATTTTAATTCCAAAGCTACCTACATTAGCAGATATAATTCGTAGGCTACCCGGGAATTATATAACAAAATATTAGTATTGGACTAAAGCAACCTGTGGATATACCACAGTAAGTAAAGTAAAGTCGTCGGGGCGGCTTAAAGTCGGTATCAGCCAGTCAGCGAAGGAGTCTATCCCCTTTTCAATAGCGCTAGACCAAGGAGATTGTTTTGGCATCTGAGGTGGAGCGCCACACCTACCATCAACTCCTTACTTTACCGCACAGATCCCTCTGCTACTCATACGCTGAGTTGGCGGGGACCGGTATCGAACTAGGAACCTTGTGGTTTCTAGCCGAACGATCTACCGACTGAGCTAACCTGGTCCCTAAACCACAGTAGGATTATTTAATTAATACAAAGTTTGATATGTTAACAGCTTTTTGCAAATAGCTCAATATGTAAAAAGTATAATAATTTGTTTTGTTAATGGTATATCAACCTCTGTGGGATATTTAATGCCAAATTGTTGCATGTAGAAGAACAGTAGCGGCACTATTGGACCCATAGCTCGGGCATGAGAGGGTTCATACCATTCAAAGTAGTATTAGTCCAATAGTGAATGAAATGTCGCTACTGGAGTTCGAAATCGCTTACTACGATGTCACAGCCAAGCTCGTTAGCCACTATGCCACAACAACAGTATATACTTGGCTGGCCTTCGGGCTTTGTAAGATATATACTATCAGAGTGATCCCAAGTGGCCCTCCCCCCAGGCAACACCTGCCCCGTCGTCTAAAATGTGCATGTCTGGGTTTATTGCCCGGTGCCTGCGTGTCTCAAAAAAGGAATGCCGAAGGGATACACGCAATTTTTACACTAGCCATGACACGAGCTTTGGTTTGTGCTTAGCTTCCCACAATAATCGGACTTCATGCTCATCAGGTATGGTCGGATGTCAGACAATTATTTCTCCCCAAATCAGATTTATAATTCCGGCTAATTAATATAGATTAATAACGAGGCGCAATAATATGGAGGCGGGTGGTGTAATGGTTACCGTTTTAGGAAATGACCATGTCGAGGCGAGTTCAAATCCTGGACGAGGCTGTTTGCATTTCACAGAGCGCTAATACCCTTGGGAAAGTTATGAATCTTTTCCTCTTTCAGCTATGGGTAAATAGTAGAGTAGACGGGCTCTTTAACCTAAGTAAGGCAACCAATCTAGGAGAAGAAAACTATGAATTCAAACCTGTTATGGCAAGTGGACAGTAACAAAGAATAATGATTAACACAGCTTAACACCTGTACCCAAGCTATAGCTAGCGGAATGAGAACAGGAAACCCCAAGGATTTAATAAAAGTTTTGGTTCAAAGTTCCGTGATGGCTCCCGATTACGACAAGAAGGTTCCGGATTTGGAAAAGAAGTTTCCGAGTTGGAGAAAGCTACCGTATCCAATAAGAAATACCCGAAGAAGGCCGTAGGGCACATCGGCCGAAACGTTGTAGAGATACCAATAAAGATGAGAAGAATAGTCTGAATGATCCAAATAATACTCAAATCTTAATCATATTGAATAAATAAGATTTTTGGATGTTTGTTTATTTTAGAAGCATTGTTGAATCAAGTATATATTACTATTTATATTTTTGCTTGATATTTTAAAGTTGAAACAGTCTGTACGATGTTCTACACACAGAATAATTCTTTACCGAAATTCACTTGTCATTATTATCTTCTATAATTATCGAATTTTATGCATATACGCATTGTAATTGCCTTCAAGCAAAAATATAAATAATATATATTGAATAAAATTTTATATAAATGTTAAGTAGTGTTGACTCTGTGTCCCTGATAACTTGAGTATAAATGCTCTATTAATGATATTGAGCACTGTCTACCTACAAATATAGCACATTTTTAGAATTAAACATCCAGACATCTTTATAGGGTTTTGAATTGTGAAACAAACAAACAAAAAATCAATCTGAAAAGAAAAATAGATTTAATTGCCATACATTAAGAAACCTACATTAAAAAATTGAGAAAAATGTAATATGGGCACCAGCATTCACCTCCAGCCTCTCAAGCCACTCGGGAATTAAAGGGGGTTGGGTAAATATATACATTAATAACGAGTGAAATGCTTTTTGCTTTAAAAACTGGTTTGTAGCTCCTCCCCCCTTTTTTATTGGACATGTCGACAGTTAAAGATATTCTGATTCACAACTTGAGCCTACTTGATCGAAGATAGGGAAACTGCCAAGATTTTTTTTTTTGTTGTTTCTTTTTGTTTGTTTTTTTTTTTTGTTTGATTGTTTGGTTTATTTTTGTTCCCTTTCATTAGAATACAAAGATTAGCCGAGATATTAATTATTCCTTATCAAAGTTTAAGACGACTGGATTATATAAAAATAACATTCATGAGTGCCTGTCATCAAGTGAAGTCTGTCAAGGTCGAATCTTGCAGACAACTGTGAGTGTTCATGGTGAATCTGATCCTTACCGGATGACCTTTTACTCAGTCTACGTAGATGATATTGTTTAGTAAGTATCTATGGGCATATTTTTAGAAACTACGTCTTTGCCAATACAAGTGTCCCAACTTATGAGTCTTCCAATTTACTAGCTGTCATTTGGTCGATTTTTTTGCTTGTGTTGAAAGCTAAAATTTGAGGTACGGGCGCGAGCTTCAGATACGCTTATATTAATAAGTTCACAAAAAATTTAAGCTTCCAAATTGTTTACTACTAAAGAAACATGTTATTTATAAAAAAAAGATAAAAATTAAAACAAATTACAGCACGTTTAGCTCAGTCGGTAGATCATCCACCAAATCAGTGCATTAGTAGAACAGCTTTGATCTTTACGGTAAAGTGAGGAGCTGATGGTAGGTGTGACGCCACACGTGAAATGCAAATAGTCCAGGATTTTAACTCTGGTCGATGAGTCCAGTTTTTAAAACTCTACCCATTATACCATGCTCCATTACATCTGGGATATATAAGTAAGTCGACGGTGTGGCCTAATGTCGGTATCAGCCAGACAGCGAGGAAATCTATCCCTTTTCACTAGCGCTAGACCAAGGAGATTGTTTTAGCGTCTGATGTGGAGCACCACACCTACCATCAGCTCATTTGGTCGATTTTTGTTGAAAGCTAAAATTTGAGGTACAAGTGAGCTTCAGATACACTTATGTTAATAAGTTCACAAAAAATTTAAGCTTCCTAATTGTTTATAAAAGAAACATGTTATTTATTTGGTTTGTTTTGTTTTACGGCATATCAACCTCAGTGGGTCATTTAATGCCGATAAAGTTTTGAAATAAATCAATTCTTAATGGATAATACAATTTTTTTTATAAATACATTTTTCTATTTAATCGATAGATGGGACCTTAACAGGTACTACCACTCCGGGTCAGAGTGGACCAGGGAGCAATGGTGATGAAGGGGTGCTCCACATTCCCCAAACCTCCAAAACTGGAACCTCACCATCAGATAGAGTTTAACGTCATTCCCAGAACATGTAGGCCCGCAGCCACCGCCTTCTAGCACCCATATGATAAAAGGGCTGGGTTGCCATGAGGGCAATAGGGTTGGGAAAATCATATAGGTGCTAGGGCTTGACGTGACCAGCCGATTGATCGGAGGGGGCCTCTCGACCGCCCGTCTAGCCCAAGATAGGGTCAAAGTGGAGTATTGCATGTCATGAACTGCTCATCCACCTGGGCTCTATCCTCAAGCATCACGGGTCGCCACCCACGGCCAACAGGTGGCCCTATTGGGGGTGTCTTACCCCTCTGCAGAGGTGCAGTCGGTGCATTCTAACGCCCCAGCCGACAGGGCGGATGTTATTTATAAAAAAAAGATAAAAATTAAAACAAATTACAGCACGTTTAGCTCAGTCGGTAGATCATCCACTAAATCAGCGCATTAGTAGAACAGCTTTGATCTTTACGGTAAAGTGAGGAGCTGATGGTAGGTGTGGCACCACACGTGAAATGCAAATAGCCGCGTCCAGGATTTTAACTCTGGTCGACGAGTCCCTTTTTTACAATTCTAACCATTACACCACGCTCCATTACACCTGAGATATATAAAGTGGGGTAAATTTCAACAATATACACCCTAATATGAAGAAAAACATCCATCCACCTACCAAATGTGTTGGTTGGTTGGGTTTAACGGCATGTTAACCCACTGGGTCATTTTATGGCTAGAATGTTTTGCTATATTCATTCTCGATGGGCACTCAATGTTTCTTTTTTCAAACTTATTTTTTTTAAACATTTTCTTTAAAATTATTTTGTTCTATTACAACCATAGATGGGACACTAACTGGTACTACCACTCCGGGTTAGAGTGGACATGGGAGTAATGGTGATAAAGAGGTACTCTACATTCCCAGAGTTCTTCCATCAGATAGTTTAACTTCATACACAGGACAAACCATATACCTAAAATATATTGTTGGAAGAGCGTGGTGTAATGGTTAAAGACATCGTACTCGTCGCCCCGTGTTCAAATCCTGGACTTAGCTGTCTACATTTCACATAGCGCTAATACCCTTGGAAAAGGTATGAATCCTACTCCCCCTCCAGCTATGGGTAAATCGTAGGGCGGACTGGGCTCTTCAGCCTTGGTTAGGCAACCTGTCCAGGAGAAGGAAAACTCTTAATTCAAACCTGTTAAACTCCGCTTAAGAAATTGACCTTGTGTCGCATCCTACTCGTGTGGAGGGGTTGGTAAATATATTAGAACAGAGCCTCAAAGTCATTTTTGACCAAATGACTTTAGCCTCCCCTACAGAAAATAATTTACCAAAAATCAGGGAATTTTGTTTTATTTATCGAAGAATGATCTTTATTATGCATTATTTATTTTATTTCAAAACTTTCTAATTTTTTTCAGGTAACTTAATTCTGACCCCCTTATGTTGGGGGCGTAAAATTGTTTTCAAGTTGGTCCTTACCTGATACTAATTACAGTATAAATAAAGAGATAAAAGACCGAAGTTATGAATAGAATAACAATTTTTCTTTTTTACGGTTGCACTTTACGAAATTATTGCTTATGCCTAAAATATAATATATATATATATATATATATATATATATATATATATTCAAAAGACTTATGACGAGAACAATGTATTTTTCGTATCCATTTAAAACATAGCATTTTCCTGACATGCTGTACTATATATAGTAACCATCATCGTACCTATCTCGATAGCTTTTGTTAGGTTGGTATTTTTTTTATCTTTCTTTTCTTCCTAGCTCTGTTCGCAGGAACACATCAATTTCAGACGATTCGTCTGTTCTGATTTCCCATAGGAACTTTGTCTGTCAGTAACAAAAAACATCTTTGAAGATGTGGGTTTTGGCTTGAAATCGAATAGTGATGTCAAGGGTTGAAATATAAGGAAACATGTCTCAGCAGGTCACTTACATAAGTCGGTCAAGTTCTTTATCATGAGATCAAGCAACCATTTTTTTTTTTTTGGCATATGAAAAAAAAAGAAGAAGAAAACTGCATATCGACATCAAAACAATGAGTCGGTTTCCAAATTATGATAAAGCCGATGTTGCAAATTGTACACACAAGAATTCTCTTTCATAATCTTAATCTATGTTAATCACAGACACATATTAAAAATAAAGGGATCAGATGGTCCTGTTAGTAAATAAAAAAATCATGCTTAGAGGGCGAGCCAGATCTGGAATAATATTTTTTTTAAATAAATTTAAAAAAAGGAACAGACACACACACATAAGCGCGAAAACACACCTACACACACAAACACAAACACACACATAAACAAGCACCCCCCCACACACACACACAGAATTTGGAAGGCATGAGACAGAACAAATGAACAACCACTACAACAACTTTAGTTCTGGTGATCTTCTGTAGAAGGGATTTTATCCCGAAATATTAAGAATAAATCACAGGTTAACAAACAACACCATAGTTACCTTTTTTTTCTTTATACTTGCATAATGATAGCCTTCAAAACCAACCACCAAACCAGTATAAAAACAATGCTTCAAGCAAATTATAAAATCCATTTATCTTAATCTATATATTAATATTCGTTTTCTTTATTTGTTTGGTTTGGTTTGGTCGATTTGGTTTTGTTTTACGGCATATCAACCACGTTGGGTCATTTAATGCTGACAAAGTTTTGAAAGATTCAGCCTGACAGGTAGGGTTCGAATCGCGCACAAAGCACTTCCCTGTCTATAGCTCTGCTGATGAGGCCTAATGGGCTGAAATGTACATACAGAGATCGAATTTTTCTCGATTTGTTTACGCTTTACATTTAAACCGATAAGCACGCCTAATTCATTTAATTATAATTAATTAATTAACAAATTAGGTATGACTTTAATTAAGCACATAATCTCCCTACATATATATATATATATATATATATAAACACAATTTTGTAAAACGGATCTTATATAAAAACTTAGATAGTATCATATTTTATTCGATTCATCAACTATTTAGACATTAAAAGGTGGGGTTTAAAGTAAACAAAAAAGAAAACGAAAGAAAATGGAGACTTAAGGGCCCTTTTGATCGGTGCATTGTCAAATGTTTAAAACCAGTAAATCCTTTATAAGTCTAAGTCTATAAATTAATAATAGCAATATATATATAATCATTCGGGTTTCTATCCCGGTCATAGGTAACCTACTAATCTAGCCACACCGAGGAGACGTAATACATCGAAGCACGGTGCCTGAGGGTGATATATATATATATATATATATATATATATATATATATATATATATATATATATATATACCCACACAACCTTACACACCTCAAATGTATTTAATAGAACACGCATTTCCAACCACGCAACCTCGAAAACAAGCAGAAACTAAATTGATTCTAAATTAGGGCACTGAACGCTGACATCGGAATACTCCGTTATTATAAATATTTTAGAGACGCTGCCGCTGTCAATAACAACAAAGACAAAAGATCCGTTGAACAGGAGCAACATCCATTTGAAAAGGGTATCTAATGAACCCGAAAATTTATGATAACAAATAATAAAAAAATAAGTGAATCCAATACTCCATAACATCGAGTTCATTCATTTATTTTTAGATGCTTCTTAATAACGCCCAACTTTAAAAAAACATTAAAAAAATATATATATATATATATATATATATTATATAATATATATATATATATATATATGCATAAGTATTTAAGTATATAATATATATCATATTAAATTAGAAAGGCTAATGTAAAAGAATGCAGATAAAATCTGTATAATCGAAAAATAGAACAACTTTGAAACTAGGTGCAAAGATAGAGCAAATTAAAACTGTAAACCGCTAATATACAATTTGTTATTAGTACGTAGATATGGTCAACAGTATTAATAATGTAAAACACTGAAGGTTTAAAAGAATGAAATCATGGAGAATTTGACCCAGACAGGTAAAAAAAAATGTGTTGATAGAGCGAATATAACAATACTAAAATGATGCTACTCAGACATGCACGTTAAAACGATCTTCGGGGGTGTGGTAAAAATGTAAAATCGTGTGTGTCTGTGTATGTACATGTGTTTGCGTATGTCCCTTTCTTTAAGTGTTTGTGTGTGCGTGTGTTGCCTGAACCCAACAATAACGTCGTATAACAGTGAGATTTTATTTCATCAAAACGCTTAAAATGCTTTCATTTAGAGAATAATGAAATTTGCAAACCAAAATGAATTTAGAAAAAATATAGTGAATTGCCGTCATTGCATTTTTTTACCAATATCTGGTAATCGACTTTCGTGAAACATTATGTTACGTGTTAGATGACATTTCTTTCTCTTCATTGCATTATTGTTGTATTTGCTCGGCGATATCTTTTGTGTCGAGTACTGTTTCATGTTTTACAGTTATTACTGGCTTTTGAGTTTTTAAATTGATGTTCTAGTCTTTTTCTTTTTTTTAAAATGGTGCTTTCACTATATATTCTTAGTGAGTGTATGTGTGCGTGGCAAACGAAAAAAGGGAAAAGACAACTCAATCTCATAGAAAGGATATCTAAGAAGAGGAAACAAAACATGTAATAAAAATGTATAACTGAATAAAATAACAAAACTGAAATAATGAACAAAAAGTACATACTCGGCTCAAAATGCAGACACAAGAATAAATTCCTACAAAAATTTTTTTTTTTTAAATTAACTAAAATAAACAAACCCACTCAAGTAATTGGTATGTAAAACAAATCTCTAATAATAAATGCGAATGTCAGTGTGTCATATTTTATTTTCCAATTTTACTCCAAGACGTCTTAACCCAACATAGCATAGGATTTTTGAATCAGACTGACTTCTTGAGAGAATTTGAAAAAATTCTGGATGGAATCGAGACCCGCAATCCTGAAGGTTTAGATTCCAAAAATATTATTACTGCGAATGTTTTTTTGCGATTTTTACGGGATTTTTTTTTTTTTTACGAACTTTTTTTTTCTTTTCGTTATTATTTTTTACTTTAAGTTTAAATAAATTAGAGAATAATCGAAATTAATTGTGAAATCCAGCGATAGTCACCCATGAAATAGGAATATTTGTTTGTACGGAAAATAGGGGCCTACGTCCATCCTATTGTTTTAAGATTAAGTGGCAGCAGAAGAATTGTCGTTGAACTTTTCACAGGTAAGCCTAAATATTAACGCAATACGCGAGTTCTCCTGTATCTTATTGTTGTTTATCGGAAAATATGTTTTATCATGTAGCTTTATAATAAGTTTCAAAAGGGCAAATTGTATCATTGTATGAAAACTGTTGTTTGAAAAATATTGTTTAAGTTAAATAAAAATTAAATATGTACTCTACGAATGAAGTGTCATTGGACCGCAAGCATTTAAGCCAATAATTATATATATATATATATATATATATATATATATATATATATATATATATATATATATATATATATATATATATATATATATATATCTATACTTATAATTCATTTCCTTATCTTAACTTATATATATATATATATATATATATATATATATATATATATATATAATAACAATAGCTCGGAAAGATTAAATGTATAGTTTTTGTTTAATTTTGTTCACTAATTTATTTATTCATTTATTGTGATTTAAGCAATTAAATACAAATAAGAATTGAAATCTTGAATAGTGAGATATATTTGTGATATAACATGTACGTTTAATGGATTAATCACTCGTTCGTCAGTTATAGGAGAGGCAACATTATTACACTATACAGAATAGAATATCTCACTAATCTTTTCTCTATTACTTCAAAATCAAACTCTGAATAAAAATTGTTTTCGTGTCACATCCTTTCGTTTGTGGACGAGTTGGGTGAATATATGTCAGTGATTAAATTGAGTTAAATGTCAGGATTTTGAAAGCTCATTTTTTAAAAGCAAGCCCATTTATTTTGGTTTCTTTGTTTAACGGAATATCAACCTTCCTGGGTTAGATGATTACAAAGCCATACTCGTAGAAGAACAGTAGTGATGATATTTAATTCGTAGCTTGGAACTTTTGTGGATTCGTGTCTTTCTCAAGGGAATTAGTCCGAAAATGAACGTAATAGTTCGAACTCGCTTCGTACGATTTCACGGTCCAGCACTTTTGCCACAAGGCCACAGGACTCCATTTATCTTGGAAGTATATAACAACGTTAGAATATGTGGGTGATGAGCTATGGGAGAATTATAAAGAAAATATTTTTCTGAGATTGCTGTAAAGATCTCATGGCGCAGATACGAAGGTAGACAGGTTTTGTAAGGTATATATATTTACCAACCCTCCGCACGAGCAGGATGCGACACAAGGTCAATTTCTTAAGCGGAGTTTAACAGGTTTGAATTCAGAGTTTTCCTTCTCCTAAACTGGTCACCTAATCAAGGTTAAAGAGCCCAGTCTGCCCTACTATTTACCCATAGCTGGAAGGAGAATTGGATTCATGCCTTTCCCAAGGGTATTAGCGCTATGTGAAATGCCAACAGCTTCGTCTAGAAATTGAACTCGCGTTGAGGAGTCCATTTCGTACGACTCTAACCATTAGACCACGCGCCTCCAGTTTTGTAAGGTAAAAGGAGTGCGAGTTCGATACTAGTTGTAAACTTTCATTATTTTCGATTTGTTTAGTTTTATTTCCAATCAGTGCTATCAGCTGATGGGTGTAGGCTGAAGGTGTAAAAAGCAAATGAAATTAAGATGTACGTGATAATGATGGTCTACGAGCTATGGCTTATAATCTCATCAGCACTAAGTAAACACTGCGGATAAATTATTTTTTCCTGATATTCACGCATCGAGGCACGTTATCATCTTTTTTTTTGTTGGTTTTCAATGTAAACCAAGAAATATGATTCATTTCTCTTTTATTTATTTTCAATGTTCGTATTTGCTCGTTCGCATCGCGCGCTTTTTATAGTCACTTCCCGGGAAGGTGCTTTTCATCGGTTTCCTTGGAAACAAAAGCTATTCGCTTTCAACCGGCAGGAGGCGGTAGTGTCGTCAACCAAAACAACACACATACAAAAAAAAAAAAAAAAAAAAAAAAACAAAAAAAAACAAAAGTGAAATAAAATAAATAAAAACCTAAAGCGATCATATCCTTCCAACATCCTTTTGCCGCCTTTTCTTTCGCGCGCTTTCTGACGCCTTTTATACCCGTTTGCGTTTTTGTTCCTCGCCATTTTCGTTAATCGAATACAAACAAACCGTTTTGGTTTGCCGCTTCTTCACAACCACCACCCCCACCCCCTGTGCTCGCTGTCGCCCTCCCCCTATCCGTAAGCAGACATCTTTCGCATCTGATCAAATGTTTGCCAGGCCGGTTACGGGATAAAAACCGGATATATTTGCTTAAACACACATAAAGGCGCTGATTCTTTACCCGGAAATTAAAGAAGGTGGAGAAAAACGACAGAGCAGTGATTTTTATTTAATATTATTTCTGAGACGAACAACGATCAAGTCATGACCCGTCAAGTCCGCTCAGATCTGTTTGCTATGGAAAATGTCATTGGCTAAGAAAGATATACTGCAAGAACATTACGTGTTCTGACGTTGTTCCTGTAATGGGCAAGAATTATAACAACGACACATACATATATATATAGAGAGATACACACACACACACACAATCACACACACATATATATATATGTGTGTGTGTGTGTGTGTGTGTGTGTGCATATGTGTGTTTATATATATGTGTGTGTGCATATATATTTGTATATATTTATATGAGGATCGGCAACATGAAATTCAGAATGATAATTTATTATCTTTTTTTTAATTTTATTCTTCATTATAACAGAAAATATTGAGATAGTTCTCTGAATTTTAACACTGAGACAAATCTAAAGATTTTATTGATTAAAACGCTTTTTTTCTGAAATTTTAAGACCAAGCTTGATAATTATTTTATTTAGATTTTTCGGACAGGAGTTCTCATCTTTATTATTATTATTATTATTATTATTATTATTATTATTATTATTATTATCACTTTTGTTGAGTTTTTCTCATCAGCGTTAGCTGATGGTATTTCACTGAGTTTGAGTGACAACACGTCTCCTCAGGTCTCTAGTACTCTTCTGAGTATTCTAGCCGATTGCAGCAATGCAGTAGTCTGGATGGTCTCAATTCTTTCTCTGATTTCCAGATCCTCCAGTCTTTATTACAAGTTTTTGGGGATCGTTCCAAGTGCACAAACTACAATTGGTATCACTTTCACCCTCATATTCCACAGCTTTTTCAATCCTCTGGAAAGGTCCATGTATTTGTCCATATTTTCGTTTTCTTTCAGCCTCACCATGTGATCTGCTGGAACCGCAAGGTCCACCAGTTGGCAAGCTCACTTTTTTTGAATCAACACTAGGTCTGGTCTCTGGGCTGGGATAGAGTGATCCGTCTATCTTGAAGTCCCAGAGAATTTTATGCGTTTCATTCTCAAGAACAGATACTGGTTTATGCATATATCATTTTGTTGTGATCAAAATTAATTTTTGCAAAATTTCCAGTAGATCACCTTCCCAACCCAGTCGTGCATACATAATGTTTCGGCTGATGTGCCGTCGGTCTTTTTCAGGTATTACTTGTCGAACACGAAACCCTTTTTTACGAACTCGGGACCTTCGTTTAGTAATCGGGATCCCCTCTCGGAACTTCGAACCGAACCCTTTATTCAATCCATTGGCGTAGATTGATCTCATTCCTACATGAGCGGAATTATTAATTTAAATCGCTCATCGCACCCTGATCTCTCTCTCTCTCTCTCTCTCTCTCTCTCTCTCTCTCCTCTCTCTCCTCTCTCTCTCTTTCTCTCTCACTCTCTCCGCCCCCTCTCTCTCTCTGCATATAAATGTACAGAGCCTAACATTATTGCGAAATATGTTAGAGAAATACACATCAAGTGCACTTATAGGATAGAGTAATTTTCAGTTTAATTTGTAACCGTATAACACGTAAAATTTGTAGAGTCTTCCCGTTGCTTTAAACGTCATATTTTAATCATCTTAAATTTCCCATACAACGAATATAACTATGTTATGCTAATTCGAATATCTCCCTCCATCCTAAATATCCAATAGATTATTACATTATTTTATAAGATATTTATTTATTATTTAATGAAACTTATCTAGCGCTTCCTACAAATACACCTACACAAGCCGAATCACTACTGCAAGCCGAGAGAAGGCAACAAGAAGTATTAAGCTTTATGTAAAGTCAGATAAAACGGATTCATGTGTTTTAAATAAGATGAGGACATTTCCACAAGGGGAAATTCCTAGACTGATGCTTTAGACATATGTTCATTGGCATTGCAGTCTCGGAAGACTATATAATTATTGTGCCCTGAAGTTATAGCGCCTCCTGTGACTGTGAAGTTCAATGTTCGAAAACATTTCGATCACAGATGTCACATGTCAAGGCTGTCTATGAAGATTTTGATGTACCGATGCTTTGTTGTCACCGCTTGCTTCTGGATCTCTTGGCATCATGGTGTTGCGCCAGGATGACTTCAGAGATGAACAGTCCGCTACAGAAAGCCTACCGCCACCGATATATATATATATATATATATATATATATATATATATATATATAGTCGTCGTTGTCGGGCGGCCTAATGTCTGTATCAGCCAGTCAGCGAGGGAGTCTATCCCCTTTTCAATAGCGCTATACGAAGGAGATTGTTTTTGGGCGTCTGAGGTGGAGCACCACACCTACCATCAGCTCCTTACTTTACCGCACAGATACCTGTGCTACTCATACGCTGAGTTGGCGAGGACCGGTATCGAACTAGGAACCTTGTGGTTTCTAGCCGAACGCTCTACCGACTGAGTTAATATATATATACAAGGTGTGTCAAAAAATTATCGAGTTTTTTTGTATTTTAACACACCTTGTATTCTGAAAAAAATAACGTCCCATTCATTAGTTTTTTTTTTTCAGAAAACAAGGTGTGTCAAAAAAGTACCAAGTTTAAAGCTGTTACCAAGATAGAAATGAAGAATGAATGGAACTTTTTCCAGAATACAAGGTGTGTCAAAAATACAAAAATTCTCGATACTTTTTTGACACACCTTGTACATATATATATATATATATATATATATATATATATATTTGTGTGTGTGTCTCTGTGTAAGTGTGTGTGTGTGTGTGTGTGTGTGTGTGTGTGTTTGTGCGTGAAAGATAGTGTGTGTATCTGTCGTATAGCTATTACCTAAGAAAGGAATCAGATATATTTGAATTTCTAAGATTGAGTTTTTGGGGAAGAAAAAAAAAATACTGACATATTTACATACATTTATTTCAGCAATTTTTTATTACCACATTTTTGTGTATGTGCATTAGTAAGTTGACCATCCCACACTTACTTTAAAAGCTTTAAGAAATAAATTATTCAGATGAAGACAGTTATTATCTGGAATTGTATAGCATCTCAGACGTACTCAAAAACAGATACAAGATAAATAAAAGGAAATAGGAATGCATCATCATTATCATCATCATCATCAACACTTTCATTCTCATCATCATTATCATCATCACCATCATCATCATCAGGTGGCGCTGTTATCACGGATTTCCAGGACTCTCCATCTCCAGACGTTCCTGTCTGTCATTGCTCGTGGTTGGTCCTACACACGGCATCCAGAATCCGCACAGAGCTGATCATTGAAGGTCTTTGCTGGTCGATCTACACTGGCGTGTTAATGTTTAGGTGTCTGCAGGAGAACATCACTTATAACTTCGTTCTTTATTTAATGCCCAATCCATCCTTACTGAAGAAGAGTAGTGGTACAAGTGGTATAATAACCTATAGCTGTGAGTGTGAGTTATACCTTTTCTTACAACCAAGCATATCCTTCTAAATTGTAACAGACTTAAACATATCCGCGCAAATTACTATCAAGCTAGAAACCTGAAAGACATCTTTAAGAATACAAACCCTGAAAACATTTAAATTTTATTAAAAAAAGCAACCTTTTCAACAAAATTTAACACAACATAACCAATTATCTCCATAGAACCACTACTTTAAAGTCTGAAATCCAAAATAACCTTTTTGGCATTAAATGACATACAGAGGTTGATATGCCGTTAAACAAAACTCAAACTCAAACTAAACCAATCAACCCTGTCGTTGAAGTCAATCAATAAACCAACTGAAAGTTTTATTATATCTATTTTAAATAATTGCCGAAGTCTTTTAGATCCCAATGTGTGCCAAATGCAACTCACCGCTTAAATGAAAAAGATCAAGATTTTCCATTAATCATACTCAACACGACTACGTCATTCATGAATGATTATCTTCTCAGAAAATGTTGACAAGTGAAAACGATTACCTATTTACTATTTACTACTAGATTAATGTTTTATGAATGAACAACGTGTGTCTATGTAGTAATTAGAGGACAAATCTCCCCCTGCTTAATCGCTTCAATGTAAAACTAATCCGGCTGTAAGAATAAAATAACCTTATTGTGCTTGACGCTAGTTTTTTTTTTTTGAATAAAACAAAATATCTTAACTAGCTTGCGTTTATTTCTAGTAATTAGCTTATTAGTATCATTGTACTATTGTCCTCATCTTTATTGTTATCTGTGCAACGTTTCGGTTGATGTGCCCTGCAGCCTTCTTCAGCTATTCCTTGTCGGATTCGGGAGCCTTTGCAACTCGGGAACCTTCTTTTCGAACTCGGGAGCCATCACGGAACTTTGAACCCAACCTTTTATTCAATCGACGGGGTATCCAATTCTCATTCTGCTAACCATAGCCTGTGGTACCAACCATAGCTGGGGTATCGGTGGTAAGCTCTGTTAATTATTATTCTATGTTACTGACACATTTGACCAGGATCGAACCTGCAGCCTCGAGGTAACTGTCACTTAAAACTGTCTTAACCAACGCCTATATCCACTACGCTATGTGTCCAATTAGACAATTTAGTCCTTTGGAAACTTATAAACCTAATGTTTTGTATTACCTAGAAAATCTACCTTTTACTTATGTAGGAGTTTTTACCTTGACTCATATTGTGTGTTTTTTTTTAAAATATAATCTAGCCTTTTAATTATAGGTTCCCATATTATATCTAAAAAATTCAGAGAAATCGTATTTAGCTTATATTTCTTTGTCAAAGGCGATCGTGTCTCAAGAGATCCTCAACATACAATATCACTAGCCTTGGCCTCTGGTTCTTTGGGTGTCCCTGAATATGACGATGAACAGCAGCTAGTGATTAGGCTTCAGTTCTGAGGAGTGTGGAGTACCCCTTCATTGCCATTACTCCCAGGTCCACTCTGACCCGGAGTGGAAGTAGCTCTTAGGATCTCATCAATGGGTGAAATAAACAAAAAATATGTTTAGAATGATTTAAGAGAAAAATATGAATACCCAACAATAATGAAATTAAAAACGTCTTCAGCAAAAATAACCCTTGGGTTGACATGACGTAAAACCTAACAGCCAATATTTTTGATCCGGTTGGTGAACCAAGGTTAAATAGCCCAGTCTGCCCTACTATTTACCCATAGCTGGATAGCAAGTAGTTGGATTCTTTCAAAAGGTATTAGCGCTATGTGAACTGTAGCTTCGTCCAGGATTTGAACTCTGGTCGATGGGTCAATTTTCTACGACTCTAACCATTACACCACAGCCTCCAACTAAATTTATATTTATTGGGGATTGATAACATCATTATTCATTAACTCTTTTAACTCTAGTCTATCAGAATAAAACTGTTAGTTTTATCTAAAATCTGGTCTAAACATTTAATATAACTCTCAACAAAGTGATCGGCTGTTGTATGTTTCTTTTTCTTTTTTTTTTCTTGTTTTTTATATGCTAAAAACATTTCCGTCTTTGCGTCACTCTTGAATTTCACAAATAAAATATTTAATTTAAGTGTGAATTGACTGCTCTCTTTTCCTCGCACATCTAACAAGCTTTTAACTTGACGTCTTTACCTCAAGCCAAGCGGACTCCAATGTTTTCTGTTCAACTTGCTATAGCTCAACACTGAACATCGCGATGGTGTGATAGTGTTTCTGATTCAGGAGGCTGAGAGGACACGAAATAGATGGCGATAGAGAACAAAGTTCAGTAGCTCTATAAATACTACATTGCAATCTTTCTTTCTTTCTATCTTTCTTTCTTTCCTTCCTTTTTTTTCTTTCTATCCTTTTTCGCTTTCGCTTCTGAATAGTGGACGAGCTGTATACAAAGGTGCCGCACAGCGTTTCTCACCTACCAAATAAGATGTCCGACATTGTGCGAATTCAATCACGAAGAAGGTCATTCTTTGAGTGTTATTGAACAACGTTGTGTCAGAAATAAATTCAAGACTAATAATAATAATAATAATAATAATAATAATAATAATAATAATAATAATAATAATAATAATAATGGCATATTGACACAAACACGTGGGAGGTAGATGCAAAAAATAGAGCGGCCTGGCGCCTCAACGTTAATAAAGGCACGGAGAGGGGTGTGGCGGAGAGGAGAGTAGCCTCGACAGAAAAGAGAGCCAGAAAGAGAGAGAAAAGCCAGCAGCCTCAGAAAGCATCACAGTTTGTACGCATTCAGTGCACCAAAGACTGTCACTCAAGAATTGGCCTGCAGAGTCACTTGCACATATGCAGATGAATTTTAAATTTTTTTGACACTACGCCATCGTCCTTAGTAATTATAATGTATATATATATATACAAGGTGTGTCAAAAAATATCGAAATGTTTTGTAGACCTTTGACACACCTTGTATTCCCTTCATTATTCCATTCATTCTTCATTTCTATCTTGGTGAATACAGCTTTTAAACTTGTATTCTGAAAAAAAACGTTCCATTTATTCTTAATTTCTGTATTGGTAAATACAGCTTAAATCTCGACACTATTTTGACACACCTTATATATATATATATATATATATATATATATATATATATATATATATACAGTAACACCTCACCCAACGTCGGTAACTTGTTTCAGAGGATACGAATTAAGTCGAAAACAACTTACGTCGAAATAGTCATAATTTAGATGCATTCTTCATTTCTGTATTGGTAAATACAGCTTCAATCTCGATAGTTTTTTGTTGTTTAATTTTATTAAGCAATACGTAATTAAAAACAACCTTAATTCCCTAAAACCGTAACCCAATTGGCAAAAAGTTCATTCATAGACTGTAGTTAAACTGTCATGGGGGACCACCAAAAAACTTTCCGTTTTAATTTTCCGACCGTTGTGCAAGCTCAGCCAATTTATATTATATTTATCCCCACTAGCATTATCATTATTGTTTTTTTTTTTTTATAAGTTTCGGACGAAAAAATTCCAACAATCAGAATTTTCGGAAGATGTCTGAACTTGTCCACTTGTTCAGATGTGTATTATCACAAAACTCTATCTTACATTGACTTCTGAGTGTCCCAACTTACGAGTTTTCCGAGTTACGAGATATCATTCGGTCCATTTATTTGCTTAGTGTTGCAAGCTAAAATTTGAGATACGAGCGAGCTTAAGAATTAATCAATTCACTAAAAATATTTAAGTCTATTTTTTTTTAATCTATTACATCAAAGAAAAATAAATATTAAAACATAATTCCTTATATCAGTGCTGGAACATTTTAGAGCGGCCGACTAGGAACCATAACGTTCCGGGTTCGATACTGGTCCTCGCCAACTTAGCGTATGAGTAGCATACGCATAGTAGGATCTGTACGGAAAATGATAAGCTGATGGTCGGTGTGGCGCTCCACCTCAGACGCCAAAACAATCTTCTTGGTCTAGCGCTTGGGAAAAGGGATAGACTTCTTTGATGTTTGGCTGATACCTACTTTAGGCTACCCCGTCGACTTTATAGAATATAGTGTTATTTTTTCTTATTTAAATAAATCGTAACTAAAGAAAAATAGTTTTTTGGGGTAGAGGAGCTTGAATGAATTAATGGTTTATTCTAATGGGGAAAATTTATTTGATATAGGAGGAAATTGAGTTACGAGTGGAACTAATTTAACTCGTAAGTCAAGGTCCCACTGTATATTATATGTAGGTGTGTATTATATATTCGCACTTGGCTGAATCAGATGACGTATTTGATATAACAAAATTTTTCTTCTTCGGCAATGTTTGTTTCTGTGCAACAAATGCTATTAGCAAATTATCTATTTATTTCCATAAATCTATTAAAAAAAATCTGGTTAATATATTCGAAATTTATCAAGGAAATTAGTTTATGATTTGGATTTAATTTAATTTAATCTAATTTTAATTAAAATTTCAACCATGTCTTGCATTAAACATGAGGTGCACATTCTAAATCAGATATTTTTCTTTTGCCAATAATTTAAAATATTGAAAATTCAACAAAAAAAAAAAAAAAAGAGAGATTACACAACTGCAACAGAATTATATGTTGTTGTTGTTTTTCGGCAGTGACATTTATTAATACAAGTTTTATTAAAATCGGAAAAGGATTATATATAACCATCATCATCATCATCATCAGCAGCAGCAGCAGCAGCAGCAGCAGCTGCACTGATTCGCAGGACTCTCCCCCGACCAGACGCCCCTGTCGTTCATTGCGCCTGGTAGGTCCTCTGCGCGGCATCTAGAATCCGCACAGAGCTGATCAGTGAAGGTCTTTGCCGCTCATCCTCATCCTCCGATAGTGGTGACAGCGTGAATCCTTTCGCAAAATTCGTACTCATCAACAATCGCACTTGGTGTGTCCTCAAGATAGAACCCAGTGTCCGTACAGAGTCAATGAATGTATTTTTTGTTGATGGTTTGTCCATGCGTAGGAGTCCATAAGAAGAACGTCACTGATGAGTCCACCCGTACTTCTCCAGTAGTGCTCAAGTATGGCTTGTTCGCCTTTCTTATATATATATATATATATATATATATATATATATATATATATTATGATAATGGTACATGGTAATAACCTACTCGAGTTTCACCATAAGGATCTTCAGGGTTAAATCTACTGAATTAATCAAGATAATAATTAATTGCAGTTGATTGCACGTGTGTGTTTGTTTGTGATAAACGGTTGGTTACAGGACCGCGGTTAAAGAACGCCGATTCAAGATTCGAAAATTTAAAAAATTAAAAAAAGCGGAAGTTGCATTTTCTCAAGATCAAAATATAAACATTGTTAGAAATCCGGGCTGTGCTATTTTTTAACTGGTTTATGACAATGATGAGGTTTCACTATATTATTATAGAGTTTGTGGCGATTAAATGTGGTTTTATCAATATATGCTAAACGTTATATATTCTAATTAAAGTCAATATATATTATATATGTATATATATGATTAGACACATGGAGGTGTATTTTTACCATTTCAATGGTTTTATTAATATATATATATATATATATATATATATTATATATATATATATATAGTATGAACAAAAAGTAATTAGACAATCAGGAATATTTCTTGTATGTTGTTTATTCTCAACTAGTTTCGACCTTAGGTCATCATCAGGAGAACATTTCTTATTTGAAGAAATTGTTTATAGATTTTTTGAAAGGGACCATTATAGAAAAACTATAAAAATTAAAGTGTTTTTGAGGGTTTGACATGCTATTAAAATCCGGGTAGACGAGTGTGTTAGTAGTAGCATGTCCATTTGTTCCGTGAATAACCCCTCTCTCTCTCTCTCTCTCTCTCTATATATATATATATATATATATATATATATATATATCAAATATTAGATATTATGGAATTAATATCTCGTTACTATTAGTTTCATGCTTACTGCAATTGTAGTAAGTATGAAACTAATAGTAACGAGATATTAATTCCATAATATCAATATTTGATTGTAAACCTGATCTGCTATTTTAGCATTGAGCACCTTTATATGCCAATACTTTCTCTTTCATTCTCTATCCATTCTATATATATATATATATATATATATATATATATATATATATATATATATATATATATGTTGCGCTAGTAGCAGGGATATCCATGACAATCTCTTGCCATTCGTCCCCATCATTCATTGCACGCGAAGGTCCTCAGCGCAGCATACAGTTTCCGCTAGAGCTGGTCAATGTAGGTATTTGCTAGACGGCGACCATAGCGATAATGATTGCCAGTAAGCTCCCTATAATCAGATTGTATAGCTGCTTTCTTGTATGTAGATTATTTGTTTAACAATGCACACAGCATTCTTGTAAAATTCCCATCTAGCTTATTCTCTACGCGCTTCGTTAGGGTCAATGGTGCAAATATACTGTAGCACTGATACAACTACGGCTTTTGTCGCTTTAACTTGCAAGTAGATCGGATTTCCATATGTCTGATAATGTGTCTATGCCAATAATGCATATAGTGGGTCATTGTGTGAATGCAGAGTGCTCTCCCCCTTTCTAGGTCTTGCTATAAGTCGTTGCTACAATCTCCGACGACCGCCTGTCTCTCTCTGTGTGTGTGTGTGTGTGTGTGTGTGTGTGTGTGTGTGCGTGTGTGTGTGCTAAATACAGGCTCTGGTCCAAAATGCGCAGGTATCTCAGCTGAGAGACGGGCCGAATCAGAATGCTAGAAATTTGCTTTTTTCCCATGGTATTTCTCCCGTTATTACGATGTCTGTTCTTTTACCAATTAAATCGTTGTAATGCTTAACATATCATATTAACAGAAGATATATTTTCTTAAATCCTTATCCGTAACGATAATCTATAAAAATAAAAAAAAGCCCGCACCAGTAAAGAAAAAACCCAACAAAACAAACTCAGAATCCTTTGTCTTTGTCCGTTTTATTTTTTTATATTTCTTCTTTGCCTGTGACTTGTCTCCTTTCGAGCAAAGTGTCTTAATTTCGTTTTGGGAGTCGATTACTCCAACTCGTATCGTCTCAAGTGAAGGCTACATATTCTCTTATCTAGCAATTACTTTATAGAACATAATATTAAATACATTTATCACATTAATAAATGTGTTGGAGATAATACTCTGACTCCAGACTCGTCTGTGTGTCTTTTTATTTAATAACTTACCATTTATCTAACTCGTGATATTACAGTAAGGACTTATCGTAAAAAAATTCCTCAAAACATGAAATCACTTAAATTCAGTATATTCGACAGTAAATCAATAAGTCTGTATCCTGACGCCGTTAATAACCGATTTTTTTATATGAGATTCTCAGTTCAAAATGTTCGATTAGTATTAACAGCAGAATTATGTGCATCGACAACGGAGGAGATTATGCTTAAAAATAAATAATGACTTATTGTTTAGTTTGGTTTCTTTGTTTATATGGCGTATCAGTATTCATGGGTTATTTAATGCTACGCTATATTTATAGTAGAACAATATCCGCACTCAAGTTTATTTCAATATGTACGTCGGACTGAATTATGCGCATTGAGAAAGAAGGGGATTATTAAAGAAACAAATACTGGATTATTTGCATTGACAAAGAAGGAGATCATGTTCTAAAAATAAATGAATTATGCGCATTTGCAAAGAAGGAGATTATGTTCTAAAAATAAATACTGAATTATGCGCATTTGCAAAGAAGGAGATTATGTTCTAAAAATAAATACTGAATTATGCGCATTTGCCAAGAAGGAGATTATGTTCTAAAAATAAATACTGAATTATGTGCATTGACAAAGAAGGAGATTATGTTCTAAAAATAAATACTGAATTATGTGCATTAACAAAGAAGGAGATCATATTTTAAAAATAAATACTGAATTATGTGCATTTGCAAAGAAGGAGATCATGTTCTAAAAATAAATACTGAATTATGTGCATTTGCAAAGAAGGAGATTATGTTCTAAAAATAAATACTGAATTATGTGCATTTGCAAAGAAGAGATTATGTTCTAAAAATAAATACTGCATTATGTGCATTGACAAAGAAGGAGATTATGTTCTAAAAATAAATACTGAATTATGTGCATTTGCAAAGAAGGAGATTATGTTCTAAAAATAAGTACTGAATTATGTGCATTGGCAAAGAAGGAGATTATGTTCTAAAAATAAATACTGAATTATGTGCATTTGCAAAGAAGGAGATTATGTTCTAAAAATAAATACTGAATTATGTGCATTGGCAAAGAAGGAGATTATTTCTAAAAATAAATACTGAATTATGTGCATTTGCAAAGAAGGAGATTATGTTCTAAAAATAAATACTGAATTATGTGCATTGGCAAAGAAGGAGATTTCTAAAAATAAATACTGAATTATGTGCATTTGCAAAGAAGGAGATTATGTTCTAAAAATAAATACTGAATTATGTGCATTGGCAAAGAAGGAGATTATGTTCTAAAAAAATACTGAATTATGTGCATTGCAAGAAGGAGATTATCTAAAAATAAATACTGAATTATGTGCATTGACAAAGAAGGAGATCATGTTCTAAAAATAAATACTGAATTATGTGCGTTTGCAAAGAAGGAGATTATGTTCTAAAAATAAATACTGCATTATGTGCATTGACAAAGAAGGAGATCATGTTCTAAAAAATACTGAATTTTGTGCATTGACAAAGAAGGAGATCATGTTCTAAAAATAAATACTGAATTATGTGCATTTGCAAAGAAGGAGATTATGTTCTAAAAAATAAATACTGAATTATGTGCATTGACAAAGAAGGAGATCATGTTCTAAAAATGAATACTGCATTATGTGCAGTGACAAAGAAGGATATTATGTTCTAAAAATAAATACTGAATTATGTGCATTTGCAAAGAAGGAGATTATGTTCTAAAAATAAATACTGAATTATGTGCATTTGCAAAGAAGGAGATCATGTTCTAAAAATAAATACTGAATTATGTGCATTGGCAAAGAAGGAGATCATGTTCTAAAAATAAATACTGAATTATGTGCATTGACAAAGAAGATCAAGTTCTAAAAATGAATACTGCATTATGTGCAGTGACAAAGAGAGATTATGTTTAAAAACTGAATACTAAATTATTTGCATTGACAAAGAACGAGATTATGTTTACAAAATGAATGTCTAGTGCTTGAAATAAATACGTTTTTCATCATTTGACGACAGGCTCATTGGTGCTGTTCTGGATAGAAATTCACTAAGTTCTGGGGATAGGGACACAAGAACACAAGACAACACATAGATATTCTTTGTTAAGATGTGATATATATTTAAATTCATAAGTTAAAAACTAATTCGATATATATTCAATGAATAAGAGGATTTTTTTTATTTTTTTAAGCAAAACAATTTTTTCTGATTTTTCCATAAATGTAAACTCTACATTGCTTAGAATTTGGTTTTTAGCAAACATTTTTCAATATCTGTTTTGAGGCTATACAAAATGGCGACAAATAAAACATTGCTTCAAGCTTGAACAGAGGTCTGTAATAAAATATTTGGTGACTGAGAAGTACAAACACTGTGAAACATACAAAAGAATTGTAGCGTAATTATTAGGTCTACCAGAATTTGAGATTAAAAAAAAGCTGTGTTCGCATTTTTAGAGAAAGAGAGGAAGAAGAAATAAGAGCAAACAAAGGTTAAAATTTGGAAGAGTAAACACACAACGGGATGCCAGTAACCTGACCAGGAATGACCCCGGAAGAAGATTTGAAAGTAAAAACCGAAGTTCCGGGTGTAACGACGAGTAACGAAAGAAGAAAATCGTTCTCTTTTACTTTCGGCCATATCAGGGGTCAGACAGGCTCCTGGTCCCTCGTGTGGGATAACAGTACAGAAGATGATACCATGTTAGAAGGTAGAATAATTTAACCGTACCCTCTCTCTCTCTCTCTCTCTCTCTCTCTCTCTCTCTCTCTCTCTCTCTCTTTCTCTCTGTCTTTCCTTCTCTCTCCGAAAAAGAGCCCACGAGCCTTGAAATAAATACTAAGCCTCTGTGACTATACAACTTGCGTGTATATTGTTCCTTGACCTAACGGCTACTAATAACGGCGACTGCTACTAAAACTTGAGTTGGCCCATACTACATATATCGTTCCGGAGTTTGCCACAAATACACTTTGGTACTGTGCCCATATCGTTATACTACAGAATGTGTAATGTGTGCGAAGTATATTCTAGTCAATTTTTTTTTTTTCAAATGTGTTGGTGGGGTTGTCACTAAGAACTTCGGGAAACACGCTGACTAGCACGGCAAAGACAAAGTTCCAGGTGCAGCGATCAGGAAATATGGTTATGTCTATTTACCAACCCCTCTGCACGAGCAGGATGTGACACAAGGTCAATTTCTTGTGGATTATTTTATGACAAAGCCACCTTGTAGAAGATTAGTATTGCTACTATCTAACTTATAGCTATGGTATGATTAGTCCGAAAGTGAACGTAATATATATTTACCAACCCCTCCACACGAGCAGGATGCGACACAAGGTCAATTTCTTAAGCTGAGTTTAACAGGTTTGAATTCAGAGTTTTCCTTCTCCTAGACCGATTGCCAAAACAAGGTTAAAGAGTTCAGTCTGCCCTACTATTTATCCATAGCTGGAGGGAGAGTAGGATTCATACCTTTCCCAAGGGTATTAGCGCTAAGTGAAATGCAATTACCACATCCAGGATTTGAACTCGGATCGATGAGTCCATTTCCCATGATTTTAACCATTACACCACGCACTTCCCGGTTATGCTGACGTTTTTCTGGGA
>CM042141.1:34261453-34266453 GCA_023376005.1 Doryteuthis pealeii
CAAACAGTGCGCCCGGGGCACTGCTCTGCCCCAGAGCTTTTTCAGGTGCGCTCCGTAGTAATCCTGAAAAATCTATCCAGATATGAAAAGATTTGGAAAAGAACAGCGATGGAAGGCAATCTCGAAATGTTTCCTTTGATAAGTAATAATTGCAAAAGTGAAATTCTGCCAATGATAGTTGAACATTTATCAACTTTAGAAGAAAATTTAAGTTATTATATTCCATCAATTAACACTGCGCAATATGACTGGATTAGAAACCCTTTTGTAGAAACTGCAATAGATTCTAGTTTAACGCTAACAGAAAAAGAAGAACTGGCAGCTGTGCCCACAGATTGTGGATTAATGATTAAATACAAAGAATTGTCTCTTGCAGCTTTTTGGATTTCCATAAAAAAACAACATGTGTCGATATCTAAAAGAGCGCTGGCCATTTTATTGCAATTTTCCACCTCATATTTATGTGAACTGGGATTTTCAACCCTCGCAACAATTAAGTGTAAAAAGAGAGGAACTTTTCAATGCATTGATGAGGAAAGGAGAGTTGTCTCTCAAACATAAGACCAAACACTAAAGAAGTCGCAAGGTCTCATCAAGCTCATGTTTCTCATTAACACGGGAAGGAATAAACTTCATAGAGGTATGTTAAGTTTGCTTTTGTTAAATGTTTACAATATATATATATTATATATATATATATATATATATATATATATATATATATATCAAATTAGGAAGTTTCACGGAGCTAAACAAGAACGCACATAAAAAACGTTTAAACTTATTACGTTTTAATTGATTTATATATGAAATTATACATCGTGTGATTTAAAATGTATGAGAATAAAACAATAATATTAGAAATAAATAACACCGAATAATTATTTATTAAATTCGATTTTGTTAAATCCAGTATGCAAATTATCTACATAGTATACTACCTAAACCTTTATTTCTTAGTTATATATTATGTCCATAGCAGGATTTTAAACGTATTAATAATACATATTGTTTTGAGGCAGAGCTAACTCAGCTATACGTTCATAGAGACAGTAATAATATATAAGATTCTAATTAAGATTAAATAATGATTATTTAATAATCATTGAGAATATCACGGGAATAAATTGTGACGTTGGCGGTGACGTTGTTTCGATTACAGACAGACACACAGAAAATCTCCATTATAAATAGTATTATTTTCACTCATTTTGAGTTTCTCTCGCCAGTGTTAGATGATGGTATTTCGCTGAAGTCTGAGTGACACTAATGTCAGGTCTCCAGGACTCTTGTGTGTATTCTAGCCGATTGCAACAATGGATGGTCTCAAATCTTCTTCTGATTTCCAGGTCCTCTAATCTTTTTTCTAAGATTTTTGTGACCGTTCCAAGTGCACCAACTACAATTGATATCAATTTTACCCTCATGTTCCACAGCTTTTTCAATTCTCTGGCAAGGTCCAGGTATTTGTCCATCTTTTCGTTTTCTTTCAATTTCACCCTGTGATCTGCTGGAACCACAAAATCCACCAGTTGACAGGTTATTATTTTGAGTTTTCACATCAGCATTAGCTGATGGTCTTTCACTGGATTCTGAGTGATAGCAAGTTTCCTCAGGTCTCCAGGACTCTTCTGAGTATTCTGGCAGATTGCAACAGTGTAGTGTTCTGAATGGTTTCAATCCTTCCTCTGATTCCCAAGCTTTCCAGACCCTTTTCCAATCCTTTTGGGACTGTTCCAAGTGCACCAACTACAATTGGTATCACTTTCACTTTCATATTCCACAACTTTTTCAGTTCTCTGGCAAGGTCTAGATATTTGTCTATTTTTTTCATTTTCCTTTAACTTCACCCTGTGATATGCTGGCACTGCAAAATCTACCAGTTGACAAGTTCTTTCTTTTTTGTTTATCAACACTAGGTCTGGCCTTCTTGCTGGGATAAGGTGATCCGTTTTTATCTCAAAGTTCCAGAGAATTTTGTGCGTTTCGTTCTCAAGAACGGATTCTGGTTTATGCATATACCATTTTGTTGTGTGGTCAAAATTTAATTTTTTGCATAATTCCCAGTTGATCACCTTCCCAACACAGTCGTGTCTAGTTTTGTATTCTCGTTGTTCTAGTTTGCTACATTCGCAGAGTATATGGTTAACAGTCTCATCTCTATTACCGCAAAGTCTACATTTACTATTTTGTTGGGTATTATCAATTTTCGCTTTGATATAGTTTGTCCTTATGGCATTATTTTGTGCAACAATTATAAGTGATTCTGTTTCTCTTTTGAGGTTTCCCTTTCTTAACCATGTCCAAGTCTTTTCATGTGCAACCTCTTCTATTTGTAGTTTGAAGCGTCCGTATAATTGTTATTATTATTATTATTATTATTATTATTATTATTATTATTATTATTATTATTATCAAGAAAACCTTAATATTTGATTAAATATCTCAAATGAGTTGTTGTTATTTATATTACTTCTACCAAATTCGTGTAATGCCTGTAATTGTCAGTTCTTCTGCTTTTTATGAATCAAGTAACCAAAAATACACCCAAGGAAGAGGGGAGGGTCTAGCGATTGAAACGTGTGATTAAAACCTGTAACTCTAATAATAGTAAAAAAAAAAATAATGTAAATGAAATGCGAAAACTTTAATACTTACTTTAATAAGCTTTTTTCTTCTGTGGTCAAATATACATTTACGTTGCGTTTCAGAAACGTATGCGAATAAAAGTTTTCTTTTCTTTTTCTTTTTTTCCTTTTTTTTTCTTTTTTTTTTTTCTTTTTTATTAATCATAGATCTTGGCGAACTCATCTCCTAATTTACATTTCGTGATCGTATAGAAAACGAGCGTCCATACTGCAGAAGAGTTATTCTTGCACGAGATTGTCTTGTCCGCCCATCCAACTGCTGGCTATTTTAAGTTCTGCTTACATCAATTCTACATCGAGTCGTTAAATGATGTTTGGTTTTAATGCATCATTTTTTTTGTTTCTCTTTTCGTAATTGGAAATTTCCCTACGATTAAAGTAGATCATTTGTACTTATCTACGTTTTTGTTTTGTTTTGTTTTGTTTAAAATGGCGAATGTTTTGGCAGTATGTCAGTAATTAATAAATATATGCACTCGCCGTTCCTTTGCGTGGGAACGTCGTTATACTCTCGCTGTCCAACGATTTGTCAAAATGAAATACACAATTGCTCATTCAATAATTATCTGATATTGCTTTTAAGTTTTATAATGAGCCGGTTCAAACTAATTCGACATTCCATACTTTTTTTCTGTTTTATTTATATACTAGCAGGATTCGTGAATATACCACAGTATGATAATTTAATTATTACAAGGTTTGATATGTTTATTTAAGAGCTATTACTAAATAGTTCAATATGTATAAAGTATAATAAGTTTTAAATCATAAATCTCTTTCTATACACACACACACACACACATATATACACACATATACACACATGCACACACACACACACTCTCTCTCTCTCTCTCTCTCTCTCTCACACACACACACAACACACACACACACACACATAATATATATATATATATATATATATATATATATATATATATATATGTATGTATGGTTTACTATATTTAAAAGTAAAGACTGGCCAGTGCCATAGATAGAAGATCTATATTTCTCCCGAACGCAAATTTTGTACAGAGATGCAGTTTTAATGAGTTTTCCTGAATATCTTCTAATATATATCTATATATATATATACATATATATATATATAAGGTGTGTCAAAAGTATCGAGATTTTATATATATATATATATATATATATATATATATATATATATATATATATATATATATATATATATATATATATGGGGTCATTTAGCTCTCTCACTCTTTTTTATTTATTTCCTTCTTTTCATCTTTTCATCTTTTCATTAGTGTTATAGGTTATTCACCCTATAATACTAAAGGAATGCGCCGACAGGTTACTATAAATAACAGGGATAATTGTGGCTTGGCAGTTAGCCAATGCGAGCAAGCCAATAACTCTATTGTTTGACGTATTTTCCACTTATCTCTATTGTATTTGTCTACTTTCTGTTAATACATTTTTCTACATTTGTTACCCGTCGTTTTGTTCTTATTTGACCCCTTAAAACCTCTCAGCAATTAGGTTCCATTGAAAACGATTAGCGTTATCGCTCCGTTATCGCTCCGTTATCACGTTATCCCGTTATAGCGTTATCCCGTTATCGCGCTCAACCCTATCTCTAGCTTTCCTCTTCTCTATATAATCCCCCTACTCTCTTTCTTTCTTATTTCTTTTTTTCTTATCATATATATTTCTTATTTATATTATTTTTTTTATTTTTATATTTTTGGGCACAATTCTTTTTTCTTACCTTTATTTCTTAATAATAAACACGGAATGGTCCATTATTAGCTTAGGTGACAACATTCATAAGAAATAAAAAATTCGACAGTTAAGTGACACTAGGTAATCAGCATTTTGGACGATCTGGAGGATTTCTATTTTTAACCAGAGGGTGTTGCATGATGATAACTCTCGAAAGATTAAGGAACAAGTGTATTGCTATATATAAAACTACCAGCAGCTACCCGGCGTCGCCTGGGTAGAGGGGGATTTTGTAAGTTAGTCCCGCAGATCCATTATTACTGAATTGTGTGTTGAATCCTCGTGGGATGCCCCATTTAAATCCCTCTGTAAAAAAAAAATAAACCTTGCATTGATCCAACTACTCTGAAAAGAAATGTTAATGTCTACTATCTAAAATATCAAATGAAAATAAAAATCCATGCTGTTATCATTTAGATTTTATTTTTTAATTACCTTCACGAATATGAATCAAATCTCTATTATTTTTGCTAAAAAAACAAGCCCTGGAGATATTTAATGTATATATATATATATTTACTTTGTCGTTAATTGTTTTATTATCGAACTTTTCCCCAGACACACAGATTAATGCAATGGCCCTTTATATATATATAT
>CM042141.1:34276453-34278953 GCA_023376005.1 Doryteuthis pealeii
TGTTATATTCATTCATGAATGAACAGTTTTGCCGATGTTCTAGCGTTTCGGTTATTTTTTTTAAATAGATTAACCTACCTTCAGGACAATATTACGAAGCAATCTTATGGAGCTTTGCCCAGAAAGTTTTTTCATTAACATTCTGGACGAATCTTCATAAAATCGCTTCGTAATATTGCCCTGAAGATGGTTTAATATTTAAAAAAATGAAAACACTTCAAAATCGGCAAAAATATTAATTCAAAAATGAATACAGCCTCTGAATATTCGTTGTGTTTTTCTGTTTTTTGTTTTTTCATATTTCTATAGTCACATAACTTCGGATTCATTCCTATTTTCCTTACACACACACACACACACACACACACACACACACACATATATATATATATATATATATATATATATATATGCACACACACACACACACACACACACACATATATATATATATATATATATATATATATATATATATATATATATATGTTTGTTAAACTGTACTGACGATTCTTGTCGGACGAGTTTTTGTTCGATCCTTTCTAATTTCTGGCCAGCTTTTTAATGTCATGTTGGAACTGCAATCCACCAAAGGTTTCATTACGAGCGCTTTGGCATGTCCATCTGCCATCTTCAGATATGAAACTGATAGGATGTTTCAGATGTCTCGTTTTTAAAATCATGTTTAAAAGAAAAAAAATGCTGCCAAAATGCACTTATATATATATATATATATATATATATATATATATATATATATTCATCAGACAGAACACTGTCCGATTAATTACTTCCATGTAATAAATACACATATATTTATATATACACTAATAGATATTTAGTAGATGAATATATATATATATATATATATATATATATATATATATATATATACTATTTTCCTCAACATTTAATCACATATATTATATATATATGTGTGTGTGTGTGTGTGTGTGTGTGTGTGTGTGTGTGTAAAATAGTGAAAAAAAATTGAAAAACATAGGTTCAAATAAAATGAGTGATATTTATTCAGCCAACGCTGCAGTGTTTCTATCTGTAGTAGATCTTCTTCAGGGCTTTTGTTGATATGAGGAATCAATCATCATCATCATGTCGCGCTGTTAGCACGGATATCCATGACAATCTCTCTCCATCCGTCCCTATCACTCATCATTCTCGGAGGTCCTCGATGCAGCATCCTGTATCCGCACAGAGCTGGTCAATGTACGTCTTTGTTGGTCGGCCCACACTGGCGTACCCATGTGCTGGCTTCCACATCAGGACGTCACTTATGAGTTCGTCTTTGCTTCTCCAGCAGTGTCAGGCGTGTTCCTTCCATCTTACTCGGATGGTTTGGGTGATATGTGGCAGGTGGCCGTACAGCTGTTTTCTCGTGAGGTCATTTTAAACGTTTCTTATGCATTCAGATACCTGTTAGATCTCTATATTCTACGTTTAAAACATTTAATATTTTTGTGAGATCTTCTACCTGATCTGTCTTATTTTATTGGAAATATTTCATCGGAAGTACATTTGTTGCATAATCTATGCAGTTGCATAAGATTATTGTCAATCCCTGTATTTCTGAAGGGATGGCCCCTTTTTATATCACGGGCGGGACTTTCCATGGAATATTACAGAAAGCCCGCGAAATACGTGAAATCGCGTGGGACCTGGTTGGCTCTCAGTTTCAGCTTGGACGTCAGGCAGATAAGGCCTTAGCTGGAGCTCACTGCACACGCGCGTTGTGTTAGTTAGAGAAATATGTTTAGTCAAGTAAATAAAGGTTTAAATAAATGATATGGTTTTGTGGTTGATGAATGTCTTGGCAACAAGACTGACCTAGAAGAAGAAATGAATCAAGGACGACCAACCAGCAAGACGAAGTCCAACGCTAGAAGAAGAACGTAAGATACCAAAGATGAGCAGAAGAATAATAGAAGTAAAGAAAGGGTATACAACACATTGTTAACTTAGAAAAGAGTGACCTCTGTTGTAAAAGAAAAGTCACGTTGTTTACATTTGTGCAAATGATTGCGGTTTAATTTTATGGACATTACTGTACCAACACTCCATTAGTTAGTAACCCAAAGTTGACCCATGACCTCATAAAGATGCAGATAGATTTTATTGCCCATTTTTGGAGAAAAACGTTCCACCGTTTAGCTCAGTCAGTTGAGCATTCACCTAGGAACCACAAGGTTCCGGGTACGATACTGGCCCTCGCCAAATCAGCTTATGAGTAGCATAACTCGGATATATACAGTCAAGTTGAGAGCTGATGGTAGGTGCGGCGCCACCTCATACGCAAAAAGAACCAGCCGGATCTAGCGCTGATGAAAAGAGGATAGACTCCATCGCAGTCTGACTGATACCGTCAATAGACAACACCACCGAAATTACTTATAAGCTTTCAAATACGGCATCTGTCTATTTATCTATATTTTGGACGTGTGTGCAAATGTATATTGACTGAAGCTGTATTTAACTAGAAATAAAT
>CM042141.1:34283953-34286453 GCA_023376005.1 Doryteuthis pealeii
GTGTGTGTGTGTGTGTGTGTGTGTTGTGTGTGTTTACGCGTGCGTTCATGGGTATCGGTGTTTCTAATTTGTTCGCTTTTTCGGTGCGTGACCGTGATTGTTAGTGCTTATGAGCGCGTATATACGTCTCTGCCTTTGGGTTCGCGTGTGTATTTTTGCTCGTATGTGTATGCGCGCGTGTGTGAATGTATATGCGTGTGCATACATGGGTACACATGTGTTTCTAGTTTGCTCAGTTGTTCATGCGTGTCCGTGATTGTGAATGCTTACGTGTGAGTATATGCGCCGATGCTGTTGGCTTCTAGTGTGTGTTTGTGTTTGTGTTCCTATATGTATGAGCGTCTGTGTGAGGGTGGGTGCAGGTGTACGTATGCGCGCATGCGTATAGCTGTCTTTAGTTTTCTCAGCTTTCCACGTGTATGTGTGATTGTGTGCACATACATGTGCGTATATACGTTTTGTTCTCGTGTGGGCTGGCGTGTTTACGTTTCTCTACGTGCGAGCGTTTGAATATGCGTGTGTGAATGTATGTGTATGTATGTGGGTGACTATATTTCAATTATTCAAATTGATTTAACAACTCCAATAATAATAATAGTAATAATAAACAATAATAATAATAATAATAATAATATGTTTGTGTATGTGTATGTAAGTTGGTTGGTTGGATTTTACGGCATGTCAATCTCTGTTGGGATAATTTTTTTTTTATGAAGACGTTTTCTTTATTCATTGTGACGAGAACTCAACATTTTTTTAACTCAATTTAAAAAAAAAAAATTTACAAACTATTTTTTCTATTTAACCGATAGATGGGACCCAAACAAGTACTATCACTCCGGGTCAGAGTGGACCTGGGAGTAATGATGACAAAAGGTACTCCTCATTTCCCTAGAGTTAAAAAAATTGGAACATCCCCATTAGGTAGAGTTTCACGTTATACATAGGACACGGGTGTATGTGTGTACATGTGTATATTAGTGAGTATATGTGTTTATACTATTGGGTTATCGTTTATGTGTGCGCGTGGGGGTACTCTATTTAAACTCAAAATGAATTATCAAAAACAACAACAACAACAACAATAATAATAATAATAATAATAATAATGTTTCCTTTTGTCATTGCTGTGTGTCATTAGCAAAATATCATTACTTTATCCTTTCTCTCCCACATCTTTTGGTTTAATGACGAACGAACACTTTCTTTCTAAAGTCTCTCCTTTTTATTAGTCATCAATATGAAGTGACTAAGAAAATATTAAATAAATAACTAAATAAAGAAAATAATAGAATTAATAATGGGGGAGGGAATTGAATTTTTTTAAATTAATTTTACCGAAACTTTAAAACACTTCTTTGGAATAGGTAGGCCTTCAATAAATAAAGTAAGTAAAGTCGTCGTGGCGGCCTAAGGTCGGCATCAGTCAAACAGCGAGAGAGTCTATCCCTTTTCACTAGCGCTAAACCAAGGAGATTATTTTAGTATTGAGGTGGATCGCCACACCTACCATCAGCTCCTCACTTTACCGCATAGAGCCTGTGCTACTCATACGCTGAGTTGGTGAGGGTGGGTATCGAACCAAGAACCTTGTGATTCCTAGCCAAACACTCTACCGACTGAGCTAAACCGGCCCTTACTTCAATAAATAATACTTTATTAAATATTAATTTCTATACTTTTCCTTTTTGTTTCTTTTCTTCTTTATTCATTTATTTTATTCATTTATTTGTTTTTTTAGTAAGTACCTTATTATTATACTAGAAGTGGCTACCGGCGTCGCCTGGGTAGAGGGGAAAAGTTAGTCCCGCAGATCCATTATTACTGAATCGTGAGTTGAATCCTCGTGGGATGCCCCATTTAAATCCCTATGTAAAAAAAAATAGACCTTACATTGATCCAGCTACTCTGAATAGAAATGTTAATATCTATCTAAAATATTAAATGAAAAAAAAAAAAAAAAACCCATGCTGTTATCATTTAAATTTATTTTTTAATTATCTTCACGAATATAAATCAAATCTCTATTATTTTTGCTCAAAAAACAAGCCCTGGAGATATTTAATGTGTATATATATTTACTTTGTCGTTAAATGTTTTATTTTCGAAGTTTCCTCCGGACATACAAATCCACACAACTGCTATTTATATATGTATAGATGACAAACTTTAAATCGGTCTTTCAATTTAAACAAGTCGCTAAACTTGATGTGCTAACATTATCAAAATGACCAAAACTGTATAGCAAAAACAAACAAACCAAAAAACAACCAAAAATTAAAAAAAGCAAAGTAAAAATAAAATTAATGAATAATTTGCCTCATAGAATCAAAATCGTGGTGCATAATTCTCATTTTAATTAGTCATTGTTTTATTTTATTAATTCTACATCACTTCAATATTACAATTAATTAAACTCCACTCTGTAGGACATTTTTCACGATAAAATCAGCTGATGATGATATATACGTAGAAGGACGGACATCCACACACACAGACA
>CM042141.1:34288953-34298953 GCA_023376005.1 Doryteuthis pealeii
ATGTGTCCTGGGCATGACGTTAAACTGCATTTAATGCTGAAGTTCCAGTTCCGAAGCTCTGGGGAGTGTGGAGTTCCCCTTCATCTCCATTACTCCCAGGTCTACCCTGGCCCGTTGTCGAAGTACCTATTAGGGTCCCATGTAAGAGTTAAATATATCAAAAATGAGTTTTAGAACTGTGTTTAAAAAAATGAATAAAAAAAAAATTTTCCAGTAACCATCAAGAATGAATAAAACATATTGTCTTCAGCATAAAATAACCCAACAAGGGTAGATATACCGTAAAGTCCAACCAAAGGACCAAACAACCACAATGTTTCAAATTACCTAAACAGAAATCTCATATATTTTATAATTTCTTTTAAATATATTCACTTATCCTAAACTGCTATTATTATTTCTGTTACTAACTGTATTAAAGTCAAATTATTGGTCCCTCAAGAAAATACTAGTGTCATAAAAAGTTCTCAGTCTAACAAAGGAGGATGTGACATCGAACAATGAAAAATATATGCTTTTACTCATATTCACCCTACAATTCAACATTTGCGTGCCCCGCGTAGTGTAATGGTTAGCAAACAATTACTAAGGATTTCGAGTCTCACCGGGTGCCCCATACATCCGATCATGTGCCACATCTAAGTAAAACTTTCGAAATAACTACGATTCAACGTACTTGTCACATTGTGCGTCAATTTTCTTCAAAACTTCGAAAAAATTGTTAAAGTAATTTCACAATTGATTTAGCCGAGAACTTTTCAGCCTACCACGTAAATATAGATATTACCCCTGCTGCATAGGAGTTCTTATATTTGCATTTATAATCCATATCCTGAATGCAACAATTGTGGAACATGCATAGCATTTGATTTTTTAAAAATTCTAATGGTTACTAAGATATTTCTTTACAAAAAAAAAAAAGTGGTTAAATACTACTATATTAGTCCCATATAAGTTATTCTATTGGTGTAATAGGCTAGCAAACCATATTTCCTAATACCGCTGGGTGCTTCATAACCCTCATCTTGTGTCAAACCTGGTGATTGATAGTACACAACTACATGCAAGTTGGAATATTTTCCATTTCTTTTTGTTAATTCAGATACGGTAAATATATAAGTAATATCAGTTACTGTGGCCTAGCCGCTAACGTAATGGACTGCGATATCGAGGTAAACAAGTCCGAACTTCAGTTGCGATATTGGGTTCATCCTTGGGAAAAGTATGAAAACACTTATCCCCCAACTATGGGTTAAATAGCACCGCTACTATTCTGTTACAAGTATGTTTCTGGTTTTAAATGACCCGTGAAGTTTGAAATGCCATTAAACAAAGAAACCCGAACTAAACCATAACAAATAATGATAATACATAGAGATAATTATTATTATTATTATTATTATTATTATTATTATTTTCACTCCATTAGAGTTTTTCACAATCGCCTTAGCCGGTGGTTCACTGGAGGCTGAGTGACAGCATGTCTCCTCGGGTCTCCAGGACTCTTCTGAGTATTACAGCCGATCTCTACAATGATGTAGTCTGGATGGTCTCGTTTCTTCTTCTGATATCCAGTTCATCCAGGCTCTGTTCTAGACCTCTGGGGACCGTTTTTAGGGCACCAATTATGATTGGCGCGATCTTCACCTTCATGTTCCGCATATTTCTTAGTTCTCTAGCAAGGTCTAAGTATTTGTCCATCTTTTCGCTTTCTTTCACTTTCACTCGGTGATCGGCCGGGACGGCAAAATCCACGACAGTTCTCTTCTTGTTGATCAACACCAGGCCTGGTATTATTATTATTATTGTTATTGCTATTATTATTATTATTATTATTATTATTATTATTATTATTATTATTATTATTATTTTTTGAATAATAATGTTTTTTGCTACTTTAGAGAAAAGCTAAGAAAGTCATAATTAAGGTAATTATGTTCAATATTTTCCTCTGGCACAATATGTCGGCATTGAAAAATCCCGGATCATGAATGATGAGTTTTAAGTTAGCAAGTTCTTTTGGAAAAAAACTGACGCCGCCCAGTCTGTTTGTACTTACACCGCACCAAGCTGGGTCCCGGTCGTCCGTGGCCAGGAGTATATATACTCGTGTTCCTTAAAAGTACGATCGTTATCATTTTGCAATACCCTCAGGTTAAAAATGAAAACGTCCAAATCGTCCAAGATATAATGCAAAAATGTAAATTCTGATTACCTGGTGTTGCTTATCCGCCAAATTCTTATTTCTTATGAATGTCATCACACCAGATGAATAATGGAGCATACCGTTTTTATTATAAAGAAAGACAGGGAAAAACGACATGCCAAACAAGAAAAATTATAATAACAAAGAAAGAAAGAGAGTAGAGGAAAAATAGAGAAAGGAAGTGAGCGCGTGGAAGCGATAACGCTAATCTGTTTCAATCAAAAATAATGAAGAGAGGAAAAGAAGGTGAAGAAAGAAAAAAAAAGAGTGAGAGGGAGTTAAATCAAGATTATTATACTTTTTATGTGTAGAACTATTTGGCAGTAGATATTAAGTAAACATATAAAACGTTGTAATAATTAAAGTATCATACTGCAGTATATCTACAGGTCCTGCTACTATCATCTATTATGCTTAACTTCTCGTAGTCGTCAACCCACACTCCGGAAACCGCCCCGCATTTCATTTGAAAGGATAAGGTCAGAACCAATCCATGGTACCATTCTGAAAGGATAATGACGCAGGAGATTGGTAATTATTTTATACGTATTGTCATATACATATTCGGGGTTAAACTTGAAATTAGTGTCACATCCTGTGCTGTGTTAGCTAGATAATTCCGAGCTAAGTTAAATAGTATACGAAAAAAATTAATTAAGTTTGTGATAATTTGTTTCTTTTTCTTTCTGTCCTTATTTTTTGTATGAAAAGTAAAAAGGTTCAAAAAAACTTTTTTTGATATCAGTTTTTTTATTTCTTCCACTTTTTTTCTTCATCATAAGAAAAACGAAGTATCCTGTGGAGAGCTAGCTAAATACTCCCCAGCTAAACTGAAAATAATATTTAAAAGAAAAGATTTTGATAAGTATTTTCGGACCATATGACCTTTAGGTACCCCTTTTTATCTCGATTAAGTAAGGATATGTTTTTCATTTACACCGTCAATATCCGGTTGTTTTAACAGACGATTTTTAGATATCTTTTTTTTAATTGTAAAACTAACCCCTAACCCCTAAGCCTTACCCCTTACCTTAACCCCTAACAAACAACCGAATATTGACGGTGTAAATGAAAAACATGTCCTTTCTTAATCGAGATCAAAAAGGGGTACCTAAAGGTAATATGGTCCGGATTTTCTTTATAAGAAATAAGAATATGATTCTTTTAAGATTCATAAAATTGTTAGAAGAAAGACTTTTTAAAAATTCTATTGTGCTTTCACTTTGTGCATATGCGAGATTTTGCAATCATAACACCAGCCATCGTAGAATAAATCTTTGTTGTTTTTTTTTTCTTTCTGTCGTCTCCTTCCACTTATTTTTCTTTATCATAACAAAGTCGAAGTCTTATGTGGAGAGCTAGCTAAATATTCCCCAGCTAGGCTAATTAGAATTTTTAAAAATTAAATTAAGGTTTTGATAAATCTTTTCTTGTTGTTTCTGTCTCTTTTTCATAAGAATCTGTAAGAATCGTAAATTCATACTATAATATTTCTCGGGTGTGGACAGACAAACATACAGAAACACACACACACACACACACACACACACATACACACACACACACACACATATATATGTGTGGGTCTGTAGTTACATGTTTGTCTGTGTGTATGTGAATGTCCATGTGTGTGCGGATGCATAAGTTTTTCAACTATCTTTTCACTTATGAAAACTTGCGAATAAACATCGAAACGATTTAATAAGCTTAACCCATAATTATAATCTTTCCATCATTTTTAAATCATATAAATTCTATTTAGCACTTCTTTTCTTTATTCTAATTTTCCTACTCGACACTGAAAAGTTAGATTTCTTTGTCTTTAGTGAGCAGCAAACGACGGAAGGTTCGAAAAAAAAAGAAATTTAAAAAAATAATTTTCACGTTATAGATATGCGTGATTTTGCTAGTACAACACCAGCCACCACAGAATAAATCTTTGATATCAGAATTTTTTTTTTTACTGTCCTCTTCCACTTCTTTTTTTGTTTTTCTTCGTACATAAGAAAGTCGAAGTATCTTTTCTTTTTACAACCGCCCGTGCCCTGCAGTCGCACAAGTTACCACTGAGTTACAGAGCCGATCGATCCCAAACATAGTAGCAGCCAACTTAAACGGCAGGGAAAATCCATATTAAACACGGGGAACTTTTCAAAGTCAGTTCTTCGTTTCAAACCGGAGAAATATCGGGAGGGAAGGAGGGAGGGCGGTCGTGGGGGTGTGGTGGGGTGGTTCTTACGTTGCCGATAAGTGTATCACGTGATCACGCCCGCGAAAGCCGCACGCTGTTTGAAATGACCCGCTCGCATTACTTCCGCTCGTCACTAACCGAAGTTCCAGCACACACTTTTCCATTGAAGCTTAATCTAGCGTCACGTGACTTTCGGCAGCCAATCGCAGCTCTGCTCGCTGTATGCAAATAAGGATATTTCCCTACTTAAAGCAGTTTGCATGAAGTTTCGCAAACACTTTCAGACCGACACGGTTAGTAAAACTTTCGCGGACTGTAACAAAAACTTTTCTTTTTTTTTTTAGAAAGCAGTTTCTGTACAAACAGTCTCTCTTATTCTTCCTACGTTGGATATTTATTATAATCAACATTTATTCCCATTTCTACTTAATCGTCAGAGAACACTGTGAAAATACTTTTGCTGTTTTTAACGGGAAATTTAACAGTTTGTTCACTTCTATATCTACTTGTTTAATTCAGATACGGTAAGTTAACTCAGATCTTTTTTTTTTTTTTAATTTTCCGTATTTTTTTATTCTACTGAGCGTTCAGATTTTTTCTTATTAAATTTAATAACAATTTTTTCTTTTAACGCAAGAATATCTTATTAGCGAAAAGTTTATTGAATATTTTAAAAAGTGATTGAAACTAATTAACATATTTTTTTTTAAATACTGTGCATCTTAATTCCTCCGTGTCCCTTATATAATCAACATCGATCCATTCACCGGCGTTCAGCCGATGTACTGTCCCTATGAAAAGAGCGGGTCTTTTTTTTTTCTTCCTTTTTTCCCGGGTACTAAAAAGAAAAAAAAAGTTTCTGTTTGCTACGTCTTTTTTCATCCTTTTTTGATACTAAGTAAAATCAAGTCCCTGAGTTTTTTTGTTTTTTTAATGCAGAATATTTACTGATAAATGCCAAATGTTGACGATTCCAAATACATAAAGAAGGGTTTCAGTTCTATAAAACAAATGATGAAAGATATTCTCATATTTATTGACAGTGCATTTAACTTAGATATGTTTTTCTGTACTGTAATAATCTTATGATTATTATATTTATTTTGGGTAGTTAAGGACACACACACACACACACACACATACCTCAGTCGGTAGAGCGTTCGGCTAGAAACCACAAGGTTCCTAGTTCGATACCGGTCCTCGCCAACTCAGCTTATGAGTAGCACAGGGATCTGTGCGGTAAAGTAAGGAGCTGATGGTAGATGTGGCGCTCAACCTCAGACGCCAAAAAACAATCTCCTTGGTCTAGCGCTATTGAAACGGGGATAGACTCCCTCGCTGACTGGCTGATACCGACTTTAGGCCGCCCAGACGACTTTACTTTTTACTTATCAGACGCTAAAACAATCTCCTTGGTCTAGCGCAAGTGAAAATGGGATAGACTCCCTCGCTGATTGGCTGATATATATATATATATATATATATATATATATATATATATATAACGAAACGGGACTCCGATAAAAGTAAGAGTAACTCATATTTTGATGAATGTTCTTTTAAAAACTGTCATTTTCTTAAAGAGTTTACATTTTCAGTTTCTACGCGCGCACAATACACACACACACACACACACACACACATACATATATATATATATATATATATATATATATATGTATATATATATATATATATATATATATATATATATATAATGTAAAAAGTTAGCAGAGTGGCCTATTGTCGTTATCAACCGAACAGCGAGTGTCACCTTTTTACTCGCGCTAAACCAGGGAGATTTTTGGCTGAGGTGGAGTGCCACACCTACCCTCAGCTCTCAGATGCTTTACTTCACAGATCAGATTACCCAAGATGTGCTACTCATGTGCTGAGATGACCAGAACCGGTATCGAACCCGGAACATTGCGATTTCTAGATGAATGCTCTTCCGCCAGAGCTAAACTTTGGTTCCTTAGTAGTTGATGTTTCGTTCGCGCTAGAACGTAGAGGGCACTTAGTAAGCACCAAACTCACAAGCCATGGTCAACTTCTTTAGCGCACTAACAACTATACCACACGGGACGCCCCCAAAATTCTAAGGTTCTATACAGAATTGAACACGCAACGCTGGATTCACAGCCCAGAGTGCTACCCATTACACCATTGCCCCCCCCCCTCTCTCTCTCTCTCTCTCTCTCTCTCTCTCTCTCTCTCTCTCTCAATAATTGTTCCATTTTCTTAAAAGTTGATACCAGAATCGTAACGAACTGTTATGGAACGGACAATTTATATAACTACGCGAAGCGAGCAGAATTTTATTAGCATTAGTATTATTAAACCATGCTTAGTGCGGCACAAGGAATTTATTGAGCGCTTAACGAGTTTTGAACTCACTATAGTAGCAGAGGCGTGAAATATAAATTTATTAGCCATTTGTATGCGGCAAAGCTGCATACTTTTTATTATTATTATTATTATTTATTATTATTATTATTATTATTATTATTATTACTTTACTCTTTAGTTTTTCATACTAGTTCTAACTGATAGTTTTGTCAGTGGAGCAAGTGACAGCAAGGCTCTTACGGTCTCCAGGACTTTTCTAAGTATCCTAACAGATTTTAGTAATGCTATTGTCTGGATGGCTTTAATTCTTCCGTTAGTTTGTAGTTCATCGAGTCTCTATCCCAAGTCCTGGAGGACTGTTGTAACATCCTCGACTACAATATGTATCATTGTCACCTTTTATTTATTCATGTTTTACAGCTTTTAAAGCTCTCTGGCAAGGTCCTTGTATTTCCCCAACTTTTTGCCTTCTTTCACTTTCACTTTGAGGTCTGCTGGCTCAGCAAAATCCACTTAATGAAAACTTATTTTCTTCTAACTAATTTACTACTACGACTACTACTACTGCTGTAGCAGCAGTAGTAGTATACTACTACTCCTACTACTTTCTTCTTCTTCTTCTTCTTCTTCTTCTTCTTCTTACTATTATTATTATTATTATTATTATTATTATTGATCTCCACAGGAGACACAAAAACAATCTCCCTGGTCTAGTACTAGAGAAAAGGGGGTTGACTCCCTCGCTGTCCGGTTGATACCGAGAATAGGCTTCCTATTACAATTATTATTATTAGTAGTAGTAGTAGTAGTAGTAGTAGTAGTAGTAGAGTAGTAGTTTGACGCCCACAGCAAAGCAATGGTGAGTCAACATGCAGACAAATACTAATGAAGTCGATCCTCACTGAGCGTTCGTTATTCTAACCTTTTGACAATTTATTATGAGTAATTAACTTTTATAAAAAAGAAGTAATAGCAATTAATTCTTTTATACATTAATTCTAATACATAAATAAAAATATACTTATACTCAACTTGGTTATTTTGAAAACTATCCTATTCCAGTCAGTGAAAACTTTTCATTTGAAAGACCCGGGACAACACTTTTCTTTGTGGCCACTATAGAAGAAAGCCATGCTTACGACAACAGTGGACGTTTTATTGTCCTTGGTATGACGTTAAGCTATCTGATGGTAAAGTTCCAATTCTGGAGCTCTAGAAAACGTGGAGTACACCTTCATCACCATTACTTCCATGTCTACTCTGACTCGAAGTGGTAGTACCTGTTAGGGTCCCATGAATGGGTTAAATAAGAAAAGTGAGTTTTAAAAGATATGTTTAAAAAAAATTGAGTACCTATCAAGAAGGAATAAAGTTAACCGTCTTCGGCATAAAATAACCTAACAATGTTTGACATGCCGTAAAATCCAACCTACTTACTGACATTTTATACAAGTTTTCTATCCGTCAGTCGAGTTCATTATCTGTATCTTCATTCACAAACATTTTCACACTTTCTTAAATCTTCTATATTTTAACAAATATTCACCCCTCTCTCTCTTTTTTCTTTCTTTCTTTCTTTCTTTCTCTCTCTCTCTCTCTCTCTCTCTCTCTCTCTCTCTCTCTCTCTCTTATATATATATATATATATATATATATATATATATATATATATATGTATATATATATGTATATATATATATATATATATGTATATATATATGTATATATATATATATATATATGTATATATGTATATATATATGTATATATATATTATATGTATATATATATATATATATTATGTATATATATATATATAATATATATATGTATATATATATATATATATATATATATATGTATATATATATATATATGTATATATGTATATCTGTACATGTATATATATATGCGTATATGTATACATGTAATGTATACATATGTATATGTATACATATGTATATGTAAACATATGTATTCATATATATACTACATATGTATATATATGTATATATGTATATATATATGTACACACACACACACACACACGCACACACACACACACACACACACTCACACACACACACACACATGAAATAGAAGTTGGTTTCCTTTACAGATCTATCTTCATAGATAGTTTAGTGGTTGTATTTTATGACTAATCGAAGTATTGGTATAATTTTATTTCACCCAAGAAGAAAATGCTATTCATGTTAGTATTCTATATATAGAATAATAGAAATAGCTGGAGAAAAAGAAACGAAAAATTCCAATAAAATTCCCAACTTTTTTGTCGAGAGGGGTATAAAAGCACTCCACATTTTCTATAAGAAAAGCTAAATAAATATATTAAGGGTATTAGTCCCTGATATATATATATATATATATATATATATATATATATATATATATATATATATTTAAATAGTTAGATATGTTTGAAAGATAAAACAAATTTATAAAGGATAAAACATAATAAAAAGCAAAGAAAAGACAAAAAAAGTAAAATACAAACAAAAGGAATGAGGAAAATTAAGATGTTTATAGAAAAATAATATTTATAATCTGTATATAAATATATATAAATGATAGACATTTAGTTTTAACTTTTCAAATCCCAGACAACGGTAGGTAGCTCTGCTAGTGTATGATAAAGCTTACCAAAATTGTAACCACTTCCATATCGAAATGCTTTCCATTCTCCATTCATCCAATGCAGACAATCTGGAGTCATTGAAAATATCAATAGTCGAATAAAACCACAATATAGATTTAACATTTTACGTAACAAAATTTCTCATATTTTTAAAGCACAACATTTCTCCTATTTTTTAAATTTTTTTCTAATTTTCAATCAGCACTGAATTCAACCTATTTTTTAACACAGTATCACTTCACTAAATTTGCCTGATATGAATACCGCCATTTTGAATGGCGATTATACATCTTCAGGTTTTAACAATAATGTCATTGGAAGAAACTTAAAATGACAAGACTGCGAACACAATCCTTCATATTTTAAATTAGTGGGTTAGTGCATAATTATTGCGGGTTTTTTCAACCACTCTTATTAATCGCTAAAAATTCGGACACGTTCGGCTTTGTTGTTATTGGAGAATTTGTGGCGGACGCACGTCCCGAGGTTTTTGAAACGACAAACGATGACGAATGGTCCACATTGAAGTCTTCGGACAATATTCTTGTTGTCAAACTTTTGTCCTTTTCTTGCACAAAGGCCTTAAATTGCTATCAGT
>CM042141.1:34303953-34311453 GCA_023376005.1 Doryteuthis pealeii
ATTTCGACTATTATTATAATGGTTTTGTGAAATACCTCTTGTTTTATCAGTAGTTCCAACAATATAAAGATATCGAATCCAAACTGGAATCGTTCTTTTGTGATGGTATAGATTAGTACCCAACATTCTGCCCAACGTCATTACGCACGAACTTTACGTCATTCAAAAACGTCACCTACGTCAGTTTTTCAAATAGAACATTTTGCATTTATTCTTGGACGATTTGGACGGTCTCACAATAAACCAGAGGGTGCTGCAAAATGATAACAGTCGGAAGCTTAAGGAACATGAGTATTAATATCAGTAATAGATTGGTATATATCTCACTTCTGTCTTCGTATACACTTAAATGGATCTCTAAAGTTGGCTTTTTGACACGTTCTATCATAAAAAATCTATAAATGAATCAGCTTCTTCCATGTATCTCATTAGCCAGATATGCCTATTTTTTTCTGTCCAAATGGCTGGAATTAGATTCATAGACATTATCGTCTGAATTACACACATAAAAAAGAATAATTATATTTCACCTTAATTAGTATTTAAAAAGATTAAGAAAACTACACGACTCTCATGAGATATTTATTACAGACTATCGAATAAAATAAACTTTTTAGACGTTATATGTATTTAACAACTCCTCCGCACGAGCAGGATGTGACACAAGGTCAATTTCCAAGCGGAGTTTATTCGGTTTTCCGTCTCCTAATCCAATTACCGTACAAATGTTGAAGAGTTTAATCCGCTCTACAATTTACTTATAGCTGAAGAGAGTATAGTTTGATTCAAACATTTCTCAATGCTATTAGTGCCATATGAACTGCAACCAGCCTCGGTTAGGATTTGAACCCGAATTACCGTGTCCCTTTCCTTCGACGAAAACCCTTACAAACCTGGCGCTTCATTGTTAGAAGTTATATGATTTTTGGCTTGATTTAAACGGCACCTTAACCCGTTTAGGGTTATTTTACATCCAGAAGTTATGGAATCACCTTCATTGCCCGTTTATATTTACATTTTTTGTGTTATAGTTTTCTAGAGATTTTTGTGTGCTTTTCTTTGTACACTGTCCTATCGAATACGAATGTTACTTAATCAGATCTATTGGACACATAGATGGGACCCAAACAGGTACTACCACTCCGGATAAGAGTGGAGCTGGAAGTAATGGAAATTAAAGATGACTTTCCGCTTCCCACACCAGTAGAACTGGTGTCGATAACAAGTGGACAAACCTGTTATCGTTTTTTTTAAGTTTTTTAGAAGTGGCACAAGACCAGAAATATGGGGCATCCAATGAGAATCGAACTCATGAACAATGGTCTGTGAATCTAGCTTGCTAACCATTACATTTCATTTTGGACATATAGTTATTTACTAAGCTTAGCTTAGATATGGCACAAGGCCAGAAGTATGGGGCTCCCAATGAGAATTGAACTCACTATCAATGGTTTGCGAAGCAAGTTGCTAACCATTACCCACGTGAGGTGCCCTCATTTTGGACATATAGTTATTTACTAAGCTTAGCTTAGATATGCCACAAGGCCAGAAGTATGGGGCTCCCAATGAGAATCGAACTAACTATCAATGGTTTGCGAAGCGAGTTTGTTAACCATTACACCACGTGAGGTGCCCAAAGAATTTTGGACATATAGTTATTTACTAAGCTTAGCTTAGATGCGGCACAAGGCCGGAAGCATGGGGTACCCAATGAGAATCGAACTCATTAACAATGGTCTGCGAGGCGAGCTTGCTGCTAACCATTACACCACGTGAGGTGCCCTCATTTTGGATATATAAGGTGTGCTGTAGGGCACCAATTAAATTTATAGACGCTGTGTGAGCTAGGGGATTAAATCCGGCCAATCAACACGCTCGAATACCTGGTTAGATTTTAAACTAACTAGATTAAAAATATGTTTATTATTAATTTCGTACAGCCGTGTGGAAGATTTGATAGGTCAAAAGATGTGGTAATATTTTAGTGGGCGAATATTTATCCTTTCTAGTCATCGAAACTTTTTAAAATCCTACACTTTTTCTCAGCAATGATAAAAAGAATAAATAATACTACCTGTCCTATAATAGCAGTTACATTTGTATATCAATTTCATACACTCGATCTAACAACTATTATGAGACACAGGTGATAGTTCATTTAATGTATTTTCATCTGGTTTTAGTTGGGACAGAAGATATTGGATTCCTGTCTTTCCCAAGGGCAATAGTATGAAGTAAAAGCAAATTGAACTGTCCAGGATTTGAACTTGGATCATCGATTCCTTTTTCTACGACGATAAATGTTAACGTAAACATGTTTCCATGCAAAATATCATGTATATAAGTGTTGTGATGTTAATCCAACAGTAAAAAAGAAGTCAAGTCGAGGTAGGGTAAAATAAGACAAGTGTATTTACAATAATGGCACAGGAACGGTTAGCTTGCCGTTAAACGGTAACAGTACAACCTTTCACTCGGTGTCTCACTATTTATAGTGAGAACCGGTGTATATTCTCCACTGTAGGAACGGCCGGTACAACAATAAGGATGAATAAATCTACTTCCAATGCCAACGAATATGTTATCCAGAAATGATACCTTTCAATTAAGCAAGAACAAAACATAGCCATAGCCTACACACGTCAGCGCCCTGTCGGCTGCGGCTGTACAATATGCTAATAGCACCTCTGTAGAGGGGTAAACCCTCCCCCATTGGACCACCTATTGGCCGTTGGTGGTGACCCGTGATGCTTAAGGCCGGGATTCTGGTAGCTGACACTTCACTTTGGCCCTTATTTTAGGCTAGACGTGTGGTCGGAGAGCACCTGTGCGATCAATCGGCTGGTCACGTCACAGCCTAGCACCAATATGATTGTCCTGGCCCTATTGACCTTATGGCAACCCCTAACACTTTTTATCATATATGTGCTAGAAGGTACTGGCTGAGGGTTTTATTGTCCTAGGTATAACGTTATACCGCATCTAATGGAACATTTTCAATTCTGAAGCTCTGGGAAGTTTTGAGTGTCCCTTCATCACCGTCACCCCCAGATCCAATCTGACCCGAAGTTGCACTACTTGTTAGGGTCCCAACCATGCATTAGATAGAAAAATGAGTTTAAAAATACGTTCAAAATAATTGAGTATGTAAAATATTGAATACCATCAAGAATAAATATAACAAAACTTATTCGACACAAAATACCCCAACAACGATTGACACGCCGTAAAATCCAACCAACCAACCAATCCACACAGGAGAGAGGGTGCTGCTGTTTCTGAAACAAGTAGATTATATGGAGTGATATTGGTAGCTCAACACTTCCACAGCTTTGCAATCAGCTTTCCTTCTCTTTGATTGGTTTCCTACTAAGCTAGAAAACTCAAACCCACTTGTTATTATACCAACAACAGGAGAGAGTAAATATAGCCTTTCTCGTTGGAATTAGTACAGCCTTGGACGGAACTTGAACTCAGATCACCGATTCCATTTTTCGAACCATTAACCATCAACCTACGCGCTCCTCCAATAATAAAAGAAAGTGTTTGAAAAGTAAATGATTTTGGTTTTCTTAAGTTCATAAAATACGCTTCTAAGATATTCCTAATATTGTCTAAGATGCCTTTAAAACCTTCTGTGTAGACCTTCTAGTTTATTTTATACTAAGAATTATTCAAATATCCTAAACCTCGATGTTTCCTCGAAGAAAACGTCTGTGACAGTAGAGATTAGGCTAGTCCAATAATTCATAAAATTATTAGGTTTAGTCAAAAGTTTCTCAACATTCTCTTTCCAGCGTTCTCCATCGGCCGCTAGGTTTTCCGCACTGCATAATTGGTGTAGATTTTTGCTGGTCAGCATACACGGATGTGTTCCTGTATAGGTGTCAAGAGGAGAACGTTACTTCGCACTTGCTTCTCCAGTAGTGTGCCCCATATCTTGTTCGTCTTATTTGGACGGCTTGAGTAATATTGTAAATACTTTACTCACTCTAGTAGTAAAAATCGGCCGAGTGTCCTATTGTCATTATCAACAGGAGAATGATGAAGTATATCCCCTCTTCACTAACTCTAGACCAGAGAGATTGTTTTTGACAATAAGGTGGAGCGCCACAACTAACATTAATTCCGCACGTTACCGCACAGATCCAAGCTGTGCTACTTATTCGCCGAGTTGGCAAGGGTCGGTATCGAACCCGGAACTTTGTGTTTCCGAGGCGGGTGAACTACTGACTGAGCTAAACCGGATTCTAACAGTTATTTTCTTTTCTTTTCTTTTCTTTCCATTTTTATTTTTTGTTGTAATGTAATTATTAGACACCAGTTGTAGAATGCCTGGGTCTTTGTTCATTTTGCAAATCGTTTCTGGTGAGTCCGATTTTCTGTTGATTTTTTATTTATTGGTTTTAACTTTTGTTAGGTTAAAAGTAATTACAAACTACATCCTAATACGACGCCCAGCCTTTCTCCTCCTTTTTGTCCGATGTGAAAGCTCTGAATGTTTTGCACTTTGTAACAGTTGATTGTCTTTTTTTCCTTTTATTCACACCTGCATTGTTGTGGCAACGGTATCAATAGAGATGACAACTTTCTGTCGGACAATGTGATTGTCATTAATAAAAATCATTTACTTCCAAATGATTATGTCTGGCTGCTGTTCAAGGCAGGTCTGAGCAGGTTGCTTTTAGCATCTAGGCATTGGATTTAGCGAGCGGCAAAAGAGACAAGCACCGAATGACTTCAGCCTTATATAAATCTCCAACCCCACCTTTTTAAAGTTCGCACCTAAGACCTTCAGTAGTTTGAGAAACAATAAGTCAGGGAGAATGATTTTTTAGAAAGCAAATTAACTTTCGTGTCTAATCATGTCCACACAAAGAGATTCACGTGTAGGACGTCGCCAAGGTATTAACGACTTGATGGTGGTTGAATTTTTGAAAGATATCTATTTGTATGGACTGCTTCCAAGTTTTGGTGGAGAGAGATCTCTGAATATATCGGGAGACACACCAGATGTGCGATCGGTTTTCAGTTGTTTTCATAGTCTCCCTATAGCAATGTTTATTTATCTAATCTAAAACAGATGGAAATGTTTTAATTAGAATCAAATACACGAGTGTGTATGTGTGTGTTTTTATGGATATACGTATATAAATGTATGTGTGCTTATAAATGTTTATACATATATAGTCATGTGTATGTGCGTTTATAAAAGTTTTATACATACACACACACACACATATATATATATGTATATATACAAGGTGTATCATAAAAGTATCGAGATTGAAGCTGTATTTACCAAGATAGAAATGAACAATTAATGGAACGTTAATTTTTTAGAATACAAGGTGTGTCATAACACTGCCGAGTTTGAAGCTGCATTTACCAAGATAGAAAGGAACAATGAATGGAACGTTAATTTTTTCAGGATACAAGGTGTGAGAAAAAGTACCAAAAATATCGATACTTTTTTGACACACCTTGTATATGTATTGATAATATAGTGTTCTATATATATATATATATATATATATATATATATATATATATATATATATAATTTGAAATGCCTCTATATTAACCTGAGAGCTTGGGAAAATCTAGCATCAGATCGGAAAGTATGGCGTAAGATATGTTTCGCTAAACTGAAACATCGAGATCAGCTCTGCCTAACATTAAAACAAAAACATCTGACTCCCGCTTTAGGAAATTCCATCTGTCAGTGAGGTGTCATAGCTCGCAGCAAGACTGGGCTGCTATCACACTCAAGGAAACACAAAATGTCTTCTTGATAGCATGCACAACATGAGAGGAAACAAATCACTCACTGTTGACCCTCATCTATCTTTCACGATAGGAGTGTCCACCATACACATATATATATATATATATATATATATATATATATATATATATATATATATATATATATATCAATGGTAATATTATGGGTTTACACTCATAACTTGAAGTTTCATGGTAATGCAATCATCAGATGAGTCCAATGGTTGAGATGTTAAAAACCAGTCGTGAGATGGGTGAGATGTTAAAAACCAGTAATTTTTTAGCGTTTATATAAACGTGAAGCGATTTCACGCGATGGAAAATATAAAGCTAAATATATATATATAATATATATATATATATATATATATATATATATATATATAAGTATATGTATAAGTATTAACTTACCGGTGGGTATAAGAACGATCGTTGGAAGCGCATATATATATATATATATATATATATATATATATATATATATATATATATGTAAATAGAGCTCAATATCGGGAATAGAGCATTTATATCTAAGTTAGTGTTGAGCGGACATGAAGTCACCAGCACTTGGTTATTGCCAGTTTCTGGTCTACGTGATTTTTAAACCAAGTGTGTTGAAAAGCGCAAATAAGAGAAACTGTCAGTAACCAAGCACCGTGGTCCAAGCTAGACTAACGTATGTGTGTGTGTGTGTGTGTGCGTGTCTATCTGTATATGTGTATGTATATGTATATATGCATATACATATATGTGTATGTGTGTTTATATATATATATATATATAATATATATATATATATTTATAATATGTATGGATATATGTATGTATATATGTTTGTACATGTAGAACGTTGCTGTTTCTCTGAATTTGGACATATAGCGTAGTGGATAAAGGCTATAGTTTAAGACAGTTCTAAGTGACTGTTATCTCTAAGCTGCATGTTCAATCCTGATCAAAGGCGACAGTAACAATAAATAAAAATTTCCACGTACCCCAGCAATGAGAACAGTATACCCCCGTGAAATGATTAAAAGGCTGGGTTCAAAGTTCCGTGATGCCTTCCGATTACTACAAGAAGGTTCCCGAGTTCGAAAAGAAGGTTCCCGAGTCCGACAAGCAATACCTGAAGAAGGCCGGAGGGCACATCGGCCGAAACGTTGTACAGATAACAATAAAGATGAGGAATAATCCAAATAATACTAGCTAGTACATAGGATATTTACCTATTCTTTTATCTATCTATTTCTATTTCGTAATATTTTGATGCAACATACTTCCTGCTGATACTTTCTTCTAATCTATAGATTACGGGATGTGAAATAATATTTTATCCTATACATAAAATTTCCGTATAGAGGATATTAATGGAAAATCTGTAAACGTCATGTTTATTAAATAATACTGGCACCATAAGCCAGCTTAGGAAAGGAGCTGACATCCGTGTGATATCACTACTGTCATATTACTACGAGGTTTGCTCAGAATGTATTGAGACTGGAGACCCAAATGTAGCGTAATGATTATGGTCTATGGCGAATTCGGGAATTGAAAAATAAAACGGTAATCGGATTTCTGGAGAAAGAGAAGAAAAAGAAATAAGAACAACGGTTAAAGTTTGGAAGAGTAAACACACAACGGGGTGCCAGCAATGACCAAAAAATAACACCCGGAAATATATTTAAAAATAAAAACGGAAGTTCCGAGTTTTGACCA